>CM053589.1:27528285-27540817 GCA_028646515.1 Pseudochirops corinnae | reverse complement strand
ACTGCCAGGGGCCGGAGCTGCTGGGAGGGAGCTGCCTGGACGCTAAGCAGTTGCTTGCGTGAGGAGAGGAGGATCTTTGCCTGAGGTAGCCTGTCCTGTTCTGAAGGCTTGAGAATGTGGGTGTTTACTACTTTAACTACATGTGCCAACTTCGTAACTACTGTGTTGGCTTTGACTTTCTGATTTTGGGACTCAGTTTTCTGGTATTTAAATGAGTACTCTAGCTATATTTCTTATGTAGAGAGCCTGTTACATTTTGTGATTAATAATCATCTCAGCATATTTATAGTCACTGTAGGCATTGTGAATACTGTGTTGCTGATACACCAGGGGCTTTCTGCCCCACTGCTTCTGCACTCACCAGGTGTGTGCTGGTTCCTTCTAGCCCCTGCTACTGAATGCCCAACTCCCCTCACTATGGGGGTGGGGTGTTAAAGTTCCTGTAGCTGGGGCGAAGGCAGCCTCTCAAACTAACCTCAGGGCTTTCTGCTTGTTGTTAAAATGGAACTTAGCCTGGAGGTGTTTAATCTTCACTAGACCAAACTCAGTCAGTCCTAGGTCCTGGTCCTTCTGATCTTCTCAAACTGTCCCAGGAAGACCCCTGTTGTGTCCTGTTCTTATTTCTCTCCATCCACACTTTGCTCTAAGGTGCTATTTTAACTCTTGTGGGGGAAAATCTTGAGAGCTTGGAATTTTCTGCTCTACTCCACCATCTTCCCAGAATCCTCTCAACTATAACATTTTTAAAGAAAAACAAGCTTAAAGGACTTTAGTAATTAATTTAATGCCCATTCATGACTCAAGAGGGAAAAAAATGAAGTATGTTACTCATCTTCTGACAGACAGGTGATGGACGAAAGGTGCAGTATAAGATATATTCGTTTGAACCTAGCCAATATGTGGGTTGTTTTTCTTTGAATATGATTATTTGTTACAAGAGAGAGTTTAAAATTTAAGTGACATTTGAGACAGGGAGTAAAGTTATTGTTAGTAAAGTAAAAAAGACAAGTATCATTAAAGCATTTAAAAATGCATATAAGGGAACAGAAACAAATTCAGAGGGAGATACAGACTAACAGCACAGGTTTTAAATGAATATGCTGAATTTTCATGTTTTTCTCCTTTTTAATACAAAATGTGCACATATAATAGACACTCACAGTTCCATATATACTTTATGTTTTTATATAGAAATATTTTTATGTTTGTGTTTGTCAAGTTAAGAATAAAAACATTAAAAATTTTTAAAGGAATAGAGTCCTGGTCACAGCTTTCTTGGTATATGGCTACTCCCAAAACCCTTTAGGCTAAAGTCAATGTACCATACAAAATGTCTGTATAAGCCAATATTGTTGCATATGGGAAGTAGCTGACAAAGTGGCTAAAATCTCATTCACATTCCCACCCTATGATTTCCAAATGATATTGATAGGGTCAGGCCAAATGTACTTTCTTTTCCCCTCTGCCATCTATTCTCCAACTTTTTATCTATGGGTGTAATCACTGAGTGTCTTAGCAACAACAGCATGATGCTTGAATAAATGAATGAAGAAATAAAAAATCATTAAGTGCTCATTAAGTGTCAAGCACTATTGTTAAGTATCTGGTATACAAATAGAAAAACATGGAAAGTCCCTTTTCACATTCTAAGACAATAAATTTAGAAGGGTTCAGGTGCAATAGGTGGATAGAAAGACCTGATAGTCCTAAGGATGCAACTCTTGGCCAGAAGACAGGCCCAGTGGTTTTATGGCATATTGGCAGGAAAAATGTTGATTTCTGGGTATCTATACAAAGTTGTGGCAGGATAAATGGTAAGTCTCTTTTTCCCTCATGTCTTGACACAAATCCTCTATTGCCTTCTCTATGGGATGGAACCTAGAGTCCCTGAATTTTCAGGCAGATTTGAGAAAAGGACAGCCCATAGCACTTGCTTCCTGCTAGGCCCTTTAGATAGAGATCTGCTTCACAAATTCATCATAATAACCACAAAATCTTACAAAAAGCTTTTTTTGAAAAATCCATGAAAGTGACCAGATGATAAATGAGTGCTTCTATCTTTGTTTAGTACAAAGCACAGGTATTTAATTAAATAGACCAATGAATGAATAAATGAACAAAGCTTTTATTAAGTATTTTTGTTATGTTCAAAGAACCATGTTCAATACTAGGCATACAGAGAGAAGAACAAGACAACCCTGCTCTCAAGAAGCTCTCATTGTAAGGGGGAAGATAATGCATATGGAAGGTTTTACCTACAAAGTTAGATGGAAAGAAATGTCTTGTGACCTTTAAGTAGGGTGCAAAGGTAAAGTAAATTGTAATTTTTTTTATTGTCATTTCCAATGATAAAATCACATCTGTTTTTGATGGTATACCATTTGACAGAACCAAACACTCAGTTAATTTCCTTTTCTGGGTCTTCAATAGCTTGGCTGTAGTACTTGCAGGAACAGTTGCTAGGCCATCTCTGCACGTGGATTTATTTGCTTCTCAGGATGATGGCTGAAGGTGCTGAGATGGAAGCAGAACTACTCTCACAACTTTTAGGTTCTGGGTCTTGGGTTGTTTTCTATCAGCTCCTAAGAAAAGTGGTTATAGTAAAACATGATAATAAAAGGGACAATAGAACCCTGCCCCCATCTAGAACACTGAACTCACTCTCTCAGAAATGAGTGTCTTCAGTGAGAAGTTAACATTAAAAGTGGCGGTAAATGGGACATATGCATTCAGATAACTAGTGTTTTCTAATGAGGTTATTGTGTTCCTACCAACTCTTCACTACCTACCAGAGATGCTGGGTTAAATCTTATCCTGATAGCAGAGGCCTATAACTCTTATCAGTCACTTTTTTTTTTTTTTTTTGCTTTTTTGGACGGCAGTTGGGGTTAAGCGACTTACTCAAGGTCACATGGCTAGTTTTTGTGTTAAGTGTCTGAGGCCGGATTTGAACTCAGGTCCTCTTGATTCCAGGGCCAGTGCTCTATTCACTGTGCCACATAGCTGCCCTATCAGCCACTTCTTTATCCAGCCAGCCCTTGCCCTTATCTTCTGAGATTTTTGGTTACTAAATCTTTCTCCAGCAAGACTATAGCTCCTTTAATTCAGTGTCTATGATGAACTTTCCCTCACCCAGGATGCACCAGAAGGAAGCAGGTGCTAAGGCTGGGATCCCAGGGCACCTTTTTCCTTTTTTCTCCACCACTGTATCCACTGACTTCCACCATTCAACTTTCTTTTATTTAATCATTTTACTTCTTTTTTCTTATCATGCCCCCTTCCCCAACAAAGGTAAGTTTCATAGGGCTCTACTTTCTCAAATAGAAAAGGCATTGTGTGAAGCTACAATAAGGAAACTAATTTTTAACTCAGTTCCCCATGCTTCTCTGTTTTATGCAAATACAAATGCCAGATCATTTTAAGAAGCCTAAAAATACTGGCGACCTTTGTCCTACTTCCTTCCGTAACAAGTCATAGCCTGATTTCTCCAGGGATTCCTCCATGCACATAGCTATCTGTTATGTCCTAATAAGTTGGAACGGAAAGACTGCATGTGAAAAAGTCAATCAATCAACAAGTATTTCTTATGCATTTACTGTGTGTCAGGTACTGTGCTAAGCAATGGGTATACCAAAAAAAAATACCTGTCCTCGTGGAGGGGAGTCTGTCTGTCTGTCTGTCTCTCTATCTTTCTAAACAGGACAGTATGCATATGCATACATACATACATATATATACATATATATACACACATATATACACATACACACCACATACATACACATGCATATATGAAAACTGGAACATTATACAAGATAAAGAAGGACTAAATTGATGCTGATCTTAGAGGAGATAGCCGAGGGGACTAGGAAAGGCCTCTCAGAGGAGTTAGTACTAGAACTTAAACTTAAATGAAGGCAGAAATTCTAAGAATTGAAAGTTGGGCAAAAGAACATTCCAGGTTGTAATGTCACGCATGAGCAATTTTCCAGAAGAATGCTACTGTGAACAGCTTTTAAGGTTCGGATTACACAATATAGCAAACACTCTATTTATTCCATAATAAATCAAAACAAAACGTCCACAGAAAATCAAAATATAGCATTCACAATATTACAACTTAAGGCAGAAAATCAAATACGGTATTCACAACAGCTTATCATTAAAATGGCCACATAGTTTCCACCATAATGGCCACAAAGTTTTCAGCAAAAAACAATGGTTTAGTAACTCAATCATGCAATCATCCTTTAGGAAGCTTGCCTCCTTACTCAGTCATTCAGTTATCTCAAAGTACAGTAGTCAAAGTCTTACGCTCAGGGGGCACACTAAGTTAACTCAATCACTTATTCAGCAATCAATTACTAAGTATCATTAATCACTAAGTAAAATCATTAGAAAATACACAGACCCTACACCCCTAGGTCACCAGTAAATTTACAATTCCTCAGTCAGTATACAGTATCCAAGTAAAGTCTTCTTTCAGCTTGACTCAGGGTGGTCTCTCAGATTCCCTGGATTCCCTTCCACAGTCCCAGTTCCTACCTGAATCCACCAAATAGTCATCTGGATTCAGAGGCAGACAGCTCCCAGGTCCTTGTCCAGTTCTCTGGGCAATTCCTGCTCCATATTGGAGCTCACAGTGACTAGTCCATGTCAAATCCTTCACAATTTCTGTTCCTGGGAATTAAAGGCTCAACCAAGCCACAAAGAGACAAAGTCTTACCATCCTGTCATGCTTCCTCAGTCTTCTTCAGCTAGTTCAAAAAATCAGAATCACCTTATCCAGCCAGGGGTTGGTGGGGGAAGGGGGAGGCTCCTGGTCTCCTGGTCTCCTCTTCAGCCTCCTCTGAGCAGTTGCTTCTGCCTCCATAGTGCTCCAAAAAATTCTAACTGTCCCTTCCTGGGGCTTTTCCTTATATACACACAGCATTAGCTTCCTGTTTCAGCCAGCCCCTTCCTGTTACATCAGTAACAGGAGACAGGAGTTCATACCTGCTGTTTCCCCAACAGAGGCTTGATCAATTACTAAGTGCTAAATACCTGCTTACCTGCCAATACAAAAAAGGTCTTCGAATTCAAATTATATCACCATTACACAGGTATAGGGAACAATGAATGCAAAATAATAATAATTAATAATAATAAAACTGTTATTTGTACAGTAATTTAAAGTCTACAAAATGTTTTAAAGTCTGCAAAATGCTTTATAAATATTATCTCATTTTATTCTCAGAACAATCCTAGATGGCAAGTACTAGCATTATCCCCATTTTATAGATTAATAAAAAGAGGCAGATAGAGATTAAATGACTTGCCCAAGATTGTACAGCTAGTAAGTAGTGGATTCTGAATTTGAACTCAGGTCCTCAGGACCTCAGGTCCAATGCCCGTAGAGAGACAGATTGTGGAGTGTCATGTAAGAGGAAGCATGTTGTGTGCTATAACCAGATCTAAGAGTAGGTGTAAAAGGAGATTTGAAAGACAGGAAGAGGCAAGGTCTGAAGAGCTTTAAATGACGTACATGGGACTTTACATTTGATCCTGGATGTGATAGGGAGTCACTGAAGTTTACTAAGCACGTCAATGACATGATCAGAGCTATGATTTAGGAAAATCATTTTGATAGCTACATGGAGGCCTAGATTGGACTGGGGAGAGGTCTGAGAAAGAAAGATAGAGGATGGAATTGATGAAACAAGTCATCCTTAGTCGTTTAATTTCATGATTCCTCTGATATGCCCTATGACAGCACCTGCTCATTTCTCCTTTAACTCTTACCCAGAAAGCGAATTTTGTTTTCAACAGTTTCACAATCGGTCCTTTTCCCTATAGACAATCCAAATAGGCCTCCTTTTATTCTTCTTTTGATAACAAAGGGACTCCAATAAACTCAAAACATTTTCTTCCCCTTATCTACCCAGTTTTGAGGAGATAGCTGGAACTCACCAGCGTTCTTACTGCCTATGACTAGAGGAAATACAAGCAAACAAGACCATCTGCTTTCTATTCCATATACTACTATTTCCTACTGACCATTAACTCTTCCTAAATCTTAATCCACTCAGTATTTTCACTTCTCTAGACAGCCGTCATTTCCTATAATTTCTGCCAAAAAGTCCTTTAGTCTTCCAGGCCATAAAATAGAAGTACATGTATTAGCCTAACAGATAAGCTCTGCAACAACCTCCAAAGAAAACCAGGATCCTGGTGACTCGCTTCCCAAAACAGGTACAGAAAATGAAGCATTAAATGGAGAGCAGAATTTCCCAGGGTCATACAGAGTCAATGATCAAACTAAATTTCCCCTACTTCCTCACCTTCATTCCAGTATTTCCTTCAGTGTTTACTTAGTACCTGAATTACTCTGGATGAAACGAAGGGAAGAAGGACACTAAATGATATCTAGGATTTGTTCAAACTCTAGAGAAAGGCACAGACTTATGACTCTGATAGCCATTGCCATAAAAAAACCAAAACCCACCAAAAACCAAAAAAAAACCCCAAAACCTCAATCAGGTAAACAACCACCCAGATGTGAAATTGTTTCAAAAGAATTGTACCAGAGAAATATAATGAATTAAAACTAATATCATTATCACCATTGCGTTTCCTTCATAATAAATCATTAATTTATTTTTAGATTTTTTGACTCAAAGTAGAGAAATGTCCAAAGAAAAAAAATTCAGTTTTGTGATTCCTCTATTTCATAAAATAAACCCCTCCTGCGTCCTTCTGGCAGAGAAAAATCCACACTTGGTAATTGGAGTCATTTTCCAATTTCTTGTAAATAGTCTAGTATTAGTATTACATCTCCCTATGACAACCTAATTCTCCTTGATACTTTACTAAGCATTCTCCCAAACAGAGCTGTTAATCAAGACATGGATGGGAAAATGATGTAAATCCTTATGTTCAACACCATGAATATCTGGTTTATTCCTGCATAATGACTTAACGGATCTTGCCCACAGGCTTTAGACCAGAATTAGTATAATGATGCATTTTCAGGTCGAATGCCTAGCAACCCAGCCTTCATTCAGTATTAGTGAAGTAAACGGAATCATGGAACTCAGTAATGGGATTTATAAGACATAATGAATGAAATTTGTATTGTACTTCAATACCATAGTTAAAATGCTGTTCTTTTTTTCCTCCTTCTTTCCTAAATCTAGTGATTAATTTGATACTGTTTTTACTTGGCATTTAAAATTGTTCTATACTGTCTCACACCAAAGCCCCTCTTTTAAATTTCTAGGAAGGCTAAGCATTCAATTCAATTGAACATATAAATTAAGTAACTCCTCTGTACAGAGCACTGTACTGGTTGATGGGAAAGGTAAAAAGTGTAGCTGAGAAATACTCACTACTATTGTAGAAACTTTTAGTCTACTAAATAAGAACATATACTTCTTTATTTCTTATGTAGAGGAAGCCAGGTCTAGTAGGAAAAGAATTAGTCTTGGATTTAGAAAGATCTGAATTCAAAATCCTGCCTCAGACACTATGACACCTTATGTAAGCTCCTTAATACACACACACACAATACATACATATGTATGTATGTAATTATGTATGCACAGGCTTGTATGTGTGTATGTATATGCACAGATGTATATATTATATATAATTATATATGATATGAAATTATATGTCAATTAACATATTACATGTATGTGTATATATAATTAGTATATATTATTATTGTTACTATTTTACTTTATTTTTGTTACTGTCATTTCATCTCTCATTGACTTAGTACATTAGTTCTTAGAAACTGGCAAAAAAGACATAGTACTAGGCCTGGAGTCAGGAATCCTCATCTTTCCGAGTTCAAATCTCGCCTCAGCCACAAACTAGCTATGTGACCTTGGGCAAACCCCTTAACCCTGTTTGCCACAGTTTGCTCATCTGAAAAATGAGCTAGAGAGGAAATGGCAAACCATCTAGTATCTTTGCCCAGAAAATTCTAAACCGGGTGATGAAGAGGCAGACATGACTGAAATGACTTAATGAGAATAAAAACTTTCTGGCAGCTCCTAAGAACTTATGTACTAAGTCAACAAGAGGTAGAATAATAACAACAATAATAAAAATATTAATGGTAATAATGGCTAACATTTATACAGTGTTTTAAGGTTTACAAAGTACTTTACAAATATTATTTCATTTTGTCCTCACAACAACCTTGGGAGGTAGGTGCTATAATTATCCTAATTTAATACATGAAGACAAAGGTGAAGCAACTTCCCCAGGTCACCCAACTAGTAAATACATTTCAACTCAGGTCTTCCTGACTCTAGGTCCAATTAATCTTCATCAGTGAAGGGTGTTTCCACATCAGGAGTACTTTAGGCCAAGGAGTTTACAGATGATTTGCCCATTAGGAGAGACAGAAGATATTATGGGAGCAGAGTTGAAAGATTCACCAGAAGTCATCTAGTCATTCTTCTTCACTTTGTGGATAAAGAAACTGAGACACAGAGATGTCGTTACTTGCCAAAAGTCACAGAGGTTATAAGAGCCAGGATTCAAACTGAGGTCCCATGATTCCAGGTCACTGTCCTTGCCCCCATACCACATTATTTCCCATCATTATTACTGTCACTCTCCACAAAGTACTTTCTTCACAACAATACAGTGAGATTGTAATGCATGCATTATGATCCCTATTTTACTGAGAAGTTCCCAAATTCATGGAGGTGAAATGATTTATCCATGGTCATATGGCTCTTAAGTAGTGGCCCTTGGACTTAAGATCAGAACTTCTGAACTTTATCTAACACTCTTTCCATTGCAATACACCGGACTGTCATTTTTTCCTCTCATACACAGCAGAAATGTCTTGTGTGTGTTTATGGTAGTTTGCTAAAGTACCAATTTTTTTTTTTCAGATGTATTATCCTGAGGTTTCACTTCATCTTCAATTACCTGGGAGAACTAAGTGATTTTTCTCACACCAAAGCAAAACAAAATGTCATTGCTTTTCTTAATTTTTTTTTTGTCTAGTGAAAAAAATTGATTTTTCAAACATCATTTGTGGTACACTATAAAGGTATTTACAGAGAATTACTGATCTATAAAGAGAGAGATTGTGGTTGCTTTCATTCTGTACCAACCTTTTTAAGTACAACTTCTGTTTTAGCTCCTAGTTATGATCACTTTACTTCTCATACCATTGTGCTAATTAACTGATTGGCCTGAATTGGAAATCCCCATGCAATCCTACGTCAGTATATGGCCTACATTTCAATATTACAACTGTAGCTGTTAAAATGCAATAGTGGTCAAATTTGTCTATTCCCTTGTGTAAAATCCCTTTGAAAATAAGATTAGCATCTGATTAATACATTCTTCATAAGCCCTACTTTTGACCAATTCACAAGGATAAGATGATATAAGACTTTTGTCTGATACAACAGACATCCTGAAAAACTGGACACTTTTAGGAATCTAACCTTCTTTGAAACAAATCCCACCTTCCACAAGAAATCCTTTCTGATCCTCCTTAATTCTGATGCCTTTCTTTTGTTGACTGTCTCCAATTTATCCTATTCCTTAATATCAAGGACTGTCTTTTTTTTTTTCTCTGTATCTCCAGCTTTCAGAACAGTGCCTGGCATAGAGCAGAAACTTAAAAATGCTAGTTGACTTGACGTATGACAAAGGCAAGAGCATGCTACTGTGTGGCAAAAACAAAAAGATAATGTAGGACATAAGTGACCTTATGTAATGTTAAGGGAATCTGAAGATCTCTCCTGCCCCTTAATAGGCCTATGTGATCACAGGGAGCCCATGGTGGGAGGAGCTTGTCAAATGGGTGGAGCAGGAAGTGGGAGTGAGACAGAACTGGGAGAGAGAGAGAACAGGCAGAGCAGAGCAGCTCGTGTGGAGGGAGTGATTTTTCCTAACGGAACTTGTTTCATGGGAGGCTTAATGGAGGGAAGGCTTGGAATGTTGTGTTTCCTGCACTGGCAACGTGTGTAGATTTCTTTGTTACTATGATGGATTTGGCTTACTGCTGCTTGAATAAATGTCTTGGTTTCATCTTCAAGGAAGAGAGTCTGTTATTTCTAGAGATTCAAGCCTATTAATGTGCCTGCATATTCATAGTAGCTGCTGTGGGTATTGCACTGACAAAATACCTTGTCAGATACGATTTGTAGTTATCAGGAGCACTCAAACAAGGCACTGTTACTCTTAGGGGAGTGTGGAGCATTAACTAGAATCCTGGAGGAATGAAGATCTGAAATCCAGCCTCAAATATGTGCAAGTTGTATGACTTTGGATAAGTCACTTATTTTCTCTGAGCTTCAGTTTTCTCATATATAAAATAGGGATGCTAATAGCACCTATCTCTCAGGGTTGTGCATAGGTGATTCTATGACCCCTCTGAACCTGTTTCTTCATCTGTAAAATGATTAAGATAATAGTATTTAACTGAAATGATTTCTATAAAGATCAAAAGAGATAATGTGTGTTAAACACTTGGTAGAGCTCGAAGTGCTATATAAATGTGAACTATTGCTATTATTGTGGGATTCAATGTATCTCAATGCTCATCCCAATATATACTCACTGGACAACGCTTCCTTTGTGTTACTGGATTAGAAGTAAGCTCATTGAGTACAATTCGGGCAGGAATCTTGAGGCTGCATCTATTATATTATCATTTATTCTTCAATTTGTGTGTCTATTCTCTGTAGGACATGGAAAAACATGTCCATGGACTTCAGAACAGAGACAACCATGGTCTTCCCCACTAACCAAAATGATGTTTTAAAAAAGAAAGGAACAGAATGCAACTTTGTGAGTGCTGGAGTTCCACATTCCCATTACCCTTCATCACTCTCCCAGTTCTGTCAATGGAGAATGGCCCCATACAGATTTCATTTTTTTTAAACAGACCTCATTCTTGCTGTGCAAAATACCAGGGCATTTTCTATGGCCTGAGAGGTCCAGATTGCCTTAACTCTCCCTAATATACTGGCATGGAATCCTCAAGGCAGAATTGACCTGTGGGGCTTTAAGAGATACCAATTTTACCCTTCACTAAAAATAGCCATCCACAGTTGAGAAGGTGAAATCTGAAAGCTAAATTTAGTCTGCTATGAAAGATGAGAGCAAAAGACATGGTGAGAAGAAGAGGACAAAATGGCATTAGTGCTGTACTCTCAAGTATCCACACCCACTTTTGCAACATAGGCTTGTATCATACCATCCTTTTTCAGGTTCAGTTCCTGTACTGAATTAGACACATTACCTATTTTCTCCTCAACCTCCTTCTTCAACACTGAGAAATTCCTTGTGTTAGTTAATAACCTAACTTTTTAAAGCTATTGACCTAGGGCTCCCTGCTTAGGGGCATTCTTGCTAATGAACTTGGGCCAAACCAGTTAAACAGTAAAGCAGTGTGCTTAAGGCATGTTTGCTCTGTCATTACATTTCATTACTAGCTACACAAGTCATGTGGACAATCAATTAGGAGTGGTTAAAAGACATCTGGGGCAAATAACACAGTGTACTTGGTCTCATAGGTTCTTTAAATCCAGGTCAAGTGAAGAATTGAAGCAATTATCCAGTTATTTTTGGCAAATGACTAAAATTAAAGAAAAAAGAGCTTTTTCCAATTTATTAATTTATTTTTAGTTTTCAGAATTCATTTACACAAGATTTGGAGTTACAAATTTTCTCTCCATCTTTCCCCTACCCCCACCCCAAGATAGCGAGCCTACTGAATACCACTTCCCCCAATCTGATTTCTCTTCTATCCTATCCCATCCTCCCACCCTAATTTTCTACTAGGGCAAGATGGATTTCTATACCCCAGTGCCTGTATATCTTATTTCCCAGATGCATGTAAAAATTATTTTTATTAACATTTATTTAAAAAATCTGATTTCTAGATTCTTTCCCTTCTTCCCTCCTCACCCACCCCCACTGGGAAAATAAGCAATTCAATATAGGTTGTACATGTGTAGTTACACAAAACGTTTCCATAGTAGTTATATTGTGAAAGAATAACTATGTTTCCCTCCATCCTATCCTGCGCCCCACTTATTCTATTTTCTACTTTGACTCTGTCCCTTTTCAAAAGCGTTTGCTTCTAAATACTCTCTCCTTTAATCTGCCCTCCCTTCTATCATGCCCCCTCTTATCTCTTTCCCCCCTACTTTCCTGTAGGGAAGATACCCAAATGAGTGTGTATGTTATTCTCTCTGTAAGCCAAATTCAATGACAGTAAGGTTCATTGATTCCTTTTCACCTTCCTGCTCTTCCCCTCCAATGTAAAAGTTTTCTCTTGCCTCTTTTATATGAGATAATTTAACCTATTATATCTCTCCCTTTCTTCTTCTCCCAATATATTCTTCTCACCTCTTAATTTTATTTTTAAGATAGCATCCCTTCATATTCAACTAATTCTATGTCCTCTGTCTATGTATACATGTACACACATATATACACTCTCATATATGTATTTATACACACATATATCCTCCTATATATGTATATATGTATATATACATATATC
>CM053589.1:27516910-27528185 GCA_028646515.1 Pseudochirops corinnae | reverse complement strand
TTTTTCCTTTTTCCTTTCTCATACTTCTCTTGCTTCTTGTATTTGAAAGTAAAATTTTCTGTTCAGCTCAGGTTTTTTCATCAATACTTGAAAGTCCTCTATTTCATTGAATGACCTTATTTTCCCCTGAAGCATTATACTGCTGGGTAGGTGATTCTTGGTTTTAATCCTAGCTCCTCTGACCTCTGGAATATCATGTTCCAAGCCCTTTGATCCCTTAATGTAGAAGCTGCTAGGTACTGTGTTATCCTGACTGTGTATCCACAATACACAAATTGTTTCTTCCTGATTCCTTGCAGTATTTTCTCCTTGACCTGGAAATTCTGTGTAATGGGAATCTGAAGATTTTCCCTGCCCCTTGGCCCTCTGATAGGCTTAAGTGAATCAGAGAACCTTCGCTGATTTGAAAATATACCCTGCACCCTAATAGGCTGAATGTGGTCTCATGGAGGCTGTGGAAGGAGGCTTGCTTTTCAGGAATGCCCACACCTTGTTACTTTGTAATTGGGCAGTGGGTCAAAAGGGCTGTGGCATTCTCTGACCCAGGAGAAGGCTATATATACCTTGACGTGAGTTTTTGCTTTGGGGCTCACTTTGGGAAGAGTTGTATGATTTGGTCAGATGAGACTCTGGGAAGCTATTGAGCCCCACTGGCTTTGAAAATCCAGATGTTGGTGCTTCCCTCTCTAGTAACTAGCTAGGTAGGGATGTCATGTCAGACAGCTGGAAGCTCTGTCTGCTGAACTGTGTTATTTTCTGTTGTAACTTCTGTTTGTAATCTCTGAAGTTCAGGGTGCTGACTTTTTCCCCTGAACTAGGTAAATGATATATGTTTGATTGATTAAAGTAAGATTGTTAACCCGTTTTGAGTTGCTGTCCTTTAGAAAAGCAAATCTAAGAACCTGTGCTAGCAGACATGCTGAGTATGCTAGCATGCTTGCTGCTACACTCTGGAATTTGGCTATAATATTCCTAGTAATTTTCTTTTTGGGATCTTTTTCAAGAGGCAATCGGTGAATTCTTTCTATTTCTATTTTGCCCTCTGGTTCTAAAATATCAGGGCCATTTTGCTTGATAATTTCTTGAAAGATGGTGTCTAGGCTCTTTTTTTGATCATGGCTTTCAGGTAGACCAATAATTTTGAAATTATCTCTCCTGGATCTATTTTCCAGGTCAGTGGTTTTTCCAATGAGATATTTCACATTGCCTTCTATTTTTTCATTTGTTTGCATCTATTTTATAGTATCTTGATTTCTCATAAAGTCATTAGCTTCCATTTGCTCCAATATAATTTTGAATGAATTCTTATCTTCAATTAGTTTCTGAAATTCCTTGTCCATCAGGCCACTTCTGCTTTTTAAGGCATTCTTCTCCTCACTGACTTTTTGGGCCCCTTTTGCCATTTGAGTTAGTCTATTTTTTAAGGTGTTATTTTCTTCAGTATTTTTTTGGTTCTCTTTTAGCAGGCTGTTGACTCAGTTTTCATGATTTTCTTGCATCATTTTCATTTCTCTTCCCAAATTTTCCTCCACTTCTCTTACTTGATTTTCAAAATCTTCTTGAGCTCCTCCATGGCCTATAACCAATTTATATTTTTCTTGGAAGCTTTTGAAGCAAGAGTTTTGACTTTGTTGTCTTCTTCTGATTCCGTGTTTTGATCCTTTTTGTCCCCCAAAAAAGATTCTATGGTCTGATTGTACTTCCTCTGCTTGCTTATCTTGCCAGCTAGTTACTTGACTTTTGAGCTCTTTGCCATGGTAGAACTCTGCTTACAGAATGGAGAGAGCTTTGTCCCAAATTTCTGGGGTTTTCACAATTGTCAAGAGCTTTAGGAGGGCACCCTCTCTAAAGCCACCACAAGCTCTGTCACACTGGTGTTCCTTACCCCAGGACCACCAAGACTGTGGCCCAGATCCAAACAGCTCAAAGCAAGAGTGATTACCCTCTGAATGGTTGCTTCTAAGTTCTAACATTCTAAGACCGATGACCTCTAAGATTTCTCCCTAAAATTTTTTACAATGTGCAGACCAGGAGCTCTGAAGGCAGCTACCCAGTAGAATCTGCAGCTGCAGCACTGCTACACATATCTCACCCCAGGGGTAGGGCCAGACCACACTCTTCCATCACCTAGTTCCAACAGAGCTCCCTACTGACCTTTTACTTTCTCTTTGGCATTCATGAGTTGAGAAGTCTGGAAACTGCCACAGCTGCCAGTGATTCACTTTCCTGAAGTATGCTCCAGTTGGTTTGTGCCACTAGTCAGGGCCCCCCAGGTCTGGGCCAGCACGGCTCACACGGGACTGTAGCGCTAGACCAGTCTGTTGTGATAGACACTTCCTGTTGGCCTGCCAGGCTGCTGTCAGTGATAGATTTGTTTCTCTCTGTCACTTTGTGGGTTCTATAGCTCTAAAATTTGTTTAGAGTCATATTCTGCAGGTATTAGAGGTAGCTGGTGCAGGAGCCTCAGCAGGTTCCTGCTTTTACTCTGCTACCTTGGCTCCACCCTCCAAAAGAGATTCTTTTTAAAAGTGACTTATTCAGATTGTTGGTTTGGAGTGACTGTACTTATTTTGTAATTAGTTACCTACTTCACCTGTATAGACCATAAGCCAAGTTAATCAATGAATTCAGGGCTCCAGAATATCATCTTAGAAGGTTCTTTCTTTGCCCTTGGCAATAACTCTATGGCCAGGTCAAATCCAGAGATGTGATATGAATATTTTATAGGTAAACTGAGGCAGCTTGGACCTCTAGTTTCCCTTTTAAGCTCTAACATTCTAGGACCGAATGACCTCTAAAATATCTCCTAACTCTCATGTTCTATGTGTCTAAGACTAAGTCGAGGGAAAAAACAAAACAAAACAGGCATACAATCTAATATTGTCAGCAAAAAAAAGGCAAATGGTGGCCTCAGCTCTCTATTTTTCTAGTGCATCTTCAACACTATATAAAACCTTGCTTTTAAAAGAAACAGAAAATACTATGCTATAAATTCCCTTTATCTAGATTTATGAGTCCTTAATTGAGTCAGGCCTAACCAGGAAAGGTCTCAGGATGATGGAACAAGAGGAAGAAATGAGCAGGAAGCTTCCCCAAACAGACAGATATATAAAGGACCTGATGTCGTTTCCCTGTGACATGAGATACCATGAATAGAAAGAAGGCTTTACTGGGAGCTCATCAATGAAAAAAAAATGAAGGGATGTGGATATTTTGAGTTGATATTAGACATAGAATCATATAATCTCAGAGTTGGAAGGAATCTCACATATTTAAACAAGAATTCACTATACAAGGGGTAGTTAGGTGGCACAGTGAATAGAGCTCCATCCCTGGAGTCAGGAGGACCTGAGTTCAAATCCAGTCTCAGACACCTGGCACACTAGCTAGCTGTGTGACCTTGGGCAAGTCACTTAACCCCCAATTGCCCTGCCTTCCCCCTTCCAAAAAAAAGTTTCATTCAATAAATAGTTGAGTTTCCCTTATTGATCTCCAGGGGTGAAGATTCTTCGTTGGGGCATCTTGAATTTTGTGCTCTCTTATATCCTGATATGATAATTGATTCTGCAGTTGTTGCTGTTTTACGCTGATCAATTTTCTGAACTTTGTTTCCAATTTTGTTCTCTGATGCCAAGAACAACTCTAATTCCTCTTCCATGTGGTAGATTTTCAAATACTTAAATATAATTATTATTTCCCCTTAATATTTCTTCTCCAGGTTAAAGATTCTTGATTTCTTTAATTAATTCTTACTTATTATAGTTGCTGAGTTCCTTCACATCCCTTGGTCATACTTCTTTGGATTCACTCCAGTTTTTCAGTCTTTCTTAAAACGTGACACCCAAAACTGAACACAATAAATCAGATTTGGTCTCAGCAGGGTAGAGTCGAGGACAATACCCTCTCTTCTTCTGGTCACTGTACCTCTAGCAATGCAGCCAAAGGTTATTTTAACTTTGTTCGCTGTAATGTTTCATTAATGTAATTCACCAAAACCTCCCAATCTTTTTCCCCATCACTGATAATATAACAATACTCTTTCCATCCTATATTTATGCAGTTGATTCCTTTCGTTTTGCTTTGTTTTAACAAATGTGCAGGATTTTACAAAGGAAGTATACCTAAAATGATGGATGGCAAAGATCCAAGCATCACTTAACAAGTTAGAACCTTGGACTCAACAGGATAAGATAAAATTTAATTGAGATAAATGTAAAAGTCTTAAAATTTAGGTCCAAAAACCATCGGCATAATGTGAGAAAAGAATAGCTAAATTCATATTAAAAGGATCCAGGTATTTCATGCAATGCAATCTCAATATTAGTCAATGATAAGGTTCAGTAGTTAAAAAAAATAATTCAGTATTAAGTAGCTGTTAAAAGAGCCGCAATATCAATGACTAGAGAAATAATAGTCTCAATTTACTCCACTCTGATTGGACAGGCATCGAGAGTGCTGGGTTTAATTCTGTGTAGGACAATGACAATCTGAAGAATATAGAAATAAGATCCTCAAATTAAATTCATATAGGAAAGACCAAAGGAATAGGGATGAAGAAGAGATGACTCAGAATGGACTGAGTAGATTGTCTCCCTTTAGACTGTAATCATCTTGAGGGCAAGGATGACCTTTTGCCTCTTTTCCTATGTCCAGCCTTTAACACAGTGCCTGGCATAGAGTAAGCACTTAATAAATGTTTAGTGATTGAATAATTCAAGTATCTGCAGGGAAAAGGTAAGAGCTTTTACCATGTATGACCCAACAGAGTAGAATTAGAAATAATGGGTAAAAGTTGCATAGAGACAAATTAAAGATTATGTAGTTAAATAACAACTTCTTAACAATTAGAAATACATAAGCATAGAATAGATTGCCTTCAAAGACAGCAGATTCAAATTTGAGATGAATAGCACTGGATTTTTAGTGGCAATGTGGCAGCTACAATTTCTGGTGCAAATATAAGGAAATTTTATCTAAGAAAAAATTATGTTATGGAATACATATTGTGTGTTTCTGTATATGTCTATATTATACTATACTGTACTACACAGAATGATCTATATAGTACTGAAAAGTGAGATTAATGCTTTTTTTTTTTTTTTTTTGCTTTTTGGCGGGCAGTTAGGGTTAAGTGACTTGCCAAAAGTCACACGGCTAGTAAGTGTGTCAAGCATCTGAAGTCACATTTGAACTCAGGTCCTTCTGATTCCAGGGTCAGTGCTCTCTTCATTGTGCCACCTAGCTGCCCTGACAGTATATTTTGCTTTTTTTTTTTGAGAGGGGAAGGTAGGGCAACTGGGGTTAAGTGACTTGCCCAAGGTCACATGGCTAGCTTTTGTGTTAAGTGTATGAGGCCAAATTTGAACTCAGGTCCTCCTGACTCCAGGGCCTGTGTTCTATTCACTGCGCCACTTAGCTGCCCAAAAAGGGATTGATGCTTTCAATAAAACGAATTTTAACTATCTTTTTCAGCAATGAAAACATCATTGGAGTAACCACTGGATTAATCTGGCAACTGCTTACAAAGTCACCTTATAGGACAATATTCATTTAAGAATGAGTTCTAACCCTTTCTTTTTTTTCCTTTTTTAAAAAAATCAATCATATTATCTTATAGGATAGTGATACATCTAGTAGAATATAAATTTTTTGGGGAGGGGTCTATTTTATCTTTGGATTTCTGTCCTCAGAACCTAGCACAGTGCCTGACACATAGTGTCTGACAACTGCCTGTTGATTATCTGGGTGAACAGACTCTCTGAGGGAGATTATAGTTTATAGAATGAACTGCTAAGGACTGAACTTTAGGGGAAATTCATAGTTCAAAGACAGAAGGAAAAAGACAAGCTAGTTAGGTAGAAAGTGTAGATGTAAGAGTAAAATGTGAACACTAGCAATGAATTAGCTAACATTCCTTAATCTTTAATCAAAGTGAGGATAGTCAGCTACTGTTAAGCAGCAAACTCATTTTCGACTTGAACTTCATCAAAATTTTATGCAAAGGGGAATTTGATATTATGATACACTTTGATACATCAATCAAATGATTGTTCATTGGAAGAATTAGTTATCTAAAATAAAGGGTTATCAGTCTGATGGTCACTTTGGACAATGCTGGTTTCATGGAAAGTCATGAATTACTTAACTTTATGTACTTAGATTTAACTTTCATTTCTGCAGAATTCAATACCTGCTGAAAATAATACATGCCCCCTTGACCATGACTCATGGAAAGAAGTAACTCTCTTTTCTCCCTCAAATGACTTTTTTAAAGGTATCTCTTCCACTTCTTGCTCTCCATGGAGAGTAAGAATGAGGGTTCACCTTACTCCTGACTTCTTTATTTTGACTGCCTTGAAAATGTTGGATTTTTAAAAAAAGTTATACTATCTATATTCAGGGTTCAATAACAGCTATGCAACACTTTACCTCCTATTCTCTGAACACTATGTTTCTCTCTTCATATAACCTTAGACCGTGTTAGGTTTTTGTTGTTTTTTTTTTTTTTCCATGTCACACTGGTGACTTCTACTGAGCATTCAGCCCACTTAAGTCTCCATATCTTTTTCGCATGGAACTCTTCTCTAAGCACATCTCCTTCATAGTGAACTTGTGATTTTGATATTTTTTAAGTACAAATATAAGATTAAATATTTGTCCCCATTAAATTTAATCTTACTACTTTTGTTCCATCCTAGCTGTTTAAGATTTTTCTAGATGCTGATTCCGTTATAAAATGAACTGGTTATATTAGTTAGCTTTGCTATTTGCAAATTTTCTAAGTATGTCATCTATACCTTCATTGAGGTCATTAAACAGCATAGGATCAAGGACAGATCCCAGGGGATCTTCACTAGAGATACTCCATCTGAATTAGTTCCAATCACTAATCACTAGACCTTGGGTTCAGTTATCCAACCAGTTCACAATTCACTCAACTATGTAACCTATCATTTAGCTCATCTCTTCAACTCATGAGATTTTGCTAAAGGACTTTCATGAAATCTACTATGTTCATAACATTTTCCTGATCTATCAAGCTAGTAATACTGTCCAATTTTATTTCCATTAAATATGAAACGTTCTTTTTTAAAAAAATTTCTACTGATGCCTGGTTTTTGTTTTTGCATCATCATCCTCCTCCTCCTCGTTTCTCAATGTGTTCCCCCATCATGGCCTCTGCTGTAACAAAAAGAAAAAGAAAAAACAATTAAGCAACACCCGACAAGGAAATGATAGCATTAAGCAGTGAATGCAAAAGAAATGTAGGAGATGTGTTTTAACATCTCTCTTCTGGGGCCAAGACAGTCCATTGAAAATGGTCTTAGTTTACCTATTAATATTGTTTTCATATACACTATTGTGGCATGATAAAATTTTAAAAATGTAGGATGTCAGTGATCATAACTTTCTTTTCTAAATGCTTGTAAGTTACCCTTTTAACAATGGACCCCTTAACAATAGAATTTAGATTTTCCTCAGAAATTAAAATCAAGCTCACAAACCTATATTTTTAAAGCTATCGTGTTTTCTCTCTTTTTATAAACTGAGACATTTGACTATTTCCAATCCTGGGAAGCCTCTCTTGTTTTCTATGATTTTTAAAGATCACTGACAACAATTCAGAATCACATATACCAGTTCTTTCAAAATCCTGGGATACGTTTTGTCAGAGCCTGATGATTTTAAGTCATTAACAACAGCTAGATGTTCTCTTGCTATAAACTTGCCTATTTGGATTCCAACTCTTTGGTAACTGTTTTTGTTTTTGCTTTCTAGTCAAAGGATAATATTCCCTAGTAAGAAAGAAGGAAGGAAAGTAAGAGTTGAGTACTTAAGCTTTCTGTGTGATCATCCATTACTATCATCCCATCTAATATAGGATTTGGGCTAAGCTTTACGTGGCCCTCTTCTTGACCCCAACATAGCTTTAAAAGCTTTTTGCTGTCATCTGCATTTATTTCCAGCTTTGGTTCATATTAATCTTCAGCACTTCTGACATTATTCTTATTCTTACAGGATTGAACCACTCTTTTGTAGCCATTCTTTATTGCTTGTCCATGCTTCCTTGTATTCTTAAAATCTAAGTTGTTTGCTGAGCTCCTTGTTTATCCCGATTGCTCTCCTCAGACATTTCTTCCTTTTCTACCTGATTGGAAATGCTTAGTTTTGTGTCATTAAAATTTAATAAAATCCTACCAGTCCTTTCTCTGAATTCTTTACGATATGGTCTCCCCAAGTCCAGGTAACATGATTGACTCTGATTTGCTTTCCTCACCTCTATTACACATTCTAAGATAGAATGGTCAATTTTTCCTGCAGAAATTAGATTTCCCCCACACACTTTTTTGGTCATAATCACGTACAGAATATCAGTTTCCACCATTGTTTTCTCCCCACTTTGAATTATTAAATTTCCATTACAGCAAGTCAGGATGTACCATTCGCTCTACTTCTGTCAGGGGGTAGATATCCAAATTGCTGAAATCTCTCACCACTACTTTACAATGACCGTGTCAGATTTTATTTATTCTATTTTTTTTTTCTGGCATGCCACTCCATACCCATATTCTTGTCCTGATTTCCATCCCATGAAATCTCAGTTATAGTTATAAAGCTGAATTATCCTCCTTGCATTAGGATGTTATCTTGCTTATTATCAATGTCTTATATATTTCTGCATAGATACCCTTTAATTCAACAAGCATTTATTAAACAACTACTCTGTACCAGATGCTGGGTCCCAGGGACAAAAACAAACCCTAACAACAAAAATCTTATAATGAATTAAGGGGAGACCAAGGTTTTCATTGTTCATTGTCTTATTGTGGATTAGCAGTTACGTGGCATAGTGGATAGAACACTATGCCTGAATTCAAATTTGGCCTCAGACACTGACTAGCTGTGTCACCCTAGGTAAGTAACTTAACCTCAGACAGCCTCAGCTACCTAAACTGCAAAATGGGGATAATAACAGAATCTACCTCCAGGGTTGCTGCAAGGATTGAGGTAATATTTATAAAGTGCTTATTAGCCCAGTGCCCAGCATATAGTATGGGCTTAACAAATGGTTGTTTCCTTGCTCCTTCCCTTCTTTCCTCCCTCTCTTCCCTTCTTTTCATTTTCTTTCCTTCCTTCCATCTTTCCTCCTCCCTTCCTTCTTTCTCTGAATTTCCTTCCTTCCTTTCTTCTCTGAACTGCTGGTTATCTAAACTTCTTTTTAAATTGTACCTACTGTAGGATATCTCATGCTGTAGATGAATGTGAACAGGTTTCTTCCACTCCATTTTTTAGTTTTAAGTTATTTTGGTCAGATTCATAAAACTCCAAGCAATGTTTATCCTTGACCAAGAAGCTACATTTGAATCCATGGTTTAGAAATCCAAATCCCAGTCTGATATATGATCTTCACCAGCTGTTCATCTTGCCAGAAACTTATGCCTTCCTCTTCTGAATTCACTATCTTCCATTGAAAGAAGTAAAAATAACATGACTTCATCTTCATTTTCTTGCTCAGATCAAGATCAAGATCATCTAGTCTGGGAGTTGGTAAACTGTCGTCTACGATAAATCTAGCCCCTGGATGACTTTGTTTTGCCCAGTGCTAAGAATGTTTTTTTAATATCATAAAATAAAGTTATTTTAAAATATAAAAAAATTCTTAGCTCAAGAGTCATATAAAAAGACTGTAGTTTGCTGACCCTTGCTCTAGTCTAACCACAGAATTTTATAGATAAGCAAATGAAGGCTCAAAATAGTAAAATGATTTCTTTGTAGTGACAAAGTTAATAAACGACCAGATTTCTAATCTCTGCATTCTGACTCCAAATACTGATGATATCATTTCTCTTCCTACAAATTACTTGAAAAGAATAGGCATTTTCAGGTTTGATAAGTTTCTTAAAGCCCTCTGTGTTATCCAAGATGCCCAGGAGACACTGATCTCATGTCAGGTCAACAAATGGCTACTCAAGTATCCATCAGGAAAAAATCACTAGTCACAATTATTCCTTTCTATTTTGTCTTTTTACTAGATGAAGTTTCTCGCTTTGGTGCCTTTGGATTTCCTTCATCATATCTTGGAGCACAAGAATCTTCTTTCTCATTAAAACAGATAAAGTAAAAAAGAAAGAGTAGTAGGGGCAGACAATTTGTGGGGAAACTGCATGGAGTGTGGGGAACTGAAGAAACACTGATAAGAAATTAGAAACTTCTGTGTAGCTAAAAGCCAAGTTTCATGTAGTTGTGCCTTTTGAGCTTGTTTTTTTTATTTAAAGGAAGCTTGAATATTATTTAGTACAAACTCTCCATTTAGTAAGTGAAAAAAATTATTCTCTTGAGATCAAAATTTATAATTAGAAATGACTTTAAAAGTCAACTAGTCCAACTCTATAATTTTACAAATAAGGAAACTGAGTCCCAGAAATGTTGAATGACTTATCTAAAATCACAGAGGTAGTAGTTGGGATTTGAACCCAGGTACTCCTGCTCAAATTTTATCAGGCTTTCCACACTGTCTCAATTTGATACCCAGGCTAATTTTCTTTCCATTATCTCTTGATTTTTCTCCTTGAAATTGATTCTTAGACTGACAAAAAGTATGAGACTTAGCAAGTCAGACTAATCACAGTTAATCCATCAACTCAAGTAATCTACATTTACTAAGTGCCTGCTGTGTGCAGAGATTTGTGACAGTCAAGTAAATATTTACTCTATTGCCAGTACTTTGATAGATTCTAGAATAACTCTACAGGAAACCAGGTAGGGGGTGTTGGGTAGAAATCTTATCTGCACTAAAGAAGGGAAATCTAAATAATTGAATTCCCTGCAATAAAGAGAAAACACCTTGACATAATAGATAGAACATTGGACTTGCAGTCAATCAAACCTAAATTCAAATTCCACCTCAAATACTTTCTAGGCTTTATGATCCTGGTCAAGTTACTTTAAGTTACTATGTCTCAGTTTCTCCATCTGTAAAATAAGGGAGTTAGAGTCAATAGCCCCAGGTTATATGACCATGTGAGTCTATGGATGAAAAATAATAGATATGCAATGGAAATAACATGCCCTTGACCCTTGGAGCTCTGAATGAACTCTCTCTGAGTTGAGAAATTAGAGGCTGATGGGTGAGATTTTTTTTTAATTTTTTTTTAATTTTTAATTTTTTTTTATTTTTAAATTTTATTATAGTTTGCATCATTCATTTCCACAAGATTTTGAGTTACATATTTTCTTCCCCTCTTTCCCCCACCCACCACCCCAAAACAGCCAT
>CM053589.1:27495307-27516410 GCA_028646515.1 Pseudochirops corinnae | reverse complement strand
AAGCACCCTAGCATACCTAGGGCGGCTACTAGCACAGGTTCTTAGATCTGCTTTTCTAAAGGAAAGCAACTCAGAATGGGTTAACAATCTTACTTTAATCAAACATATCATTTACCTAGTTCAGGGGGAAAAGTCAGCACCCTGAACTTCAGAGAATACAAACAGAAGTTACAAACAAACAGAAAAACAGATCAGCAGATGGCTTCCAGCATCTGACCATTACATCAGTTACCTATTCAGTTATCAGAAAGGGAAGCACCAACATCTGGGTTTTTCACAGCCGGGTGTGAAAACTCTAAGCAACGGCTGCTTAGAGTCTCTTCTGGCCAAATCACACAACTCTTCTCAAAGTGAGCCCCAAACCAAAACCTCACATCAGGGCGTATATATAGCCTTCTCCTGGCTTGGAGAATGTCACAGCCCTCTGGACCCACTGCCCAATCACGAAGCTACAAGGCACGGGCATTCCTGAAAAACAAGCCTGGCACCACAGGCTCCACGTGACCATATTGAGCCTATTAAGGAACAGAGTATACTTTCAAATCTGGGAAGGTTCTCAGAGTCACGTAGCCACTTTAGCAAAGGGCCTAGGGGCAGGGAAGATCTTCAGATTCCCATAACACAAAGCAGAATTGAAGTACTTCAAAACAAAAGGGAGATGTGCACATTTAAAGAATCCACCATAATTGTTCACACGGGTTATTTATACCTGACCTGTGGTAGAACACTCTGAACTTGTATTGGTCTAATCAGCCACAGTCAGACACACTGTAACTTGATTCTAGGATAGTGATGTCATTTTTGTCCCCTAGCCAAGGTAGGTATGGATATCCCCAATTTTACAGATAAGAAAACTGAGGCCCAGAATAGTCATATTACTTCTCCTGGGTAAACAGCAGAACCAGGACTAATTAAAATTTGAGGGTCTGAATTGTGTATCACCTAACTTAAAAGGGTTTCATTTTTAAAAAAAATGTAGTTTAGCAATGTTTGAGCAGCCTCTCCTAGACATCTTGAAAGTGTCTACAGTTCACTGGAGGGAAGAGTAGTAAAATCAGCACAATTGGATAGAGGGGCTTTCTGCATTAAGTGAGACAGGTTTGATTAAATAAGCTTTAAGTTCTTTTCCAATTTTAAGATCCTATGAAATCTGTCCTCACAACCAAAAAAAAAGGAAATCAAAGTGTTTATGCCCAAGTGATAGAAGGTTAGAAAGTCACCTCTGCATGTGGGAAGTGCATTCTTATTTGAAAACTTGACAATGTGGCTGCTGAAGGGTGTTGTTTTTCTTAAATTGGTTGCTGTATCATCTTTGACTTTTCTCATAACATTTTTAATAACGTCTTATCTGTATTAGCATCTTTGTCAAAGCCTCACCATAAATTTTCAACACACTACAGAATGCAGCAGTTCCAAGGATGTCATTAATCTATCAAGTAAACAATAAGCAGTATTAAAATTGTCTACAGAGATAGTCAAATGACAGTCCATAATGGTTACCCAGAAGTCTAGGCAGTGTGTGCCAAGTAAATACTGGCAAAATCTGATTACACTGAATAACATTACAAAGAGGAGTTCTATATAGGAAAATTATTTCCATGCTCCAGTGGATGGCCCTTAGTAACAGTGTTCTGTTGGTTTGATTAGAATGGATTCTCTGCAATGAATAATCCTATAAAACAAATTATTTCTTTGGTCTACATCCATGTAAATGTCACTGCGTAATGAAAGTACCTGAATCTGTGTTGTTTATACTCCCAGAAGAAGAAAGGAGCTAAGTTGTTCATGGCTCTATTTTTCCTGCTATTAAGTGGTGATTAGTCTTCCACTTCCCTTGCCCTTTCCAATTTCAAATATCCCAGTGATCTGAAACAACTCACCAAAAACACAACATTCAAGATGATTCAGAAATTTTGGAGAAGAAAGAGATAGAGTTATGGGTGTGGCGTGCACAATATTTTTCACTTTTTTTTTTTTTACAAGGATCAGAATATTTTTTTTTTCATGTGCTATTTCAGTACAGAGACATAAGCCATCAGTTCTGGATTTCTAGCTTGCCCCTACAGGAAAAGTGATATCCAGAATTCTACTCATTAAAGAAAATTTTACTACAACAAAATTATCATGTTTTACTATATCTATTTGTATGACTTTATAATTTACAAAAATGTTTTCAAATGTGTGATTCTGTTAGACTTTTCAAATAATCAAGGCCCTTTTATTTTGTTTTAAAAGAATGAGAAAACAGGAGAAATGTCACTGGTTCATGACATATATTGTCATGATCTCCTAATAGGAAAGAATGTGGATACTTCAAACCATGGACTTTTGAGATTTATGTCTATTTCTGGTATTTTAAAAAACTGAACAGATTATTAAAGAGTACACTTTTGAGCATTAAGGGAGAGAAAGACTGATCACTAGGTCAACATGGCTAAAGAGGACATGCAAGACTAACTTGCTTTCCTTTTTGGAAAGCGTTATAAGATAGTGAATATATCTGGATTTCAAAATGTCCCTTGACAAACTTTCATAATAGCCTTGTAGACAAAATAGGGGGAGGTGAAGCTACATTTGGAAACATTGAACAATCTAACAAGAATAAGTTAACAGATCAACTTTTATCTGTAATGAGGTTTCTAGTGGAGTGTCCAAGCATCCTTGGTCACATTTTCCTAAACACATATCTAGCAAGAGGGAGAGAGAGAGAGAGAGAGAGAGAGAGAGAGAGAGAGAGAGAGAGAGAGAGAGAGAATCCAACACTTGGAAGGAAGGAAGGAAGGGAGGAAGGAAGGGAAGAAGGAAGGAAAGAAGGGAGGGAGGAAACATTTATTAAGTGTCTGTTATACATCAGACACTATGCTAAACAGTTTACAGATATCATCTTTTTTAACTCTTACAACCCTGGGAGGTAGGTGCTGTTATTATTCCCATTTTATAGTTGAGAAAACTGAGGCGGATGGGGGTTGAGTGATTAACCCAGGGTCATACAGCTAGTTAGTATCTGATGTCAGATTTCAATTCAGTCTCCCTGACTCCAGGCCCAGAGCTCTAGCTACTGTGCCATCTCACTTTCTTTGGATTCAAGGCCTCAACTGCCCAAAGAAACAGAGAGAAGAATATTTACAGGAAAATAATCCAATAACTGGGGATTCTATAAGCAAAATATGAGTCAGCTGTGAGCTGCGGCAGCCAAAAGGAGCTATAACAAACTCTTTGGTTGCATTAATAAAAATTTAGTGTCCTGACTGAGAACCAAACTACCCCTATTCAGAGTACAGATAGAATAATGCACCTGGTACTAGGTACTACCTTTTTCAAGGAACACAGAAAAGATAGAGCAGAGAAAGGAAAACAGACTAGAAAGGATACTCAAAAACCATTCCATAAGAATTCGCTGGAAGAACTGGGATTATTTAGCCAGAATAAGAGAAGACTTGCTGGAGATATTCTGGTAACCTTCAAGCATACTCAGAAATTGCCACATAGAAAATGAATTAAATTTTTTCTATTAGGTCTTATTGGCTAGAACAAGGATAAATGGATAGTAGTTAAAAGGAATCAGATTTCAGCTCCACATAAAGATTTTTCAGCAAAGAGAGTTGTCCAGAAGTAGAATAGGTACCTTGAACGCTAGTGTATTTTCCATCCCTAGAGTCATTCAAGTCATGACACTGATGATGTCATAGAGGTGATTCATTATATGAGTAGAGATGAAACTAATTGACTTTAGCGGTCCCTTCTGACTACAAGCATATGACACTATGATTCTAGATCCTATACAATTGTTTATAACGTGTTTTTTTTTCTATAACCCAAAAAATACAACTCCCAAAAGAGTAGTGTTTCATATAAAGAGTTTCTCCAAGTAGGATCATGCTCTGCTACTTCTGTCCAGCAGTAGCAACAGGACTTATCCTTCTTATTTGTTTTCCCAAATGTACTAGATTTATCTTCTAATTTTACAGTTAACTCTCAGTATATTGAGGCCATAGTGAAACAGAAAAGACATGGATAGTATTTGTAGTAATTCAGTAGTATTTGCTTCTTGTCAAATGGAAAGGCCTAGGAGTCCAGAGGGTAAAGCAAATAGGACATAGAAGTCCCTATAGAACAATATCACAGCTGAAAATCCTGACCAATGACTTTTAAGGAGATAGTAGGTCCAAGAATTTCAGTCGAGTGGAGCCCTGGGTTCTGTCAGAGAAAGGTGAGTGGGGTGGTGTTATTCTTATGTTCCTGATGGGACACAGGAAACTGAAGAGACAGATCCTCAGCTACCATTGGCATCTGGGGAGTTGGTGGACTGAAGTGGAGGAAGGGAAGGTCCCGAGCACCCCATGGCAGCAAATTCTTGCTACTTAGGTTCTTCATCTTCTTCCCTCCTTTCCTCTAGTCTAGCCCATCACTGGGTGCAGACAATCTTATTTCTATGTGACTTATTGCCTCACAAATGCCTTTGTGTTCTATTTTGATCTTTTCCTAATCTTTATTTCAACCCTTGCTTTTTTGTAATTCATTCATAAAATTATGGTTCTTTCCTATTCCACTCCTTCCTTGGCTTCACCAACCAGTTTGCTATTCACCAATCCACTGGCATGTACCCTCATGGACCTAAATCTGTCCTGATGTCCAGAATATGCTCTTTTTTACTTATATTATCCATCTCCCCACCTAGGAAATTCATGGAATTTCTTCCCCATAAGTTTTCCTTTACATGGAAAGTAACACACAGCTTTCTTTTGGTGTAGTTACAAAATTATGGTTACAAACCATATAAGAGAAATATATTAGAGGAGGAAGAAAGAGGCGTGAAGGTACTGGGCAGGAATGAGGAGTGCACAGGTCTTTGATGACTGAATAAAATGAGCTCATTTTGGTTTTATGGTGCTAAACACAAACTTAAGGAAATGAGGAACTAGATTTCATTCTTCTAAGCTCTTTCTTTCTTTTATATGGTACAAATCTAGATAATGGAGCCAGAAAGAACCAAGTTCAAGTCTTACCATTGATAATTATTAGCAGCCTGACCTTGGGTAAGTTGCTTGACATTTTTTAGCTTCAGTTTCCTCATCTATAGGTAACCCAAGTTCAAATGGTACCCTTAAAGGAGTTGGGAAGTGTCTAGGTTCTTTGCAAATGGCTCCAATCTGATGATGTTCCTCTCAGTGTAAACCATGGTCTCCTACACACCAGTTCCACTAGATACTAACAGTCAGATTAGCTTTTATTTTTAAAATCTTTTATTTATTTATTTTTAGTTTTCAACATTCATATCCACAAGATTTTGAATTGCAAATTTTCTCCCCGTCTTTCTCCCACCCCAAGATAGCGAGCCTATTGAATGCCCCTTCCCCCAATCTTCTCTCTCTTGTATCCTCCCCCATCACCCACTAAAGTTCTAGTAGGGCAAGATGGATTTCTATACCCCAGTGCCTATATGTCTTATTTCCCAGTTGCATGTAAAAAACATTTTTTAACATTTGTTTTTAAAACTGATTTCCAGATTCTTTCCCTCCTTCGCTCCTCACCCACTCGCACTGGGAAGACAAGCAATTCAATGTAGGTTGTACATGTGTAGTTAGGCAAAACCTTTCCATAGTAGTTATATTATGAAAGCCTAACTATATTTCCCTCCATCCTATACTGCCCCCCACTTATTCTATTTTCTACTTTGACCCTGTCCCTTTTCAAAAGTTTTTGCTTCTAAATACCCTTTCCCCCATTCTGCCCTCCCTTCTATCATTGCCCCTCTTATCCCCTTCCCCCCTACTTTCCTGTAGCATAAGATACCCAATTGAGTGTGTACGTTATTCCCTCCTTAAGCCAAATTCAAAGAGGTAAGGTTGATCCATTCCCTTTCACCTTCCTATTCTTCCCCTCCATTGTAATCATTTTCTCTTGCCCCTTTTGTATGAAATAATTTACCCTATTCTATCTCTCCCTATCTCCTTCTCCCAAAATATTCCTCTCTCACCTCTTAATTTTATTTTTTAGATATCCCTTCATTATCAACTGATCCTGTGTCCTCTGTCTATGTACACATGTACATAAATATACACACACTCATATATATATTTCCTTCAACTGTCCTCATATTAAGAAAAGTCTCATGAGTTACAATTATCATTTTTTCCATGTAGGAATGTAAATAGTTCAATTTTAATAAGTTCCTTATGATTTCTTTTTCCTGTTTACCTTCTCATCCTTCCCTTGCTTCTTGTATTTGAAAGTCAAATTTTCCTGTGCAGCTCTGGTTTTTTCATCAAGAATGCTTGAAAATCCTCTATTTCATTGAATGACCATATTTTCCCCTGAAGTATTATACTCAGTTTTGCTGGGCAGGTGATTCTTGGTTTTAATCCTAGCTCCTTTGACCTCCAGAATATCAAATTCCAAGCCCTTCGATCCCTTAGTGTAGAAGCTGTTAGATGTTATTTTATCCTGATTGTGTTTTCACAATACTCAAATTGTTTCTTCCTGGAAGCTTGTAATATTTTCTCCTCAACCTGGGAACTCTGGAATTTGGCTACCATATTACTAGGAGTTTTCTTCTTGGGATCTTTTTCAAGAAGCAATCAATGAATTCTTTCAATTTCTATTTTGCCCTCTGGCTCTAGAATATCAGGGCAATTTTCCTTGAGAATTTCTTCAAGGATGATTTCTAGGCTCTTTTTCTGATCATGACTTTCAGGTAGTCTAATAATTTTGAAATAATTTCTCCTGGATTTATTTTCCAGGTCAGTGGTTTTTCCAATGAGATATTTCACATTGCCTTCTATTTTTTTTCATTTGTTTGCATCTGTTTTATAGTATCTTGATTTCTCATAAAGTCATTAGCTTCCATTTGCTCTAATCTAATTCTGAAGAGATTACTCTCTTCAGTGAGTTTTTGAAATTCCTTTTCCATCTGGGCAATTCTACTTTTTAAGGCATTCTTCTCCTCATTGGCTTTTTGGGCCTTTTTAGTCATTTGAGTTAGTCTATTTTTTAAAGTGTTATTTTCATCAGTATTTGGGGGGGGGTCTCCTTTAGCTTGCTATTGACTCGCTTTTCATGATTTTCTTGGATCATTCTCATTTCTCTTCCCAATTTTTCCTCCACTTCTCTTATTCGATTTTCAAAACCCTTCCTGATTTACTCCGTGGCTTGTAACCAATTCATATTTTTCTTAGAAGATTTTGTTGCAGGGGTTTTGGCTTTGTTGACTTCTGGTTCCACGTTTTGATCATTTTTGTCCCCCCAAAAGGGGGGAGGGGTCTGATTTTGTTTCCTCTGCTTGCTCATCTTGCCAGGCAATTTGTTGACTTTTGAGCTTTTTGCCACAGTAGAACTCTGCTTCCAGATTGGAGAGAGCTATGTCCCAAATTGCTAGAGTTTTTGCAAATATTGCCAGAGGTCTGAGGAGAGTGCTCTCTCTATAGATACCCCAAGCTCTGGCACACGGTCACATACCCCACGACTACTACCCAAGACAACAATCCAGATCCAAGCAGGTCAAAACAAGAGTGATTACATTCTGAATGGTCACTTGGTCCCCTTAAGACAGCGGTTCTCACCCTGTGGGTCGTGACCCCTTTGGGGGTCAAACAACTCTTTCACAGGTGTCACCTAAGACCATTGGAAAACACATATTTCAGATGGTTTTAGGAACCGAGACATCGCTCCTCTACCCATCTCCAGGCGGGTCTGCCCACATGCAGATACGCCCACATACGAGTATTAAAGGGTTGCAGAATTAAGAAGGTTGAGAACCACTGCCCTAAGATCTGCAGGCCAGGAGCTCTGGAGGCAGCCGCACAGCAGTAGCTGCCCCCGCAGCTCCTCTGTCATTTCTTGCCCCAGGCACAGGGGCCAGACAAACCTCTTCTGTCACCTGGTTCCAACAGAGCTCCCCACTGACCTTTTACTTTCTCTTTGGTATCTATGGGTTGAGAAGTCTGGAAACCACCACAGCTACTGGTGATTCACTCTTCTGAAATCTTCTCTGGCCAGTCTGTTCTTCTGGTTGGGCCGCCCCAGGGCTGGGACCGTGCAGCTCATGCAGGACTATGCTCGGGTCCCAGCTCAGTGTGATAGACCCTTCCTGTTGGCCTGCCAGGCTGCCTTCAACAGGAGATTTGTATCTCTCTGTCATTTTGTGGCTTCTATTGCTCTAAAATTTGTTTAGTGTCATATTTTATAAGTATTGAAGGTGGTTGGAGCCAGAGCCGAGCAGAGTTCCTGTTTTTACTCCACCATTTTGGCTCTGCCCCTCCACTTGCCCATTTCTAATGTTCAAGGAATTATTTTCTTCAGTTAGTTTTTGTACCTCTTTTTCCATTTGGTGATTTCTACTTTTTAAGGTTTTTTTCTTTTTTTTTAATTTTTAAAAAATTTTAGACAAATACTAAAACTTACATATATAAAAGAAAAAGAAACATTGTAAACTTAAAGATTAAACTAAATATGAAATAAGAAAAGAAAAAAAAACATGTCATGTACACAGTAGAACCATAGGAGAAAATTCAAATTATATAGCAATAACTTATCATTTCAAGAAAGTCTATATGTTAAATTCTGTGCAGTATGTTGTTAACTGTACATCTTTTCTTTGCTTCCTTGTAGATTTTCTCTTGTTCTCTGCTGTACACCTTTTACTTTGTTCTTTTTTCCCCCTTTTTCCCTGCTAACCAATACCCCAAGGTTATAATTATTCATGGAAATATTTATATAAAGGAACTGATATAGACATACACAATACATGTATATACATACATACATGTAGACATACATACATACATACATAAACATATATTTCCCTAAGATATTCTACTCTTGATCTTATTTTTATGATTGTGCATATATCTTTTTTCCTATCTCCCCTATCTCTTTTCTTTAGAATTTTTTTGGTCTTTTTTAAGCTGTTGACGCTCTCTTGCATAACTCTCATTTCTTTTCCTAATTTTCTTCTTCCTCTCATTTAATTTTTAAAATCCTTTTTTGAGATCTTTCAAGAAGGCTTTTTGGGCTTGAGATAAATTTATATTCCACTTTGAGACTTTGTACATAGGCATTTGGCTTTTTACCCTCTTCTGAGTTTGTGTTTCCATAGTAGCTTTATGTGGTCAGGGCTCTTTTCTTTTTTGGGGGGGAGAGGGGGTGTTGGTCAATTTTAGCCTATTTTGTGACTTTTTAAGTTGAACTCTGCTCCTGGGATACAGGTAGCATTGTCACATTCCTCTTTTGATGTGGGCCAAGGTCCTTGTTACTGACTTTCTGTGCCAGTGTCTCAGGTGCTGGCAGATTGCCCACTGCACTGGGGTGGCCAGGTCTAGTCCCATTCATTATGCCAGGGGTTGTGGGGCTGGCAGTTTGCCTTCCATGGTGGATCTGCGGGTCTCACAGCTGGCCTCCTGCAGCATTAGTCTGCTAAGCCAGGACCAAGGGACCTCAGTTGGTGATCTGTGCTATGGTTAAGAGCCTCCCACTAGCTTGCCCAGACACCATCTCTGCTAGGCTGTGCTCCCCTTTTACTCAAGTGAGACAGACCTTTCCTGAAATCTTTCTAAGTTATCTTAAGCTGGAAAATTGTTTCACTCTGTCTTTTTGTGGTTTCCATTTCTCTAGAATCCACTTCGAGGCTTGATTTAACATTATTTCTGAGAGAAACTGGGGAGAGCTCAGGCAACTTCCTGGCTTCTCTCTGCCATCTTGGTTCTGCCATCCCCTCACCCCCAAGGATATACTCTTAATGACTTCCTGTATGCTTTCTAATAGAAACTGGTATTCTATTTGTAATCAATTAATTCTCTGAGATGATTTCTGACAAGGAAAAGGCTATGTTTGAAAGAGACAACCTAGTAACCAGAGTAACTAAAGGGGACACCAAGACCAATAAACAAGATACAGGATATCAGAAAATTCTCCTAATCCTTTTAGCATTTTATGAAGTAGTGTGAAAATAGTGTAATAAATGCTTCCCCTATCCTTACTCCCAAACAAAACTGTTAACCTTTCCCTTTTCTCTATCACAGTTGGTTGAAAGATGGAAGATGAAGATGGGTGAGATGGCATGTGTATGTTATCCATAGGTCCAAGCATAGGCAAAGCTGTGAAGTAGGTAAGGTACACCTTTGGTGCTCTTCCATCTCCTCTGGAAGCCCCTCAACCCCAGCTCCCAGTCGCGCTACCTGGCTGTCCAAAGGCTTCCACCACTTTCCACTTAGGTCAGCCTTTCCAGGAAACACTAATATTCTGGCCTTAGCCTTCGTCCTTACCAAAATTAACCTGCCCTGCGTCTCTTCCTCTCAGTGACCTTGCAATCAGCTAGCTACGCCTTCAAAGCAATTTGATGTAGTAGTTTGTAAAGTGATAGTAATTCCAACAATGTATTATTATGAGTCTTATTATAAACTTCTTTGCCCAAAGAAAGGATCATCAATTTAGAATTAAAATGGGCCCTAAATACTCTCTAGCTGAACTTCATTTTACAGATAAGGAAACTGAGGCACAAAGAAATCAGGTAATTCAGGAAGTCAGTGAGTGTCTTAGGCAGGGTCTGAACACAGACCTTCTGAATCTAAGTCAAGGGCCCCGACCACCATGGAGCGCGGCCTCTCGAGGGGATGTCTCGCAGCACAGCATCAGGCAAACGGTCTGAGACACAGTCTCCTGAGCCGAGAACCAGCCTGTTGGCAATTAGTGTATGATATCAATGTCACGTCTCAAAGATGTTAAACAAGCCAGAGACGGCAGAGAGGGGAAGGGCAAGGGACCTTTCTGAGCCACTCAGACCACATCACATGGGCAAGTATTCATTTACTTACACATTGGACTAGTCTTGCCAACACATTCCCATCATGTTCTGCTAATAGTCCATGAACTGGTAAATATGGATGCACTCCATTGTAACATTCTGGTTAATGAAGCTTCCTTCCTTCTTCCTTCCTTCCTTCCTTCCTTCCTTCCTTCCTTCCTTCCTCCCTTTGTCCTTCGGTCCTTTGTTCCTTCCTTCATTCCTTCCTTCCCTCCTTTCTTCCTTCCATCTCTGGATCTCAACTTTGGTAATAACAGCAAAAATACCTCTGAGAAAATAATAGAAAAGGAAGAAACTACTTAGCTAAGTACTATGCTGGTTCATCTGAGAATTTTCCAGTGTATGGATCCAAAGAAGGAAAATCATACATTATCATACAATAGGCACAGGTTAGGTTAGTCATAAGTGTATCAGCAAAATAGAAAAATCTTGGTTTCCTTCCCTACCTCCTCCTCTTCTACCTTATCTAGGCCTCTCGTATCAGGGAAGAAAGCCACTGATAAACTCATCCACCCTAAGAAGTTCAGGTGTCACCCCCTTTCAAGGGCATAGGTACATCCCACTCCTAGTCATTAGCTGGTTCCTTCAAAATGGAACTTGAGATGAAATGACTTTCTTGGACTCAACTGGTTCCATAAGAACAAAGTTTGGAATATTACCAAATGACTAGTATAAAGAATTTAGGACAACTTAGGAAGGGATATAAAATGATGGAGAATAAAATGAGCAGAACTAGATCTATTTACACAATGACCACAACTCTCCTCCCTTTAATCCATCCTTTACTCAGCTACCAAAGTATTTATTCTTTTTTTTTTTACATTTTAGACTCAAGCACCTAAAACTCAATTACAGAATACAAAAAAGAAACATATCATAAACTTCGATATTGAAACTTAAATACAAAGTAAGAACCAGGTGAAAAAGCATGTCATACAGAGCAGAACGTAAGGGAGGATCCAAAATGTAATAGCAATAAATTTTCGTTTCGAGAAAGCATTATAATAAATACTACATGTCATGCTAAGAGCTGCCCATCTTTTGCTTCTTTTAAGTTTTCTTTTGTTCTCTGCTGTGCACTTTTTACTTTGTTCTTTTTGCCCCCTTCCTTTCCCTCCCCAGAAGGCTACAATTAAGTGTGGATATATTTATATGCAGATATAAATGTATACACACATATACATACATACACATATATACATACATACATATGCACATATACAGACATACACTTTTCCTAACAAATTCTACACCTGATCTTTGTTTTTATGTTTGTACATATCTTTTATTTCCTATCCCTCCTGACTCTTCTAGTTTACTTCTACCTCCTACCTTGCCCTCCTATTACTTAGCCTATCCCCCCTCCAAGGATCCCTCCCATATCTTCCCATTCCCAACATCTATGCCCTTCTATACCACCCTTTTAAGGTATTTCCTCACCCTTCCCTCTAGAGATCCTTTCCTTACCCTCTCCCCCTTTCCCTATCTCAAAGTGATTGTTCTAAAGTATACATTTGACTCTGTGCATCACTGCCTCCCCTTCTGCCTCAATAAACTTCAATGGTTCCCTACATCCAGGATCAAATATAAAGTCCTCTGTTTGACATTAAATATCAGCACAACTTGGCCTCCCTTTCCTATCTTTACATTCTTCTTACACTTCGCTCTCCTTCACTCACTTGATATAGGCATACACTGGTATTGGTACTTCTCACACACAAATTCTCATCCCATGACTGGAATACTCTCCTTCCTCATCTCTGCCTCTTAGTTTCCCTTGCTTCTGCTGAGACCCAGCTCAAACCCCACCTCCTGCAAAAGGTCTTTCCTGGTACCTCCAGCTCCTGGTTGCTGCTACTCTGAAATCACCTACAAACTATTCTGTGTATAAATTGTATGTGCTTAGTTTTTTTTTTTCTATTTATCTCCCCCATGAAAATATAAGCTTCTTGAAAGCAGGCTCTATTTTTCAAGAAAATGACAGTGGGGGAAAAAGAAGAAGAAAAGTATCATCATTAGAACTTTTTAGGAAGGGAAAGACAGACAGACATGTACTGATTCCCATGAGGTTTTGTAATCGTATGTGGAATATGGTTGTACCACATCAGTGATGTTGTTTGTTTTTAAAGAATGGTGGATGGGGGCACCCCTATGAGGGGTATGTATGTATTTGAGTTTTCAAAAAAGAAGATATATTTTTTAATGTAAAAAGACTAGACAGTTAGGTGGTTCAATGAATAAAGTATAGACATGGAAATCAGAAGACCTAAGTTCAAATCTAGACTCATTCACTTACAAGCTTTTTGACCCTGGGCACTTAACCTCTGGCTGCCTCATTTTCTTAATCTGTAAAATGGAGGTAGTGATAGAATCTACACTTCCAGGGTTGTTATTAGAAAAAAATGAGGTAATATTTATAAAGTGGTGTTCAAACCTTGAAGCATTATATCAGTGGTTCTCAACCTTCCTAATGCCGCGACCCTTTAGTACAGTTCCTCATGTTGTGCTGACCCCCAACCATAAAATTATTTTCGTTGCTACTTCATAACTGTAATTTTGCTACTGTTATGAATCTTAATGTAAATATCTTACATGCAGGATGTATTTAAATTGAACATAACCCACAGGTTGAGAATTGCTGCATTATATATATAGTAGCTATTAGGTACAGTTAACACAAAGGAAGTACTTGCTACTGTTGGTTTTTCAGACATCAGTCAGAGGGCAATTAAGCTAAAGGGCTGGCCCTTTAGCTGCCCCTCAAACCACTCCTGTGGATGGCCTCCTCATTCTTCTGCAAAGGCTAGAAATAAGACTGGGTTTTAATCTCATTCATACGCATGTGTCCCTTAGTAAAATGGAAAATCCCATATTAGTGGGGAGGATGGAGGGGGAGGAGTCTAGGTGTCGTAGTGGATATGAACTTGGAATCAAGAAGACCTAAATTCAAATCCTGCCTCAAAAGCTTTCCAATTGTGTGATGCTGAGTAAGAAACTTAGTCTCTCCAGTCCCAGTTTGTTCATCTGTGAAGTGAGGATAAAAATAGTACCTACATCAAAGTGTTTGGGATTGACTCAAATGAGATAACATATGTAAAACACTTGCTAGCTGATGATGATGATGATGATGATGATGAATTATCTTCAATACCTCAAACACTTTTAATAAAGAAAACTGTAGAAGACAAGGAGATACTGAATTACATTGCCTTATCATTTCCATGGAAGTTGCAGTTTAGGGGTTCAGTAAGTGGTAGTGTAAGTGAAAGCACCAATCTTCATTTCTGAAAGACGGGATCAAAATCACACCTAAGTACACAAATGCAAATGTGCCCAGTGATCACATCCTAGACTCTAGGGGGGTCATAATACCAGCCATTAGAACAATTTAAGAAAACAATTTTGTTCCAAGCAACCAATAGAGAGCAGGCCTAAACTGTGATAGATTTATGTGTGTTGGCGGGAGTGAATAGGAAATGTGAATATCTCCTCTCACAGTGCATCTAGCATAGACCTTTGCTATTATTTTGATGAGTAACAGACTTACATGAAAGAGACAGAAAAGGACAATAAATGAGAATGTGCTGAGGGAGTTAAGATCTTAGACTCAACTGAGTTGAATCAACATTTATTAAAGACCTACTGGGTTCAGAACACTATTCTCAGTGCTGTAGGAGGCTTGATGGTTAAATAAAACAGGATTCTTGACCTCATGAAGCTTACAGATAAGTTCGTAAGTATGACAGGCCAGATATTACTATTAGATGTCAAATCTTGATGAACTCTATCGCTTCAGTATCTTGAATACCACCCTGACTCACGTAGCACTACCTAATTCTTCCTCATCTCTCTCCTAGAACATAGCAATTAAATTCAGGATAAAGTCATGAGAATACCAAATCAATGAACCCTATGAAATTTGAGAAAAGATTACCAAAAATGGAAGAATAAGAAAGGTTTCATAGAGGAAGTGGCATTTAAGGCAGATTTTAAAGTATGCATAAAAATTCAACAGGTGGAAAATGAAAAAAAGAAGATAATCCAGGCATAAGAAATATTATAAACCAAAGCAAATAAATGGTAAAGGGAAGGAGTATTCTGGGACAGGGACTAGCCTTGTTTTGTTGGAGGGTGAAGAAAGGTATTATGAGGTAAGGCTAGAAAGGTAGATCTCAACTTGTGGTAGGCCTTGAATGTCAAACTAAGGAGTTTCAGCTTTAAATTCTAAAGACAACACAGAGTCTCTGAAGATTTCTGATCCAAGGAGGGGAATGTTCAGATCTGCATCATAAAGATTAGCCTGGCAGAAGTGTGAAGGATGGATTGGAATAGAAAGAGTATGGAATATTATAAAAACTATATAATAAAAAATAATCATTATTATTACAGTTCAGTTGGGTGGAAATGAGGGCCTGTACTAGGGTATTGGCAGTAGTGATAAAGAAGATGGGACATGTATGAAATATATTTTGAATATAGAATTACTATGACTTGGTAAATAATTCAACATGAAAGAAAAGGTAATAGAAAGGAGATAAGAAAATTCCAGGGTTCAAACAAAGAGAATTGATTGAATAACAATGTCATTGAAAGAAACAGTAAAGTCAGAAGGAGTTGCTGGTATTTAGAAAAGCATTGTACACTAACTTGTGGACATAATGAATGAGTTGGATATTTCAAGAAGCTATAAAAATTGTGCTGAAGCTTCAAAGAGAGATTTCAGAAATGTTTGCACAGAGTTAATAGTTAAAACCAAGAGAGTGAATAAGACTATCAAGGGAGATACAGTAGCAAAATGAGAGAAACCAAGACAAAATACTGGTGAGAAGGACCCTGAAAGATCAGAAGAAGCCAAAATCAGAGTAAGAGTTGGTAGAAAAGCAAGGAGAAAACAAGGAAAGATAATCCAGATTGGAAGGGGAGGGAGAGAGCCAAGAATGGCAAAGTTTTTAAAGTAGTCAAAGAAAATGAAACCTGAATTTAAAAAGCCAGTGAATTAAGTGGCCAGGTCCTGGTCATTCCTAATTAATAACCATTTCTAAGCAGTTTCTGAAAACAAAGGGCTGTGTTATGCATTGGAGAATATACAAAGTTAAGAGAAAACAAGTTTCCGGCATTCACAAAACTTAAAAGCTAGCAGGGAAACAGTGTTTCAAGAAGAATATACTAGACAACAGAAAGTCACATTATAAGTACATCACCGAGGTACAGGGCAGAGAGCGCTCTTGGTAAAGTCTGGGTAGGGGACAATAACAGGTGAAGAGTCAGGTGACCTTTGAGTTGGGCTATAAAGGATAAGTGGGAATTCAACAGGTGGAAAGGAGGAGTAGACTTTAGCATAGAGTAAAAACTAGGAGCCCAGTGTATGGGGGAGGGGGAGAAAGGGAGAAGGAAGGAGAGACTGAGAAAGAGACAGAGACAGAGAGAGACAGAGCAACAGAGACAGAAAAAGAGAAAGAGAAACACTGTCTAGTTTAACTCAAATACAGAAGGTAGGGACTAAGGGTAATGTGCAATAAGGCTGGTTAAGTAAGTTGATGCCAAGTTGTGAGAAACCTTGAGTGCCAGCAAGAGGAGTTTGAACTCTACTCAGCAATACAGAGCCACTGGATATTACTGAACATAGGGTAGTCACAGATAAACGAATGAAAGATTATTCTGGCAAGACTATAAAGCAGTGGTTCTCAACCTTCCTAATGCCGCAACCCTTTAATACTCGTATGTGGGTGTATCTGCATGTAGGCGGACCTGCCTGGAGACAGATAGTGGAGCAGTGTCTCGGTTCCTAAGACCGTCGGAAATATGTGTTTTCCGATGGTCTTAGGTGACCCTTGTGAAAGGGTCATTCAACCCCCAAAGGAGTCACGACCCACAGGTTGAGAACCACTGCTATAAAAGATGAAAAGAGAAGGAGGTGGAAAAAATAATTAAGAGGTTAATACCATGGTTAGGGGTTGAAGGTCAAGACAATCTATATTAGGGGTGGCATCAGGGAGAACAGAGAAAAGGGAATGAAACTATTATAGAGTGGAACGTACAGAACCTGTCAGCCATTCCTTCTTCCCATTCCCAGAAGTCTAAGCAACTGACATCAAAGTAGGGAGATAAACTTTCTTAAACAAAATAATTTCCACTCATTATAAGGTTAGCTTACCATGACATGGTCTCTGGGGCCCCCTGAGGTCTATCATCCTCAAGAACCCTATTTGATAGACTCCTTTAATTTCCTGTCAGCATGGAGCTACCTGGAGAGAAACATAAACAAAGGCAGATGAATGTCCCCAAGCCCTCAGAGATTCCATCTGGTAAAAATCGCTGCACTGAACATTCAGCAGAGACAAGGTCACCCAGCCCCTATTTGTTTCCTCAGCGTCTTTAGCTTATCTTACTTTTACTTACCTAATTGACTATGGAGGGGTCTTATGGTTCATATCCTCAACTCAGTACAGAGCTTTGACCATTTTCTGCGAGTTGGAATCACAACATTAAAACTCACTTGGGAGTCATTAGTGTTCTCATTTGGCAGAATGTCATCATGGCTATGAGAGGGTACACCTCAGGGAACTCTTCAAATAACACCATTTCTACACACTTGTCAAATCAATATACATCTCTGATATTCACAAGAGGTTAACAAGAACTGACCCATTTACTTGCTCAAGACTTGGTTTCCTTTGGAAAAAACAGTAAAAGTCAGTCATTCAATCAACCTCAATCCAAGCCAATTTACAATGGGAGATAGTAACAGATAGATGAAGGAAGGGGTGATAGTAGACCCCTACCCAGGGGACAGGCAGAAAGACCAAAAACTCAGAATCAATCAGTAAATCAATCAGTGTATCAGGTACTGTGCTGAATGGGTATTACCTTACTCAAAGTGAGAACCTGAAAAGGGCTTAGCCTAAAAAGACCAGGGTCTTCCATTGAATCCTGAGCTATCTCCACTCATACAGATAAATATCAGGCCACTGGAACCAGATGATTCTGGAGGAAAAATAAAGGCTGGTGACTTTGCACAGCCCTCCCTCACTCAAATACTAGTCAACTGCAAGTGAGGTCATCATTCTCTGATGTCAAGGTCCTCTTCAAGAACAAAGGACAAACACAACAACCACCACCCATGAGGCAATGAGGATACAAAAGCAAAATATGGAACAGTTGCTGATCTTAAGGAGCTTACAGTCTATCAAAAAAGATCATGAATACAGGAGAGGGACATGCTCAAAATTAATTTAGACTGCTAGCAGCTAAAGGTAGCAGTAAAGACAAGAATGCCTCAACAGTACAGCTAATGCAGAAATACTTTTTGAATTAATGATGACGGCTAGCATTTCAAAAGTATTTTAAGGTTTACATGGTACTTTACAAATGTTATCTCATTATAACCTTAAAATAACCCGGGGAGGTAACTGCTTCTATCATCCCCATTCTACACTTGAGGAAACTGAGGCAGAGGAAACTGAATTGTCCAGAGTCACATAGTAAGCACCTAAGCTACTTGAAATCAAGTCTTCCAAAATCCAGGTCTAGTGGTCTCTACACTGTACCACCTAGCTGCCTCTAATTAACCAATAGTTTTTCCTGCTAATGGATTTCTATAGGAAAGAGAAATTAATAGCTAGAAGTTATATAATACCTTAAGGTTTTGCAAAATACTTTACATATATTATTTCATTTGATTCACACAACAATTCTATACAGCAGGTGCTATCACTACCCCCTTTTTTATGATGGGGAAAACAAAGACTGAAAGCAATTAAGTGACTTTGCCAGGGTGAGACAGTTAGTAAGTACCTGAAACTGATAGAGAAATCTTTCTCTCAAATATCCTTAAAGCAAAATCAAGAAGAAAAGAACTAAATATTTTCTGTAAACCTCCCCTTCTTCCAAGCTTCTCTATTTCTGTTGATGACACTGCCACACTCCCTTTTATCCAGGATCATAATCTTGTAATCACTACGATCATCCTTGCTGGATATATCCAGCTGAATGTCTGAAGAACAAATCAAACTCAACATGGCCAAAACAGAAATAATTATTCCCTCCTTCCTCATCCAACTTCCCTATTTCTAGCAGAGACACCATCATTCTTCCAGTCACCTTCAACAAGACTCTCAATACCATCCAGAAACTAACTTAAATCAGTCTTACTTAGACAAGTTTCACATTGGTATCATAATCACTATTCCAGCCAAATTGAATTACTAGCTCTTTCCTCAACATTCCCTAGAATGCACTCCCTTTCATATCAACCTCTCAATTATTCTCATCTTTCAAGTTTCAGTTCAGATGCCATGCCCTCCAAGATGTTTTCCCTTATCCTCCCAGTTATTAATATTTCCCCCTTTTGAAATCATCATAGATGTACTTTTCAGTAAACATGTGGCATCTCCACTGGAGAATGTAAACTCCCTGATGTCAGATACTATTATGTTTGTCTTTTTATCACCAGCATCTAACATAGTGTCATTTACATAGTAGGCACTTTTAATACATTTCTTTCTAATTAAATTGAAGTAGCCAGTGCAAGGAAAGGACCACGTCTAAGGACTAGGGTGGGCTTTCTGTCTATATCTGCCTTTAGAAATAATATGCTATTTAAATATATTCATCATGATAAAGTGAGAAAAACAACAGAGAGAATTAAAGATTATGAATATTTGTTCACAGTCCTTGAAGAAATAAAATAGATTGAGGGGTGGAGCCAAGATGGCAGCGTAGAAGAAGGAAAACTATGCAGCTCCCACATAACCACCTCAAAAACCTGTAAAATATGACTCTAAACAAATTTTAGGGCTCCAGAACTCACAAAAGCACAGAAAAACACATCTCCCACTGAAGACAGCTCGGCAGGTGGGACAGAAAGGGCTCATCACAGCATGCTGGGAGTAAAAACCAGCCCAGCCTGAAACCGCAGCTTGGTCCAGGGGATGGGCAGAACAAGACGCAGCTGGAGACTTCAGGATAGTGGATCAGGGGCAGCTGTGGCAATTTCCAGAATTATCAAGCCATAAGAAATAAAGACTAAGTGAAAGGTTAGTGGAAATTGGCTAAATTAGGGGGAGAGGGTCTGGCCAAACTGCCCCCAAGGCAAAGAAGCTGCAGAAGTGGGCAGCCACCTCCATGTGGCTGCTTCAGGGCTCCCGGCCTGCAGACTGCAGGGGGGCCAGGTTCCAGAGTCCCCAGATCAAGGAGAAAGTATTACAGGCTGCCAAGAAGAAACAATTTGAATACTGTGGAAACATAATTAGGATAACCCAGCATCTAGCAGCTTCTACATTAAGGGATCGAAGGGCCTGGAATATGATATTCTGGAGATCAAGGGAGCTAGGATTGAAACCAAGAATCACCTACCCAGCAAAATTGAGTATAACATTCCAAGGGAAAATATGGTCATTCAGTGAGGTGGAGGATGTTCAAACATTCTTGCTGAAAAAATCAGAACTGAAAAGAAAATTTGACACTCAAATACAAGAAGCATGAAAAGATAAATACGGAAAAGAAATCATAAGGAACTTATCAAAGTTGAACTATTTACATGCCAACATGGAAAAACGATAATTGTAACCCATGAAACTTTTCTCAGTATGAGGATAGGTGAAGGGAATACAAATGTATATATACATATACATACACATATGTCTATATAGGAGGGTCTATATATGTGTACAAACACACATCTGAGTATGTGTATACATGAGTACATAGAGGGCACAGGTTCAATTGAATAGGAAGGCACAATACTTTAAAAGGTGAAATTGTGAGGTGGGAGAGGAATAGAATGAGAGGAGACAGGGAGAGACAGAATGGGATTAATCATGTCATATAGAAGAGACAAGGGATAACTTACAATGGAGGGGAAGAACAGGAAGGCAAAAGGGAAAGGGTCAACCTTACTGTCATTGAATTTGAATTAGGGAAGGAATGACATAAACTCTAAACTGGGTATCTTGCCACATAGGAGAGTAGGGGGGATGGGGATGAGAGGTGGAATGATGGACGGCAGGGGAGGATTGGGGGGGAGGGTTGCTGGAAGCACATACTTCTGTAAAAGGATAGGCACAGGGTAGAGAACAGAACAAAGGAGGGCAGGATAGGAAGGAGGGACATAAAATCAGTCTCTCACAATATGTGCATTGTGGAAATGTTCTGTGTAACTACACATGTACAGCCTGTATTGAACTGCTTGTCTTTCCAGTGGGTGTGGGTGATGAGGGAGGAAGGGAAAGAATCTAGAAATTAAAGTTCTATAATCAAATGTTAAAAATATATATTTGTATATATATATTTATTATCATTATTATT
>CM053589.1:27461853-27494807 GCA_028646515.1 Pseudochirops corinnae | reverse complement strand
ATAGAAGAGGCAAGGGATAACTGTTACAATGGAGGGGAAGAACAGGAAGGCAAAAGGGAAAGGGTCAACCTTACTCCCATTGAATTTGGCTTAGGGAAGGAATGGCATAAACTCTAAACTGGGTATCTTGCCACACAGGAGAGTATGGAGGATGGGGATGAGAGGTGGGATGATGGAGGGGAGGGCAGGTTGGGGGCTGGGTTGCTGGAAGTATACACTTCTGTAAAGGGACAGGGACAGGGTAGAGAATAGAACAAGGTGGGGGCAGGATAGGAAGAAGGGACATATAATCAGTCTCTCACAATATGCCCACTGTGGAGATGTTCTTTGTAATTACACATGTATAGCCTGTATTGAATTGCTTGTCCTTCCAGTGGGGGTGGGTGATGAGAGAGGAAGGGAAAGAATCTAGAACTTAAAGTTCTATAATCAAATGTTAAAAATATGTATGTTAAAATATATATTATTCTTATTATTAACTACATGAAACTGGGAATTAAGATATATAGGCACTGGGGTGGGGAGATCCATCCTGTCCTACCAGAAAGTCAGAGAGATGAGGGGGAGGACATAGGAGAGAACAGATTGGGGGAGGGGTTATACAATGGGATGGCTGTTTTGAGGTGTTGAGTATGGGAAAGATGGGGAGAAAATCTGTAACTCAAAATCTTGTGCAAATGAATGATGTAAACAAGAAAATAAATCAATTAATTTATTTTAAAAATAAAAAAAGGAAAAAGCAATAAAAAAGACAAAGATGTTTCTAGAACAATGTCATGTAGCCTTCTTCACTTGGAAAGAGGATATCACAGGGATAAACTGAAGTTTCTTCATTCACCAAATTTCTAGATTTCTATAAATATGGAATAACAAATTTACCAGTTCTTATTTAAGAATTCGAAGTATCAATTGTATCAGATACAAGAAGGTTGTTACTACCCCCACACAGACACACACAGAGAAATCTTAAGATCTAAAGTTCTAACAATGTTCCCAAAACAATTGACACAATCCTTCTTCTCCTGTGCATCTCATCTTTTATACCACATGGAATCCTTGAGAAAGTTCAATTCATCTTGAAAGAAACATAGTCTTGGCCCACAGAATAGCTCCTTGTAATGGCAAGCAAAGTAGTACTTTGCTGCTTGTCTCAGCTATTCAAGGGCCTTTGAGCCTCTCCTTTGATTTTGTCAAGTCTTTTTTGGAAATAGAATACACTGTGTTGCCCTTAATAGGTCTAAGGGAGTTTGAAGACCTTCCCTGCCCTTAATAGGCTTAATTTCATCACATGAAGCCCACTGTGAGAGGAAATTGCTGAAAGAGCTGAAAGGAAGGGCATAACAGGAAGGGTGGATCAAGAAGGAGCAGAGCAAATAAAAACTCCAAGCAAGAATTAGAACCAAGTAGAACTGAGAGAGAGAATGTTTGTGATGTCAGCACTCTGTTTGTCTGTGTTGATTTCTCAGGCAGAAGTCCTGCCTGAGTTCTGTGTTGATTTCTCAGGCAGAAGTCCTCTTTGTTGTTCAGTATTGGTTTCTTAGACAGAAAGTGAATTGAGATGATAGGGCCAGTAATGTATGTGAATATTGCTGTAGCTCTGTTGAGTTTTGTTTTCCTAGAAACAGAAACTGTGAAGAGCAGAATAGTCCCCATGAGTTGTGATATCGGACAGGAGCAATGTTTTGCTTTAGTTTAATGTTGAATAAATAGAGAGTTCACTATACTACTTATGAGCTCCTTAAAGTTATTCACAGCAACAGTCCTCAGGAGAGCTGCTTATGATTGACTTTACAATCCCTCAAAATTAAAACTGCATTATCTGATTGAGTGATGATAATATGAGACTTCTAAGCCTTTCTAGTGTGTCACAAGGATGCAAATGGTACTGCTACAAAGAACCAAGGAAGGATTACCAAACACAGGAAATCTTGGAAAGAAACTGATGCATAGAGGAGGATGGGGGTGTTTCCTTCATTGATTTCCAATTCAAAATCTATGATACGATATTACTATGGTAAAGAAGGAAAAACAGATTTAGGAGGTGAAAAGCTGGCTAAGATAATGGTATCTAAGGATGGAGTTTAGATTTCTAGGGTGTATCTTAAAATATAGAAATGTAAGACTGCCAATCAAGAGAAATGTTTATACCTAATAAAGGCTGAAAAAATGTGATGCTGGTCATCAAAAAACAAAAGAAGCCGAGGATTTTTTTTTATTTAAATTTATTTACTTTTAGTTTACAATATTCAGTTCTGTGAGCTTTGGGGTATAAAATTTTCTCTTCCTCCTTTTCTTCTCCCTTCCCCAAGATGGTGTGCAATCTGATATAGATTCTACATATACATTAATATTAAATATATTTTCACATTAGTCATGCTGTAAAGAATTATAAACAATGGAAAGAAACATGAGAAAGAAGAAACAAAAGAGGGAGAAAGCAGATAGTAGGCTTCAACCTGCATTCAGACTTTGACCACATTCATAGATGTGGATAGCATTTTCCAACATTAATCCTTTGGAGTTGTCTTAGAACCTTGAAGCCAAGAATTCTAAGAACTGGAAGGTTATGAGGTAGGGCATTCTAGGCATGGGGAAGAGTCTATGAAAAGGATGGTAGATAGAATGCTTTAGTTCACGTAAAACTGAGTCAGTTTGACAGTAATACAGTATGTTTGAAAAAGAATTAAAAAACAAACCTAGGGAATCAAATGGAAACCTGGTGAGAACTAAGTTATGAATCAGCACTTAAGAGATTATTGGTAACCTTTGAACAGTTCTGCTTCAGTAAAGTGGTATGGACAAATTCAGATTGCAAAGACTCATCTTCCTGAATTCAAATCTGGCCTCAGATTCTTAACTAGCTATATGACCCTGGGCAAGTCATTCAACCTGTTAGCCTCAGTTTCTTAAACTATATAATGGAGTTAAGGAAGAAATGGCAAACCATGCCAGTATCCCTGCCAAGAAAACCCCAAATGAGGTCACAAAGAGTCAGACACAACTGAAATGACCAAACAACAACAACAAAAGGCTCACAATCACAAACAGAAGAGTCAGCCTTAGTGGGGAGAAAGCATAGATCTTTATCAGAAACTAAAATGAAGGAAGAGAAAAGGGGGAATAGGTTTTTAGATACAGGATAGGGAAGAGGAAGAATCTCTGGAGGAATGAATGTGAGGGTAATTTCCATTCAAGTGGAGTTGGAAAGAAGTAGCACAGGAGGATTGAGGAGAAATAAAGAGGCTGAAGGCTTGAAATAGTACAGTAGTTCTGAGGATGATGTTGGGGGCGAGGATGGACGCTGGCTACTCTGAGGACTATCTGGCCTTAAGTGTCCCTACAGAAAGGAATTCCTCCTAAAATATAATGCAACAGTCTCTTCCCCACTCCCCACCTTCCCATTAAACAAATCCTGGAATAAGGCAACTGATAACAGAATGTCATTTTACAATTAAATACAGATGACTTGCTCGGTCATAAATAGAACTGGTTTCTTTTATGAAGGAGTCATGGTTTATTGGGTATGCAGCGATTAAGATTCTTTTTGGATGATCCCTTAAAGAATGTAACCTCTTCTTCCTATACCTTAGTGGATTAGCTTTATAAGTCTTGTGCATCTACCAAACACTATTCTTTTTTTTTGGTTACAGTCCATATCCTTTATGCAAAACAACTTTGCGGGGGGTAGTCTTAAATGCAAAAAACAACTTATATCATGAACAGGCAATTTTCAAAGGTAAGAAATCCAAACTATCAATAAATAATGTGAAATGTTTTCTAAATCACTAGGAGAAAAATGCAAATTAAGGCAGTTCTGAGGTTCAACTTTGAGCCAATGAGATTGACACAGTTGACAAAAACGGAAAATGATAGTTGTTGGAGGATCTGCAGGGAATACAGGCATTACTGGTATATGTTGCTGAGGGAATATGAATGAGCAGGGAATTGAGCTAGATTGAAGAGTTAGAATGTTAGGATACTTAAGTGAATATTAAGACATGCTGAAAGCAGGACTTGGGGAGGAAAGAAAGACTGTGAGCCAGGCACTAACCTCTTTGATGAAGGAAGAATGTCCCAGAAGTTGATAGACAACAGTTACTGTAATCATGACTGAGTGAAAAATTTGGATCAAATGAACATCAAAGGAGGAGTGGTTATTGAATGATGGTAGTAGAGGAAGAATACTAACTCCTCAACCACAACAAGATATGAATGAACATACGACCAGAAATGGAAAGTTTCTCACTGCCATTCTTCCAGGGACCTTCAAAGTCAGCTAATAAATTCCACTTATTTTACATATCAAAAAATAGAGGCTCAGAGAGATTCAGGGAACTCCCCTGGGTCACACAAAGAGTTCAGAGAGGAGTCAAACCTAGGAACTCTAGCCTCAGATTCATCATTAATTCCATTGCACCAGTTAACATAAACAAAAAATAATAACTTTTTCAAGATTATATATCTTGGTATTTTCATGTAAGACATTTAGGACTGTCATCTTGACTAATTAACCACAACATTATTTAACTTATTAAATTATTTCAAAATAGATTTTTTAAAACTGGCCTCAGAAAACTCTATGTATCTTTGAAGAGCCAGGTACATATGGCTTTTGTCTCCCTTCCTTTTGTCAGAAGTGAATGCTCAATGAGACTTTAGAAGACAGCAATGTAGTCATCTGGAAAGAAAAAAAAAACCCGATGCATTGTAGAAATCCATTGATATCACTTCTACTGGGAGATGGCTGTTTGGGTGGGTTAGGGTCGGGGGAAAGCTTGAAGAAGACTTGGGCTTTCTTTATTTACACTAGAACCTTGTTTACCCTATGGTGAGAAACCACAGAGAGGTATGGATATTTCTAGTTTGATGTAGATAGCCTCCAACCAGATTGGAAAATCTGGACCCTTACAGGGCAGAGTTGGAATGATCTTCCCAGCTGGAATATCAGGGGACAAAAACTCGTCCCTGGTATATAAGCATTTCAATCATTGAGTTACTAATTTGAAATGATTGTCACCTAATATGATAAGAATGCAGATCTGCTGAACATGAGAAACAGCAAACATGCTTTCACCATTTCCACGTCTGTGCAAATAAATGAGCCACTGCATCATCCCACAGACTTCTTTACCTCTCAACAGCAGTTTGTCATTCTATGGGAGAAAGTCTGCAATTCAGCGGGTCCATCTACTTTAAGTTATCCTTGCTTTTAGGCCTCCAATTGGAGGACACCCTCAGAAACAGCAGGTCAAGGTGAAATATGTTACGGAGTATGGTACTGGCATTCCAGCAATCAGCCAAAAAAATTGGCAGCAGCAGAGACATTTAAGGATAGGACGGGTAATGACTGTTGTCAGTAGATAATTAGGCTGGCTACAATATTGATGCTTTTAAGCAGATTTGACTTTTGGTAGACTGAGTTTCAGATCCAGGTAAGCTTCTGAGGCTCAGGAAAAGTAAGGTCCGATTTTTTTCAGAGAAATTTCCATGACATTGGTGGATTTCTCTATGTTTTCCCTGGTATGTTGATGGACAAGAAGAAAGCCAGGGGAATATGCTTTGTGCCTGCATTTTCTTTCTCTAAGCAGCTTGTGTACTGTGGATATGCTTAGTATCTTACTTAGTGACAAGGTTCAATTTTGCAGGAAGGGCTGAGTCTGTGATGATAAGGGCATTCAAATGTAGTCCAGGGTATATTTCAGTTATGGTGACTAGTCTGAGGCTCCAGCAAAATAACCCTAAGGATAGGTTTGAGAGTCCCAGATGTAACATGGTTCATACAATCTGTGGTTAAATTCCCATGAACCACTTGGGAAAAGTTGCCTATAAACAATCCATATTCCATTCAAAGCCCTTCCCCTTCATCTAGTCACCTTGAAACCACCATGGTGTCAAGGTCATTTTAAATATGAAAGGTTATTGTTGAGAGTTTGGTTATTAGATTTTCTCTATTTTCTCTAATCTTGAGGAGGAGGAGAAATGACAGAGTTTGTGGGAGGATGCTAAGTTAGACCTAGTCACCATGACAGACTAAAAGAAAGCACTGAACTAGGAACTGAGAACCTGGGTTCAAATACCAACTCAGATACCTAATCAGTATGTGAAAGTCATTGACTCTCACCACACTTTGCTTTCCTCATCTTAAAAATGAGAGTGATACTTCCTCTACAAACTTGAAAGTTGTTGCAACGAAAGTACTTTACAAATCTTAAAGTGTCACATAAATAGGAATTTTGTTCCGTCACTTCAGATGTGTAAAAATTTGTGCCCCCATTTGGTTGGTTTGTTTGTTTTTTTAGCAAAGATATTGAAATGGCTAGCCATTTCCTTCTCCAGCTTATTTTACAAATGAGGAAACTAAGGCAAATAAGGTTAATAGACTTGGTCAAGGTCACACAGCTGTGTGGGCAGCTTTAAATCTGAGCACAGATTTAAACTCAGGGAGATGAGTCTTCCGGACTTCAGGACCAACACTCTATCCACTGAGCCACCTTGCTGCCTCTATTAAATAAAAATAGTAATATAATAAATTTGAGATATTATTATTATTAGGACCAAATTAAACAAAACATTAAAATAAACTAATAATGAATCTTATAGATTCTCCATCTTTAAGAACATAAAGGAGGATCCTGCAGCTATTTCAACTGTATTGTCTAAGACAGTGGTGTCAAACTCAAATAGAAACAGTGACCACTAATTCATATGTACACATTCCTGTGAACTGTGTATTGACTTAGTTTTAAACTGTAATGTTATCTATGTTTTACTTTGTAAAATATTTTATTAAGTTTTATTTTGTTAAATATTTTATTAAATGTTCCCAGTTTTATAAAATATTTCATAACTACATTTTACTCTGGGTCAAGCTGCACATGGAAGAACTGTAGGTGGCCAAGTGTTTGACACCTCTGGTCCTAAGGTATCCTTTCCTCAACTAGGAGGAGGAGATTGGATCCAGTTCAACTTAATGAAGTGAGCATTTATTAAGTGCAGAACATATACAAGGTACTCTGCTGGGCTCAGGGGAGACAAAGACAAAAAACAGTTCCTATCCTCAAAGAGTTTATATTCCCTTGGAAGAGGCTAAGTTATAGCTCTCGCTATGTAGAAAGATAATAAAAACAGGCAACAGAACTTTAAATAAACGTGGTGCTTTTTAATAGACAACTGGGGAAGAGGGAATGGTAAGGAAGAAAAGATATCAAGTTCTGGGTGGAGTTACTTGGTTTGAAGTTTAAAAAAAATAGGCAGAAAAAAACCTAGAGTCATGAGCATAAGGTGAATAAATAGTCTGATGGACCCATTTTCAGCTTAGTTGAAGAAGTATTTTTTTTTTATTTACAAGATAATGGCTGTTCTCTGAATCTATCTTCCTATAACCCCCATCCTTCACAGTTTGCATAATATATTATATCTATGTCCTGAGCTGGTTCTGACACCACTCTATCTCCCCTGCTTCTTTGTATCTAAGGATTTAGTTTTGATGAGGTATACTGATAGAACTCTGGATCATGCAGGCTATAGATCAGCGGTTCTCAACCTGCAGGTCACGACCCCTTTGGAGGTTGAAGAACCCTTTCACAGGGGTCAAGGGGCTGCCTAAGACCATCAGAAACACATATTTCCAATGGTCTTAGGAACTGAGACATTGCTTCTCTATCCATCTCCAAGCAGGTCTGCCCACATGCAGATACGCCCACATACAAGTATAAAAGGGTCTCAGCATTAGGAAGGTTGAGAACCACTGCTATAGATGGACTTCTACATTCTTTCCTTGAACCTAGAGACTTCCCATGGAGATATTAAAGGTAGCTCTAACTTCCCCCAAGAATTCAGAATTCAATTTGACGAGTTTCTATTGCCCTTGACTATCACAAGAAGGAAGTATGGATATGGCACATGTAAGTGTGTTTACCAAGTGGAAAATGATCTTTAGAGAAGGGGATGAATCTTAGGGGATGGGTATTTTTAGTTGTAGGTATAGCTGATAGGTTAAGAGGCTGATTACACTCTTTACTGCAAATGGATCATTATATTTTAGCCATCTTCCTGGAGAAATAGAATCTTTCTATTTTATGTGGCAAAGCATACTCATTGTTGGCCTGCAAGTCATCCTCAGATGGGTGGTTCCAATCAATTGCTCTTTATATGTCACCATGCTTGTCTTGATAGTATTCAAGAGATCTGTGTGGACAAACTCAAACTCTCACAGGTTAACATTCACACTTGGTACCATGATATGGGGAACATTTCTTGTAAAGAATTAGGATTGAACTCTGTAGTTGGCATTTAAAATAAAACACATGGCCTGTGATTTTAATGAGCTCAACTGATTGACTGGACATTTAGATTTCTAGATGTTGATATCTCTTTGAAGACAATGGAAAAAAAATCATATTTCTCCTTTAAAACCTCATCAAATTCTTTTAAAATATATTTAACAACATTCTGTAAATACAGACATGGGAAATTTGAAAATGGGTATTCTGTTTCAAAGATTAGTCTTTCATACATGGTAAAAGAGCTGTGAATATTTAGGGCTTAAAAATAAGCTTAACTGTTAAATGTGAATTAAGAATAATATCATTGATACTGATGTAACTCCAAAGAATAAAGGACCAAAAAAGAACAGAAATTAGTAGAGAATAAACTTCTTAATTAATTCAGGGATTATCAAGGGAAGCTAGATGGCAAATTTGGAACATATCTGGATAACTCTCTCTCTCTCTCTCTCTCTCCCTCTCTCTCTCTCTCTCTCTCTCTCTCTCTCTGTCTCCCTCTCTCTCTCTCTCTCTCTCTCTTCCCCCTCCCTCCATCCCTTCCTCTCTCCCTCCCTCTACACCTCTACAGGAAAAGTACAAGCTCTATGATCTCTCATGAGATCAGAAAAACACACTCACAGAGAAGACTTTGCCCTCATTTGGGAAGAAAATTACAAGATGAGATAAAATAAGTCATAGAACAAACCTAGAGAGTTTTCCATGAAAATAAGAGGAGAAAGGGCCATGGAAATGGCCAAAGTATGTCTTTAATTAGTAGAATCAAAGCTAAATGTAAGATTATTTTATATAAATCACAGGAAGTATCCCTGAGTCACAGAAGAAAAGCAAGAAAGACCACAACTAAGCTAAGAAAATTGCAGGGTACATGGAAAAGGTGATCTGCTCAAATGTAGAAATGGTATATAGCCAGAGTTAGATCAAGCAGTAATCAAAAAAAGTTGAATATTAATGAGAAAATTAATCACTTATACATGAATTTATATTCCTTTAACTCTTTTGCTATACTTTGTATCATTTTTAGATAGTGTTCCTTAACATTCTATAGAGGTCCTACTCCTCCACCACAACTATCACTTCTCCCCTCCTCTCTCTCTGTCTCTCTCTCTCTCTCATACACACACACACACTCTCTGCTGGCTCAGGGACAGCTTATACTGCTTCCCCTTTTCTATCTCTGGAATGTTCTCTTTCCTAAATGGAAAATGTCAGAGATTTTCATTCTCTAGGTCTTATTAACAAAGTTTCTTGATGCTAGAATCATATACCCATGGATTGGGAACTAGGAATTAATGGCCGTAGCTAAACATATGAGATGGGGATACCTACTGTCATTCATTAGAATAATTCTTAATATCTTCAATCTCCTATTATCAATGTTTCCCCTACATCCAAGGCTTTGAATGTAAAGGCCTAAAAACCTCTCAAATTTCCCAGAGAACATACACTTACTCACAACAGGCTATTAACTCACATCCTTTTTCACCATCTCACACCCTGTTTTTAAGCATCAATTCCATCACTCAAACCAAGTAGTCTATGTTCCCTATACACTCATGCTTTGTTCTCTGTTTATCCCATCAGCAGATGTCTTGATGTTCTTTTATAGTTTGTAGGGTGACTACCAATCACTTTAAAAAAGTGGCAAGCCTTCTTCAACTTGGGAATCTGGCTGCTGCCTCTTCAGTGTCTATCAGTGGCAGAGAACAGATTTTGTGATCCATAATTCAATTCACAGAGGCTTATCCAAAGAAAGATGACCATCTATGAAATGTGGAAAAATACAAAACAATTCTCAATCACATACAGCCATTTTATACTTTCACAATGATAGTATCAGAGTCATAGAAAGAGAGAATGCAGGACACTAAAAATCACACAACCTGTCTACAAATATGTTTACTATAAACTGTGGATAGACTTTCACATATACTTTCTATCCAATGACCAATGACTTTACACACTCTAAAAGCAACTGACACAACCCAATGTTAACACTGTCAACATAAATGAAACCTAAAGACATTAAGAAAGCTCCAGGCAATTAGACAGACATCATGGAGGTGTGCTCCCTACAAAGACAAATGAATAAGTTAATGGAATGGGTTATATTGTGAGCCCAAAAATATGAAGCATCATTTCATGGGATACTTGTTTATATTGCTTTGCAGTACTCACAATGAGGGCAGTCAAAAAGAATTATAGGCTTTCTCTCAACATCTGTTGAAGAGATTGAAGAAGTAAAGAAATGTTAGGAAGATCTTGGCAAGGTCATAAAACTAAGTCAATACAGACCTTGAAACTCCATGACTTTAACCAAAAAAGTGAATGCAGAGAAGGATGCTGGAAACTACGTCACAGTTCTGAGACACTACAAAGTCTCCTTACAATATATATAACCACTCAAGAGATAGTTTCAGGGAAAAATAATATATATTAAAATAACAATAATAGAGCTGGTCTAGAAATCATAAAGACCTAGGTTTAAGACCCACCTTTAGCATATATTGTGTGTTACCCTGGACACATCACTTCACCTCTCTGTAGCCCAGGGTTTTTTTTAAGTTACAGATTGTAAGTTGCAGAACACTGCCTAACTGCACTGGGAGAATGATTTTCCATTTTAGAACCAATGAAATCACAGGTACACACAAAATAATAAGTACAACAACAAGCTGTAATAACAACAATAAATAAAGTAACAACAAAAAACATATCTATATAGTACTTTAAGTTTACAAACTACTTTACAAAGTAAGCAGTTAAAATATTATTATCCCCATTTAACAAATGAAGAAAGTAAGTGAGAGAGCAGTTAAGTGAAATTTTCAGAGATGAAATATGGATATACACTCACTGCATTACTCTATCTATTTATGAACATCTACCTTGGACATGTGCTGCAGACAGAATCCTCTGTGACTGAACTTTAGAGATAACACAAATAGACAAACATAAATTGGCTTCTTCTTAAGCTATAACTATGGGGAAAGGAGCTCATCCAAATCCCTCAGGGTCTGAGATTATCAAGTGACACTGCCATATCAAAGTCATTATCAGGAAGTCAGAACTGGAGTTATATAATTTGCTCAAAATGGTCATGTAGAATGGTAATGGGAATTTGAAGATCTTTCCTATACCATCATAAGTGTAAGGAAATTTGAAGACCTTCCTTGATTTAAAGATATACCCTGCCCCCTAATAGACTGAATGTAATCAAATGGAGCCTGTGGTGGGAGGAGTTTGCTGAAGGGTAAAGCAGAGCCTACAGAAAGCTAGGAGTCAGAGCATCTAGACAACAGCAGAGAGAGGATGCATCCCAGGGAGACAGTTAGACTTGTGAGTAAATGTTGGTCTGTGGGAAGGCTAAAGGATGCTGTTGCTCTCTGTGCTGTTATGGGTTATTAACTACTCTACTACTATGATGGAACTGGCTTACTGGTTTTGGGAATTGGTTTTCTGGTGTCTGAATAAATGTTTTGCTTCTGTCTTCTATATGGAAAGTCTATTATATTTTGTGATTGAGCATTATGATGGCCACTGCAAATATTGTGTTAGCATTACATATGGCAATGAGGGTGAGATCATGAAATATCATACTTCTATTTGGGGGTAGAAGGAATTTAGAAGAAGAAATGGCAATCCCAGGATGGGAGAATTTACCTTACTTCTCTCTAGCAAGAGAGTGGGCTAAAAGTAGAGAACTCTGTGAAAAGTGGAAACTGAGGTTACAGAAGGGAGTACCTAGAGATTCAGAAACATATTTGCAAAGAATACCAATGAAACCTTGGAAAGAAATGGAGGCAGTGTGTAGAAGGGGTTGGGTTTTACTAACAAGTTACTGTATTATATGTACGAGCAGAGACAAGCTGTTACAAGAAAAAATTCAGATGGAGAAAACTTTAGCTGTTTTGAATAGGAAATTGGCTATATTACAGTGGTCAGGCTCTCCTTTAGAAGAGCAAGCTAGACAGTCTCAGGTGGTAGGAGAGAGGGCTGATGTGAATTTGACTCAGTAAGAGAAGAAAAAAAAAACTTACAAGAGGAATGTGCACACCTCCCTAATAGAGATTGAACCTAGTTGCCAAGACAACAACTACCAGGAGAGTGCATGGGTAGAAAGTGACGCAGTATCACATGACCAGGGTTTTACAAGGGCAGAAGTTTGCCTCATACTGAGAAGAAAGCAGGAGAATCAGGAAGGTCAAATAGAGTTCAGGGAGATAATTGATACTCAACAGGAAGTTACTGACATATTAAGCAGATTCAACCAAAGGATGGGAGAATTGTTGAGGTTTTGGATGGTGAGAATCAATGATAAAGGGGCCAGAGGAGTATGGGTAGATAGTGTGGACTGCTTGAAATTTATAAGTATTTGTCACAATCCTTTTATTCACCAAGCTTTTAGAAATTTTCATATGATAGGAGGTAATAATGTGACCAATCTGTTAGCTTTAGCTGCCAATGGATGCAACAGAATGTATCCCACTGATTCTATGTGGTCTAATGGAGAAAGACCCTGGTACTCACTTAGAGACTGCATGAGAAAGTTCACAGAGGAAGTAATGAAAACTGCTATCATGGCTGGAGATGCAGATGCATATCATGATATCTCCTTAGCAGTTTCTCATAGAAATATCATAGTGAAGACAGCTCCTCCTGCTTATAAGCACCTACTTCTGACTCTACTGATTGGTGAAATAGGGTACCCTCTTTTGGAGGTGCGAGATAAGATTTCACAGCTAAATGACTTAGGAGATTGGAAAAAAGATAAATTTCCTCAAGAGAGAAAAGCCAGCAAATTCAAAGTTAGCATAGATTGACAAGAAAAGAACTGTTTACTGCTCTATTGAGAGCAAGGGTAGATTTTGGAAGAATTAATGGTATTCAAACTAATGAACTATATAAAATGTACTAAGAAGAGGGGTTTAATATTAGAATAGGCAAGTGAGGACTGCCCCTACAGATGCTCCTGAATCCTTGTATCCAAGTTCGTCATACCCTCAGGGAGAATAGGAAAGTGGCCAAGCCCCAGCTTAGATTAAAGAAATAAACAGAAGAGATTACAGATCCCATATCAATCTGACTATATATTAGAAAAATGGATCAACTACTGCAACCAGGGCATTGATAGATATTGGGGTGAAGGCCTCCCATATTTATGGGAATACTGATAAATTCAAACATAGAACTCCTACCAGCCAAACGAGTCAAACTAATGATGAAAATTGGACAATTGCGTAAGAAAGAATATACTGTGGTGACTGTACCCATTCCTGAATACATCACATCATTGGAAGAGATATATTGAGAGGTATGACCCTGAATTTATGTGAAGGAAGATACCAATTTCCATGAGGAAGATAGGAATTAATAGAGTTTTAGTGAGAAAAATAAAAATGGACCCAATCACTTTACCTGAACCTTCTGAAGTAATTACTTTAAAGCAGTATCATGTGCCAGATGCGCAAGATGAAATTACCAATATGTTGAAGCAGGAGTGTTAGTCCCTAGAATTACATTATGGTAAAAAGCCTGTCTGGCCAGTAAAAAAAAAAAATCAGATAGGACATGGAGAATGACCATGGATTACAGATAATTTAATAAGGTGACTCTTCCCTTGTATGCTACTGTTCCAAACACCATCCATCACCTTAATGGAAAGGATTCAGAAATAGGATGGGACTTGTTACACAGTTACTGATTTAGCCAATGTTTTCTTTACCATCCCAATAGACTCTAAACAATGGGACTATTATGCTTTCACTTGGCATGGCAGACAATATACTTTTACCCACCTGCCACAATATCTGCACAGCCCTACTATTTATCATGGGATTGCGGCTAAACATTTGGATGAATTAAAGCTACCTGGTGTACAGCTTATCCACTACATTGATGATATTATGAGAGAGGGAAAAACGTAAAAGAATTTGATACGAGTTTGATGCTTTTAACTGAGCATATAAAAAGCAAAGGGTGGGAAATTAACACTGCAAAGACTCAAACACCAGCTCAAAATGTAAAATTTTGGGGTATACAATGGAATAAGGAGCTGCGAGAGATTCTTCTACAAGCCCAACAAAAGATTCAGGATACCAATAAGAAAGAGGTCCAAAAGTTTAAAGGATTATTTGGATATTGGAGATATCACATTCCGCATCTGGGACAGATTTTGAAACCCTTATAAAAAGTTATTTGGAAGAAATATTAATTTGATCTGAGCAGAGTAAATCTTTTGAAGAAGCCAGGGCTGCTATACAATTGGCCTTGGATTTATGGCCTATGCAAAATGGCTCAGTAGAATTATAAGTGATTGTACAGGATGATTATTCAAACTGGAGTTTATGGCAGAAACAACAAAGCTGAAATGTACCCTTAGGATTTTGGTCCAGGAAATTTCTTTCATCTGGAGTTGAATATATACCTTTTGAAAAGTAGTTATTAGCTGTATATTGGGCTTTGGGAGACACTGAACAACTCACTCTGGGTCATGAAGTGATATTAAGGCCTAGAATCCTGATTATGAACTGAGTAATGAGTACCCCAGCTTCTCACAGAATTGGACATGCATATGAGGCTAGCACAATTAAATGGAAATGGCATATTAAAAATAGAGCTAACAAAGGCAAAAGTGGAGTTTCTGCTCTACATGAATCTATAGCAAACATAGATATTGAGGGAAATGATACACCCCCTGAACCAAAGCAACAGTTCATACAGGCCTTGGTAAAATGGAATGACAGAAATGAAGGATTAACTGAAGAAGAGAAGAAACATGCATGACTTACTAATGGGATAGCAAAATATTTGAGCCATAAAACACATTGGGAAGCACTACCCATGTACTAGGCAGACTTTGAAAAGTAGGATAAGTGGAAATAGTCAGTATGCTGAACTTACAGCAGTACATCAAGCTATCAAAACATAACAAGGAGGACTGTCATATATTCACTGATTCATGTGCAGTAGGCTAGTGGGTTAGCTACATGTATGCCCATGTGGAAAAATCAAAATTGGGAAATTCATGGTAAACAAGTCTGGGGCAAAGAATCATGGGAAAATGTATGGGATATGTCTTTGGTTATTAATTTGTCAGTTTTTTACGTAGATGCTCATGTGGCCCTCACCACACCAAATGTGAGTATAATGCCCATGCTGATCGACTAGCAAAGATTGCTACACAACGTACTGTCCCTATTCTGACAACAACTGATGATCCAGTACTAGCAAAATGGGTCCATCAAATGGCCAGTCATTTAAGGGTTCAGGCCACATACCAGTGGGCACAAGATCAAGGTATTAGTATCTCTTATCTCTGTTAAAACAGATAGCAGTGGAATGTTATATATGTCAACTGGAAAAGGAATGACCTGCAAATCAGGTAGTAACCGGGGAGACAGCAAGGGAAAAGTCTCAGTCCAAACTGAGCAAATAGATTATATTGGTCCTCTACCACAAGATAAAGGATGTAAATTTATATATACTTGTGTTGAGATGTATTCAGGTATACTACTGGCTTTTCCTTATAAGAATGCAACCCAGAAAAATACCTGTAAAACTCTAGATCTCATACGTCGATGTTATGGAACCCAAATGCAGATTCAAAGTGACAATGGGTCACATTTCAAAGGTAATGAAATGAAGAGATATTGTATATTAAGCAGTATAAAATGGACATATCATAATCCATATTATCCACAAGTATCTGAGTTAATTGAAAGAATGAATGGATTATTAAAAGAAAAGTTAAGTAAATTAAGTTCTAATAATTCATATCAACATTGGAAAGATAATTTGTTCACTGCTTTATGTAATTTGAATAATAGGCCACTGGGGGGAAGTACACCTCTAGCCGGAATGATGACCCCAAATCTGCACATTAGAAAACAGCAGACACATAAAATCCCAAATATTGAGTATCTGACTGTAAGGCAAGATGTCCCAACAATGTATCCTGGAACACCTGGTTTGGCAGGATATAATTTACATTGTTTAGAGAACTTTTGGTTGGATAGAAATAAGAAATATCTCTACTGGAATATGTATGAGAACCCCTAAAAATTAGTTTGGGTGGAGATTACCTAAATTAGATTTAGCAGCTCAAGGAATACATGTATTGGCTGGAGTAATAGATTCTAATCATCAAGGAAAAATTATTGTGACATTGCAAAATTTAGGTGAAGAACCTATACAGTTTTGTAAAAGTGACAGAATAGTTCCAAGTGATCATTATTCCTTGTGAAACAATAACCCTTGTGAAAACTGATCCTCCTTCTGAAATAACTATCAGAGGAACCGAAGGGTTTAGTTCTACTAATAGAATAAAATTGGGAGCTAAGGTATGGGTAAAGTGGAAGCCAAATGATGTTTCAAAAGCTGCAGAGATTATAGCACCTGGGAAAGACAATACCATAACTGTTTTTTATTCCAGAGAAAATGATCACCAGATTGTACCCTTAACTCATATATTCTACCATGAATGTGAGTTCACTGACTCCAGAAACATGGCTGACTCTATATTTGTCTCTTTGGGGCTTTTTATCTGTTAAATTTTTTTGTGAGATTTGTTTCCTGCAGTCTTAGTACCCTCCACCTGAAGATAGCCAGTTGCTTAAGCCAGATGCCACCCCCCTGTTCATGACTGTGATGGACCACTTCTGGACCTGGTGTCAGCTGAAGAACTGACCTCTCAAATGGGACCTCTTGGGGCAAGGTCAGCTCTACATCCAATTTCAGCTGGAAGCAGCTATGGGTCTTCACCCCTTAACCCAAGACTTTGAGCCCCATTTGTTCAAGAGGGGAAAGATGGGGTGCTTTTGACCAAGTCCCTGAACTAAGATATTGTTTTATGTGCTTATTTACTATTATCCCTGTCACATTGTTGCAAAGTTCTGTTGACACCAGTTACTCCTAAACTCTCATTAAGCTATGTAATGAAATATATTGTTAATATATTTTTGCTATGTAAGGGACATGAAAGATCTTCAGGCCAAATGTAATGATAATGGGAATTTGAAGATTTTCCTTGCCCCTTAATAAGCCTAAAGGAATTTAAGACCTTTCTTGCTTTGAAGATATATACCTTGTCCCCTAACAGGCTATGGTGGGAAGAGTTTTCTGAAGGGTGGAACAGAACCCACAGGAAGCTGAGAGTCAGAGCAGCTACATTGTGGTAGAGAGAGGACACACCCCAGGGAGACAGTTAGACTTGTGAGTAAATGTTGGTTTGTGGGAAGGTTAAAGGATTCTGTGGCTCTCTGTGCTGTTATAGTTTATTAACTTCTCTTCTACTATGATGTCTCTGTCTTCTATATGGAGAGTCTGTTATATTTTGCGATTGAGCACTATGCCAGCATGTTTATAGTAGCCATCAATGCTATGAATATTATGTTGGCACTACACAATGCTAGGTAATCAATATTTTTTTTTTTGCCTTTTTTTTTTGGAGAGGGGAGGGCTGGGCAATTGGGGTTAAGTGACTTGCCCAAGGTCACACGGCTAGTAAGTGTGTCAAGTGTCTGAGGCTGGATTTGAACTCAGGTCCTCCTGACTCCTGGGCTGGTGCTCTATTCACTGTGCCACATAGCCGCCCCTGTAATCAATATTTAGTATATCTTAGTCAAGGTCTGAGTTGGTAAAATTAAGAGTGGCTCCAATTAGGTGCTCCAGAATAGTCTGAAATGGTGGTTGCCAAGAAGTCCAACACAGAAGCCCAAGACAAGCTCACATGTATGAGAAAAACTGCCTATTGTTAGTTAGGTAATGTCTCTGCCAGATCATCTGCAATGGAGAAAACTGTCTTGGAGGGGAAAGGAATTATGAAAGCAGCAACTACAATACTGATAAAATATAATACAAATAGTTAGATTTAATGGAGGGCAGTAATAAGGCAGTGATCTAAAGGGGAAGGTCAGCAAGTTAGATGAAGCCCTACATCCTCAAGCTTATCTTTTCCATTTTTATGCCTCTCTCCCAAAAGAAAATATTTTCCAAGTACATTTATATAAAATTCTTATCTTTTAAAATTCTCCTAAAACTCTTACTGTCAAGGGTTGTCATCAATATCATCATTAAAATTTTTATTGAAACAATTCCATGATATTGTTGAAAGCATGTAGATTTGAAATTCAGGAGCAGAAATGGGAGCTTTTTGCTCTGGAAATTTCACATCTCATGGTATGACAGATCCTGTCTGTGGGTCTTCAAGGTGAAATTTAAATGCCACTTAGATCACTAGGATTTCATCTAGATAGATTTTATAGGTACTGTATGTGGTTGGAAAGAAAGTAAAAAGATGAGGGTTTCAACAGGCTAGATTCTGATTGCTACTGCTATGGCTCCCATGAGTGCATACTATACTCAATTCTGAAGTTCTGAGTTATTTCTACAAATCTAAATTATAACAATGAAAAAATCTGAAGGAAGTCATTAATCCGTGGGGTCTGGAGAATGGAAAAATTCCCTTTGACAATTTACAAGATGATCCTTTGTTGGTAAAGATAATCCTTCAGAAAAAATATAAGTTGATCTAGCCAACTTAAATATCTGGGATAAATAATTAGGGCCAGCTTTAGGCAAAATTATGCTGTTAGCATCTACCTGCTTCCCTTCATTACTTTTGTTCTTCCTGCCTATTTTCCCTTGTCCCTCAAGTGTTTTCTGGTGTTTTGTTTTATGAGGAAAATGCCTTAGAAGACAAAAAAATGCTATGTAAATGTGAGTTGTTAAGAATCTACTTTTGACTAGATGTAAAATAATTCCTTGGCTTAGGAGTTCATTGTACTAATGCCTTCATACTTTCAGTTCCATTTTAAATGTAAGGGTTCCATAACCTCTGACTTCAAGGGTCTAAGGGATTCTGGCAAAGGCATACCTACGAGAACAGGGAGGGATTCCAAAAGGCATCATCAAATACACAGCAGTCAGTGACAGTAATAGAGCTTCAACATCTCTAAATCATTTAGTTTAGCATGTGCCTCAAGGTATCTAGAAAATTACAACACAGAACAGCTTCAAATTCTCCCCAGAGATACTTACTACTCACGGGAATATAAACAGAGACACATGTGGAAAGGCATACAGAGTTCCCTAGCTCTGCTTTCTCATGATATAGTCAGTACTATAATATTAAAAGTGGTTGACAGGGGCAGAGCCAAGATGGTAGAGTAGAAACACAAACTTGGTGTGAGCTCCCACTCCAATCACTTCCAATATATGTAAAAAAAGACTCTAAATAAACTTTAGAGCTACAGAACCTGCAAAGTGACAGAGAGAAACAAATATCCTGCTGAAGACAGCCTAGAAGTCTATTGCAGCACACTGAGAGCCAAGCACAGTCCCCCATGAGCCCTGTAGTTCTTGCCCCAGGGCAGCCCTGAGCAGCAATGGCCAGAGCAGACTTCAGGAGAGTGAATCACCAGGAGCTTTGGCAGTTTACAGACTTCGCAACCCATATATGCCAAAAACAAAGTAAAATGTCAGAGTGGAACTCTGTTGTAACAGGGGCAGATGGAAGAGCATGGTCCAGCCCCTGTCCCCAGAGGGAGAAGCAGTGGTGGCACAGTAGCTGTGCAGCTGCTGCTGTGTGGATGCCTCAGGAGCTGCTGGCCTGCAGATTGTAGGAGGACCAAGAAACCATTCACAGGGTAATTGCTCTTGCTTTAAACTGCTTGGATCTGGGTCTAGGTCTTGGGTGGTGGTCCTGGGGTGTGTGGCCAGTGAGCCAGAGCTTGTGGGGCTATAAAGAGGGCACCCTCCTAATAGCTCTGGCCATTGTGAAAACCTTAGCAATTTGGGGCAAAGTTCTCTCCATTCTGGAAGCAGAGTTCTACTGTGGCAGAGCTCAAAAGTCAAGAAATTGGCTAGCAATAGGAGCAAGCAGAGGAAGCACAAACATTCCATAGAATCCTTTCTTCAGAGCAAAATAGATCAAGGCATGGAGTGGAAGGAAGAGAGTGAAGCCAGAACTTCTGCATCAAAGGCATTCAAGAAAAATAAGAACTAAGAACTGGTTACAGGCCATGGAGAAGCTCGAGAAAGATTTTGAAAATCAAGTAAGAGAAGTAGAGGAAAAATTAGGAAGAGAAATGAGAATGATACAAGAAAATCATGAAAAGTGAGTCAACAGCCTGCTAAAGAAGACCCAAAAATACATTGGAGAAAATAGAGCCTTAAAAAATAGACTAACCCAAATGGCAAAAGAGGCCCAAAAAGCCAGTGAGGAGAAGAATACCTTAAAAAGCCAAATTTACCAAATACAAAAGGAATTTCAAAAACTCACTGAAGAGAATAACTCCTTCAAAATTAGATTGGAGCAATTGGAAGGTAATGGCTTTATGGGAAATCAAGATACTATAAAACAGATCCAAAAAAATGAAAAAAATACAAGGCAATGTGAAATATCTCATTGGAAAAACCACAGACTTGGAAAATAAATCCAGATGAAATCATTTAAAAATTATTGGACTACCTGAAAGCCATGATCAAAAAAAAAAGAGCCTGGACCCCATCTTTCAAGAAATTATCAAGCAAAATTGCCCTGATATTCTAGAACCATAGCACAAAATAGAAATTTAAAGAATTCACCAATCACCTCTTGAAAAAGATCCCCAAAAGAAAACTCTTAGGAGGAATATACAGCCTAATTCCAGAGTTCACAGGTCAAGAAGAAAATACTGCGAGCAGTCAGAAATAAACAATTTGAGTATTGTGGAAACACAATCAGAATAACATAAGACCTAGCAGCTTCTACATTAAGGAATCAAAGGGCTTGGAATATGGTATTCCAGAGGTCAAAGGAGATAGGACTAAAACCAAGATTTACCTACCCAGCAAAACTGAGTATAGTGCTATAGGGGAAAATATGTCCATTCAATGAAATACAGGATTTTCAAGCATTCTTGATGAAAAAAACCAGAGCTGAACAGAAAAGTTGACTACCAAATACTAGCAGCAAGAGAAGCAGGAGAAGGTAAATAGGAAAAAGAAATCATAAGGAACTTATTAAAGTTGAACTATTTATATCCTTACACGGAAAAACGATAATTGTGACTCATAAGACTTTTCTCAGTATGAGGATAGTTGAAGGGAATATACATGCATATATACATGAATACATACATTTATATGTATGTATAGGAGAGTGTATGTGTATATAGATATGTGTGTGTGTGTGTGTGTGTGTGTGAGAGAGAGAGAGAGAGAGAGAGAGAGAGAGAGAGAGAGTGTGTGGGCATATGTATGTTCATGAATACATAGAGAGAGGGCACAGAATGAGTTGAATATGAAGGGATGATATCTAAAAAATAAAATTAAGAGGTCACAGAGGAATTTATTGGGAGGAGAAAGGGAGAGATGATTAAATTATCTCATATAAGAGGCAAGAGAAAACTGTTACAATGGAGGAGAAGAGCAGAAAGGTGAAAGGGAATGGGACAATCTCACCGAATTTGGCTTAAGGAGGGAACAACACACACTCAATTGGGTATCTTACCCTACAGTAAAATAGGGGGGAAGTATAAGAGGGGGGAGTGATAGAAGGGACGGTAGATTGGGGGAGAGGGTAGTTAGAAGGAAACACTTTTATAAAGGGACAGGGTCAAAGTAGAAAATAGAATATATGTGGGGTGGGATAAGATGGAGGGAAATATAGTTAGTTTTTCACAATATAACTACTATGGAAATGATCTGGGTAACTACATGTGAACAACCTATATTGAATTACTTATATTCCCAGTGGAGGTGGGTGAGGAAGGAAGAAGGGAAAAAATCTGGAACTTCAAGTTTTAAAAACAAATGTTTAAAAAAATTGTTTGTTTGTTTTTTACATGCAACTGGGAAATAAGATACACAGGAACTGGGGTATGTAAATCCATCTTGCCCTACTAGAAAGTTAGTGGGGGAGGGGTAGGATATAAGAGAGAACAGATTGGTGGAAGGGGTATTCAGTAGGCTTGCTATTTTAGGGTGGGGGTAGGGGAAACACAGGGAGAAAAATTGTAACTCAAAATCTTGTGGAAATGAATGTTGAAAACTAAAAATAAATAAATAAATTTAAAAGAAAAAAGAAAAAAAGTGGTTGAGAAGCACCAATTCAAAAGTCTAGGCTAACTTCTCATCTACAGTTTGGCAAGAACAAACTGGATTCTGGAAAGTTTTGTAATAGTTGTGTTTCAATATAATTGCTTTCCCTTTTTTCCTCTTATTTTATATTATGAATTTAAGAATATTATTCTGAAAAAGGGATTTATATGTTTACCTGGACTGCTAAAGCGGTCTATAACACAAAAAGAGGTGAAGAACCCCTGAGACATTCAAGGACGATGAAAACTAACTACCTTCTCTGAATTATTGGATATAGCTAAGACTTTCCTGATTCACAGAATGATTGCCCTGTCTCCCTGGTTGTAACAATCATGCATTTTTAATGCTCAGGGAGAAAAGAAAAAAAATTAAGCTAAAAGTAAATTGTATAAAAGACTTATGGCAAGCTGAAAAATGCTGAGAATCTGTAAATGCTCCCAAGGAAACTCCATTATGCACTAATATCTATACCTGTAGGGGGTAGGAATGATAGAGGTGGTGAATGACACGTAAGTGGGATTGATGAATGATTTTTTTCAGTTGGACCCAATCTCAAGCATTTGCCCAGTCAAATGTGTATTTGTTTTTCTTTTTGTTTTTTTGCCTGGTCACAAAGGAGAAGGGGAAGAGTAAGGAGAATATATACGTTGCATTTGGAGTCAGATTATATGGATTCCAATTCTGGCTCTGCTACTGTATCTACTACTTACATGACCTTGGGTAAATAGCTTCACCTTTCTAGCACTCAATTTCTTCACTTATAAAATGGGAAGGAGCAGAGGTTGCATGATATAGCCTCTAAAAAGTCCTTTCCAGCTCTAAATCTGTGACCTGGCCTATGAAAATGTTAGCTGAAAATGGTCATTTGAAAGCTATGTTATAGAGCAGAGGAAATAGTGTGATAGCAAAACAGGTATCCCATCGAAGCAATGGGTAAATAATTACACAAATTTAGATTTTCTTAAATTGCAAGCAAAATGCCTTTAAAGTTGCCCTGACACCTCTAAGCTGGAAGCAACTGGACCAAAACACTTGGCGCAGTGAAAAGACTAGGAACCAGAAGACTTCAGTTCATAGGATCAGAGAATCTTATTTTCAATTTCCAGCTCTTTGTGACCTTGAGTAAATCACTTTATCTTCTCTTTGGTTGAGGAAAGAGACTATTATAATTTTTTCTTTGTATCCTGGTACATAGCAGGTATCTAAGAAATTCTTCTTCATTGATTGGTTTATTTCTCCAGGTCTTAATTTCCTCATCAATAAAATTAAGTGGTTGACCTAAATGATCTTAGTTCCCTTCCAGCTCTAATAATCACTGAATACAGAAAGCTAAAGAGAGCAAAACTGGCAAAAGTGGTGAGTTTTCAGAAACTGTACCACGGACAAGCCACTCCATCTCTCAGTTCTTGGCACTTTCTCTGTCCATCTAAGTCTGGAATGCTCTTCTTCATTTCTGCCTACTGACTTTTCTAGCTTTCTTCAAGTCCCAACTAAAATTACATCCTCTACAATAAACCTTTCCCGATCCCTCTTAATTCTAATTCCTTCTGTCTCTTGACTCCTTTTTTATTCTGTGTACAGCTTGTTTATATATATTTGTTTAGTCTCCCCCATTAGATTTTAAGTTCCTTGATGGCAGAAACAGTCTTTTGCCTCTTTTTGCATCTCCAGTGCTTACCACAGTGTCTGGCACATAGTGAGCACTTAATGCTTGACACATAGTAGGTGCTTAATAAATGCTTATTATTGATTCAAGAAGCTACAAATAAATATGGTATGAGCCAATTGGCAATAAAAGAATAAATAGTAAAAGAGACGATGTTTTCTTTAATGCACCAAAACCCTCAGAAAGGGTCCTCTACACCAGCACTTCTTAAACTGGGTCAAGACCCCATAAGGGGTCATGAAAAAATTGGCAACAGTAAAAGGTTTCTGAAAGTATAATCATGAAGAATTAATTAAATATCAAACACATAATGAATGGAAAGTGTTTTGGACAGCATCAGACTTCCTGGTGAACACCAAGCATGTGTACTTTGCACCACACATGCCTTCAGGCCATGAAACAGCAAGGAGTGCTGCTAAGGGGTCAAGAGTAGAAAAAGTTCAAGAAGCCTGCTCTAGGCCAGCACTGCCAAACTCAAATAAAAATAGGGTGCCTAAAGCCTACATAAATACCCTGTAGGTCACATACTGCTTAGAAGAACATATATTTAAACTATCTATATTTTACTGTATTTTTATTTTATTAAATATTTCTGAATAATGTTTTAATCTGGCCTGTTGTTTGGCACTCTCTGCATAAGGCAATAAGATTACCCTAGGTTCAAGATATCTTCTGAGTCCACATCCCTTGAAATCATAATTCCTGAACCACCACCAATAGATTTACCTTCAGTAGTTAGCTAGAGTATGCAATTAATTTGAAGCAGACATTAAAAGAAGAGGCATAGTTAAAAAAAAAAGAGCAACAAAACATTTCTCCCACAAACTGGAGGTACAGTCTCCCACAAACATATAATCAATTGTAAAAATAAAAACACAAAAGAAACATGCATGGTCATAGCCCATATGTAGAGGGAGACACATATAGGGAACATATGTAGACAAGGAGCATGTCTGAAGGGGCACATTACTGTTGCTCATCCTTTGTCTCTGAAAAGGATTGATGACATCATGGGATGATGTATTTACTTGTGCTTGAACTGAATTTAAGTGAGGCAGAAGTGCACAAGATTGTCAGCCTCACTCTCTCCTCCAGAGACATCGAAGTCCAGTAGCAAGACAAAAGTCAGGATGACTGATGATGGCCCAGAATACAGAGGTTGACCTTGGTGTCTTTGATGTCTGACCAAGCTCTAAGCATTTCTGCTTCAGCCACCTTTGTGGTCATAGTAACAAATCGTTCTCATCTGTTCCTTCCATACAGAGAAATCTTCACATGCTTGGAGTTGATATTCTCCTAATTCACCTATGAATTTGAAGCCTGTTGGTTATCCTCAATCAGGTTTAGTCCATCTGTTTAAACAGTTTTACTGAGGTGTGGCCACTGTGCATGCTACAGCTTCTTGGAGCTCTGGGGATGGGGGGAGTTAGGTGAATCAGGTACACACCAAAGGTGGATGAGAAACCTTAAAAAGGGCTTGGAAGGCCTTCAGATGAATACTCCATACACCCCTGTTGCCCTCTACATTAACAGGGAAGGTAGGAGAGGTAAAAGCTTAGGGAGAAAGATAATAACTTCCATTTTGGACATAATTGAGTTTAAGAAATTTACTAAACATCCAGTTTGAGATGTGTGAATGGAAGCTGTAAATACAAGATTGGAGGTCAGATGAAAGATTGGGGCAGGAAAGGTAAATTTAAGAATGATCAGAAGAGATATTTAAATTTAATTAAATTTATTAAATTATTAAATTAAATCCATTGGAGCTGATGAGAACAACAAGTGAATACTATAAAGGGGAAAGAATGAAGACCCAGAACAGAACCTTGAGGCATATCTAGGGTTAGAAGACATGATCTGGAGGTGGATCCAGCAAAGGAGACTGAGAAGGAGCAGTCAGATAGGTAGGAAGAAAATCAGGAGAAAGTGGTTTCCCAAAAACTTAGAGAGAGAAGGGAATATCAAGAAGAAATGACTGAGAAACATTATCAAAGGATGTAGAAAAGTCAAGAAGAATGAGAATGAGAAAAGTCCAATGTATTTGGGAGAATTTTAAATTAAACGGTAAACTGGCATGAGGAAAAGAAAGAATTAGAAGAAGGAAAAAAGGAAGAAACAAATGAATGAAGAAATAGGTATATTAAACCTTTTATAAACTATAAGACAATAAAATATTACTGTATCAGTGAACATAAAAGACCCAGATGGAAATCAAGATTTAATGATAAAATCCTAAAGAATGAGAGGATTATAAAATAAATCATATACACAACTAAAATTATGTAAAATACAGTGATAATCTTGAGACAATATGCCAAAATTTCTAGAATACAATTAAGCAATCCACAGAGAAAAAAATTGTAATCCTAAAAATATATATTTAAAAAATAGAAAAGGAAAGGATGAATGGATTATTTGTTAAAAATTAGAAAGCTAACAAATAAAAGACCTACAAGAAGTGCAAAATAAGCCTTAAAATTATAGACCAAATAAGTAAATTGGAAAAGAATACAGAGAAAACAGAGCCAACATGGTAGAGGAAAGGCAGGGTCTTACCTGAGTTCTCCCAGATTTCTTTCTAAACAACTTTAATTCTAGAGTGGCAGAACTCACAAAAGAATGGGGTAAAACAGTTTTCCAGGCCAAGACAACTTAGAAAGTCATCAGGAAAGGTCTGTTACATTAGCATGAGAGTTGAACACAATCCAGCACAGGCTATGCCAATGCAGGCTAAGCCCCAGCAAGGAGACTAGAGGGTGACCAAATGAGTGATGGTGGCAGTAGCTTCCAGAGCTCTCAGCCCACAGATGTTTACAGGGTCAGACAGTTAGTCAGAATGAGATTACAGGGATCCCTTTGCTGACACTGGCTTGCAGGACTCTGTTGCTTTGCCCATATGCAGATCAGGGTTGCAGTCTGCGGTCACAGTCCCAAGAAGAGAAGCAGCACACCAGAGCTTATAGCTACAGGGGAGTGGGGCCCTGGTCACAGTTCCAGGGTGGGAAAAGAGTGCTTATGGTCACTCACAGGCCAGCTGAGCAGTAACTACCCCCTGCTTAGATCATACCACCTTAGAAGAAGTGAAAACTTACAAACTCCGAGAACTAGCTCTGAAATCAGCTGCACCAAAACCTTGAAGTTCGGGATGGTGCCCCCTCTACCCAGAAAGCATAGTCCCACTTTAATATGGAGTTCAAAGTCAAGAAACAGGCTGGGAAAATGAGCAAACAAAAAAAAAAAAAAACCTGACCATAAAACATTACTATGACAGGGAAAATCAAAATACCACCTCAGAAGACAACAAAGTCAAAACTGCCACATCCAAAGCCTCAAAGGGAGGGGCACTTATGTAAGAAGCCTATGTGGCCAGGACGCACATAGGAAAGGGTAACTCACACTTCCAGTGCTACAAGGCTACTGCTGTCTTTTAGTGATGTCATCATATTACTCCCTCTTCCCTGATTACGTTCTGGTATCTGCTGGATGATGTTTTGCTATAATTTCCTCTAGTTCTCCTGGGTGCCTTTCTACTGGATACTGCTAAAGCTTCGGGCTCAGCTGAAATCCTTGGCTATCTCTACCAAGAAAAAGCACATGATGCCATGCTCTTTCAGCTTAAGTAAAACCCATCAGCTTTTTCCAGCTCTTTCAGAAAAGAAAGACACCCTTATCTGGGAACCAGAAAAAAAAAAGCCTCCCCTTTGCAGCTTAATAACTGAGGCCTATATCTCAGTCCCAAGTATTAAGTTGTTTAGGTGGAAAAAGGTGGTATGCTGTCAATTAGCTAATACCATCAGATTTCATTTTTTCTTTGAATTCTTTTTCATGGTCCAGGGGCTTGAGTCCCCCTATCAGAGACCTCACACAAGTTTATGATGAGGGTGAATTTAACAGGTGTTGGACTCATAACTACCAAATATTTCTGGAGTTTGAGACTCACCAGTTCCTTAACCCTAAGTCTCTTTTGTTCTGCCCCATAAATGAATGGATGGGAAAAAAGGAATAGAGACAAACTAAGGCAAAGAGTTAAAGTTATTATCTCTTTTACATGGCTAAACACCTTCCTTGCCTTCTTATTAGCAGATATAGCCAATGCAAAAGTAAGAGGCTTTGAGGTATCCCCTTATAACACAACAGAGTAAATCCAAAGTGAGTCAAATGAAAACCAGTAACAACTAGCACCTGTCTGTCCTTGTATATTTTTTAAATCTTATTGAATAGTATCACCCTCAATCAGCTAATTAGCTAATTGTGACTAAAGCTTTTACTCTTTCTACAGATATTTTTATGTTAAAGAGAAATTGGGGGGAAGAGAGGTAGAATTTATTAAGTACCTACTATGAGCCCCAAAATATGCTAAGTACTTTACAACTATTCTCTCATTTGAGTTTTCCTAAAACATCCTAAAGAAGACCCAAAAGCTTTTAAGCTCTAAATGAATGCTTATAACGATGACATTTCAGGCCAAACAGCCTATTGGTCACTTCAATAGATTATTTTTAAAATGAGAAAATTAAGTCCATAGAGGTAAGGAGCTTCTCCAAGTCATTTCAGCAGTGAAAAGCACAAATAAGGCTGATCCTGACCACAAGTAGCTATGGTACAGAGAACAATGACAAATGTACAAAAGTATAAAGAGATGCAAGCTTATTTTTTAAATTGTGTTTTATTTTCCTTCACATGCCAGTTACTGGCATATTCATTATGATGATAATTCATTATGAATCTAATTGAAAATAACTCCCACTGATACTTCTCAGTGAGCTAAAGGAGTACTTGGAAGAAGACAACTCCACAGGGTATGACTTCTCTTGTTCTGGATAGCAATTTACAGGGTTTTACAGTGACTGTTTAAATCTTCCACTGGAATCTTGCCTCATCATAGTATGGCCTGGGTCCTCAAAAGCTATACTAGCCTAAGATTGGACAGGTCCTGCCAACCTAGAAAGGCTTTCAGTATGGAACCATCAATGATCTGAGAGCCAGTCGAGCTAAGTATGATAGGGCTCATTATCTTAAGGTTACATTGTGGGTAATGATTTTTTTTTTTTGCCCATAACAACTCAGACAGACCAACATAGCTAATAAGTGGCCTAGTTGGGACTAGAACCCAGGTTTTCTGGCATTTATTTCAGGAACTTTCCATTTCACCACAATTGTTGCCCTACCTAACTCTCATGTTGGTTGTGAGAATCAAATACAATAATATATGTGAAAGCACTTTATAACTGCAAAACTCAATAATTGTAAAAGTAGTATTTTTTTCCCTAGTTCTGTGATTTTGTTTGTTTAGAGAACACTGCAGGAACACTCAACCAAAGGAGATTTCTAACTGTTCTATATCTTAGTGTCTTAAAAACTATTCTATAAGTTAGTGTCTTGGCTGGGGACCCTAGAGGTTTCATTATTTTCCTGGGGTCATATACTGATAATGTTCCAGGTATAGGACTAGAAGGTGAGGTCTTCTCCTGACTCTGAGAATACCTCTTTATACACAGACTACCAATAACAATAATGATGAATAAGTCAAAATCCAACCAATTGTCCATGTGTTAGAAAGAGAGGTAGAGATGGCAATGATAAAATAAGGGAATGCCAGACACCATGATGTACAGTGGAGGTTCATTTGTCATAAAACTGTTAAAGCACCTAAGTAGGCCTGACAAGGACCATGAAAATCGACAGATTGGGTTCTAGTGATACTACTGATTAGGTTAACATCTAGTTAAAATAATGCAAATTCTTGAAATAGATGGTGTCACAGAATCATCCTTATAATCAGATATGACAGCAGAAGACAACAAAGAATATGGTGCTTCTTCATGTTCCTGTACCAGAAAGCACTAGGTACCAAAACAAAGGAAAAGCACCAATTTAGACCTGTAGGAAATACATTAGTGAAGATGGCACCAATCACTAAAGTATGCACACCTCAAGTGTCAAATGGACCAAAGAACAAAACACTTTGATTAAATACTGTTAGTTACATAACAAAATTAGGAACTGATCTTACCAGTTAAATGTAAGGGTTTTATACAACTTTGTGTTCCTAGGCACAAGGCACAATGAAAAAGTTAGAGAGACAATAATCTTTGAAAATCTCTACTAACACAAACCCCAGAAAATTTTACCTAATGAAAAATGAATGAAAAACAATGCATATGTCTATAATGATTTTGAAAAGATGAGCATACCTAAACCAAAATTACGAAAAATATTTTAGAACTTTAAAGCATAATTCCAACTAATGAACCAACTATGTCAAAATGGAATAATTGTTTAAATGGGATTTGCTATAATCTATCATGAATGAACGAATTTTACAAGTCAAGTTAACAAACACTTATTAAGTACCTACTATGCCCCAGGATAAGACAGCTATAGGTAGGTAGCATAGTAGATAGAGCACCAGACCTGGAGTCAGATTCATCTTCATAAGTTCAAATCTGACCTCAGATGTGCTAGATGTGTGATCGTGGGCAAATTACTTAACCCTCTTTGCGTTAGTTTCCTCATCTGTAAAATGAGCTAGAGAAGGGAATGGCAAACCACTTCAGTGATTTTGTCAAGAAAACCTCAAATGTGGTCATGAAAAGTTGAACACAACTAAAACAACTGAACAACGACAATGTTCCAGGTTCTATGCTGTATTAAGAGTACAAAGAAAAGTAAGAAAAAATATTATCATTGGAATTGGTCAGAAGGCACTGGAAGATTTCATCACCATCTAGCTGTAGAAAAATGTGACTACTGTACTAACCAATTAAAAACAACAAAAGAGAAAAATGTGCATAAGCATAAAAATTATATATAAATATATGTGTGTGCATACATGTATATGTATACATATATTTATATATCCATAGTGTATATTCCCTTAGTAACTGAAAGCAAAAAAAAAAAAATCAAAACATTGAGGAGTAATAGCAATGAAATTCAAAATGAACCATAAAAAACTACCTGAGGAACAAGAAAAATGAAGAAGTAAAAACAAGAGCAGCAGAAAGAAAAGGAGGGGAAAAGAAAAAGGAAGTTAAAGAAGAGAGAGAGAACAAGGAGAAAGAATAGAGAGAAGACAAGTAAGAAAAGAAACAAGAAGAGGAAGAATTATCATCATTATATCTGGCAGCAAAAAGTCCAAAAAAAAAAAAAAGAAAACAAAATTTAAGTTGAATCAAATCAGACACAGAAAGCTTATACACCATTAATGTGATGAAAAAAAAAGTTATATCAAGAATAGTGACTAAAACTCTAATTTCTCTCAAAAATAGAAAGAATAAGGTCCATACTTATTGATTTAAAACATTCACCACAGCATATAAATTACTAAGGAAACATTTTAATAGTTTCCTCTCAGACACAAGTTTTATTTTTCCTATCTTTCTTGTCAGAAAGCACTGCATATTTATTATGAAAAGGTGAGAACAGCAATTACCCCTCCCACTATAAATGAATCATGTGTTTATATAAAGCATTCATAGCTTTTATCTCTTAAAACACATAACCACTTACAAGAAAACAATATATTGACCAAGAAGCAAAGAAAGTATGCCAAAAAGTCCCAGACATTTAAAGAGCAGCTTAATATCAATTCAATAATGATTTAACAAGTGATCAAGAAGCACCATTACATTTAAAATGCCTTTATTTATAGTGGCAAAGTCTTTGATTCAGTTCTGCATTCAATAATATAAAAGGGCTTCAAGGATAGTGAGAATGCTAAAGATTTATTTCTACATGGAAACCTGATTACTACTTAAAACACTGTGCCAGGATGAGAATATTGAGAATAAATGGCATAAAACATAGCAAAAGCAGAAACAAAAAACCCTTATACAGCTTTTCTTTCTCACAGAAAACTTTCTTCAGTGTTATCAAAATAGATTGGGCTCTATTAATGCAAAATTCTTATTGACATCAAGAAAAATATTTATTGAAAGTCTCAAGGTTGAATCAATAGATCATAGAAAAACAAAGGTTTAATTAAGGTGATACTTTAAAATACCTTGATCTTTTCCAAGCTAGATACATTAAGCACAAAGTTAGAAAGACAAAGTAAGTAGTGTCTGTGTACATCAACAAACTCAATAGCATCCTGAAGTAAAATCAGAAAAGGAAGAACTCATTTATACCTATTAACATCTCAATGTAGTTTTAACCATAAAGTATTGGAATAATGAAATGGACAATGGTTTCAGAAATTAAAAAAAACAAACAATGATGACATTATTAACAAAATACAAAGCCTACTACTCCAAAGCAGTCATAAAAATAGTAACACTTCCTCATAAAAAGAGGGGGAGAGGACTTATAAATATTACTAGATTACATAATTTAAAATTGTTTTTTTTTTCCAGAAATATTTTTTGGAATAACCAATGCAGTGTCACAGTTCAAATGTAAAGGCTAATACTTATATGCTGTTTTGTTGTTGTTCAATCATTTCAGTCATGTCTGACTTCGCATGACACCATTTGGGGTTTTCTTGGCAAAGATACTAGAGCAGTTTGCCACTTCCTTCTCCAGCTCATTTTACAGGAATCCAGGGTAGGTGACTTGCCCAGGGTCATACAGTTAGTAAATGCCTGAGGACAGATTCAAACTCAGAAGATGAATTCTCCTGACTTCAGGCTCAGAACTCTACCCACTATGCCACGTAGCTATCCCTCATATGCTGCTAGTCTTCTCACATGTAATTAATATGGGTTGACTACCATACATATCTCCTCTGAAAAGGCTTATATCTAGAGATAGAACCAAAAGGCCCTCTAAAGGTGACATCCATATAACCGATAATACATCAATAAAGAAGCATGAATACGGCTGAGTCAAGATTCATGACAGACATACTTGATCAGATCATTGCTACACCTAAAACTGACAAGAAAAAGTTATGCTACAGATACAAACCTCAAAATAAC
>CM053589.1:27438803-27454737 GCA_028646515.1 Pseudochirops corinnae | reverse complement strand
CTCTCCTCCTCCCTCTCTTTGCCATGATCCTTCTTTTCCCCAAAGAAGGAATCTAGGGTTTGGGAGCTGTTCCTACTTTGCTTCTTCTTACTCATGGTTGTTCAGTCCGTGATTTTTTTTTTAAATCTCTGTGGGGCTCTGCTTCCAGAAGGGAAAGCTCTGTCCCAAATTGCTGGGGTCCTCCCGGCTGCTGTAGCTCTCAGGAAGGTGCTGGGACCCTTCCTAATTACTTTCGGCTGACTGGATAGTGAAGACTCCAAGACCGAGGTCCAAGACAGCCATCCAGATCCAGGCTGCTCAACGCAAGAGCACTGACCTCAGAACAATCGCTTATTCCCCCTGCTGTTGGCAGGCCGTGGGCGGGAAGCTGCAACGGGGAGGCGGGTGCAAAACCTCTGCCTTTTGCTTTTCTGCTGTGGAGGCCTTTCGGCCAGACTGCTCCTCCCTCCCAAATTCACAAGTCCCACTGAGCTGCTCGAAGCTGGTGCTAATCTGCTCACCAGAGAGACTCCTCTGCTCCTCCCATCCAGCCGTCCCCGGGGCACAGCCACGGCTTCAGGCCAGGCTGGTTTCGGTTCGCAGTGCTGATATGATTCCTCGTAGCCGAGCTGACTTTAGTGGGAAGTATCTTTGTGTGCGTTTTGGAGTTCTAGGATTGGTTTAGAGTCCTCTTTTATGGGTATTTTGGGGTGGCTGTGTGAGAGTTGTGATATGTTGCTGCTGCTAGGCCACCATCTTGGCTCCGCCCCCAAGATCTTAATTCTTTTAAAGCACTGGTGTCAGATTTGAAGTCTTCCAGCAGCATGCAAGATCACACAAAATGTTTAACAAAATAAATAAAAACATACAACACAAATAATGTTAATTTGTGATTTCTGAGTCAATATTCAGCCTTCAGGGATCCATTTCTATTTGAGTTGGACATCACCGTTTTAGAGTTAAAACTGTCCATTGATCTGAGTTTTGATGTGTTTCATGCTGTTTTCCTTTATATTGCTATGGTCATTTTATATATTCTCTTGGTTTCATTTACTTTGCTTTGCATCATTTCACAGATCAGTAGTTTGCAGAATCAGAGAGAGATAAAAGGCACCTAAGAAGTCTCCCAGGTTTCTCTGTATACATTGTATTTGTCATTGATTAGTGCAAAATAATGTTCTATTACATTTATATTCCATAAATGATTCAGACATTCTTATTTTTCCCCCAGTTTATTTGCTAAAACTAAAAAAAAGGATTAATAATATTTTGGATATATATGTATATACACACATATATACATACATATATACATTTACATACATGCATACAGATAGATAGATAGATAGATACATCTATATATGTATATGGATCCCATATCGTATATATAATTGGCATATAGACACACAAGCATATACGTGTAGATACACATGTATATCCTCATATATGTCATATGTGATATCTATGACACATATGATGGCCATGCATTTTTTAATACACATTTGTTAAATCTCAGCTATGCACCAGGCACTGTGCTAAGTGCTAGGGATTTAAAAAAAAAAGTCAAAAGACTTTCCTTGGTGTATTTGCATCAAGGAAGTTCAAATCTAATGCTAATGGAGGAGATAACATGCAAATAAATATATAGAAAGCAACCTACATGCAGTAGAAATGTGAAATAATTAACAAAGAGAAAGCACTGGATTGGGAAATGCTTCTTGTAAAATGTGTACACTCATATGTATATCTGTGCATGCGTGGCATTTAGTGGGTATATAATGAATTTCAAGGTTGTTTTAATTTGTTTTTCTCTTTCCATTTGTGAATTGGAATTCATTTTTATATGGTTGACAGAAATTCATATTTCTTTTTAATCTGCTTTTTGACCACTTGTCAATTAGGAAATTGCTGTTGATGTTGCAAATTTATGTCAATTCTTTTTATATCTTCATTAAAGTAATTAAGTATGAAGATTGTTTCTAATCTTATTTTACATACACACACATATACACATATATTTCATGTAAGACCTTCATTTCATTATAATCATAAATGACTCTTATGATCTCCTTTGTCTTTCATTTGGTTATTATTTTTTTCTCAAAATATATATCTGAAAAGTATCTCCTGTTCCATAAATGTCTTTTAAATAATGTAACCTTTGGATTAAAATTGCTTTTCATTTAAAATGTAATTTGGTATATGGTATAAAATGCTAGGCTAAACTTAATTTCTGCCTAGCTGATTTCTAGTTTTTGCAGTAATATTTATCAAATATTGACTTCTTTCCTCAATAGTTTGTATTGTATTGTTATATTGTATTTTGAGTTTACTAAACATTGGGCTGTAATATCTCCTTGTTTCTGGATCTTGTTTCTCTAGTTTGTTTCACTGAACTATTTTGCTGTATACTAAACTTGCACGAAATACTTTTGATGAATAATGCTTTATAATTTCTGTTAATATTAGAATCCTTCATTCCTACTTCCTCTCTTCCTGCCTGTCATTTCCCTAGAAATTCTTTCATTTTTATTCCTCCAATTAATTTTTAAAATATTTTTCTCAAGCTCCAAATGGTAACCCCTTGAGGTTTGGTTGATATAGCAACAAATGTATGAATTCATTTTTGTACTATTATCATTTTTACTATATTGGTATAACCCAACCAGGAACAGTAGAACTCTCCATTGCAGTATTAAAATCCTTCTTTATTTGTTTAAAGAGATTTTTAAAATTATATTTGTCTTGTTTGTCTTGGTAAGTTAAGTCCTACATATAGTGTCTCTTTTGTAGTTATTTTGAAGAGAATTTCTATTTCTGGCTCCTGCTTTTTTTTTTTTTTTGATATACAGAAAGGCTAATCGTTTTGGGATATTGTTTTGTAGCCTTCTATTTTACTGAAATTATTAATTGTTGCAATTAATTTTTTTACTGCATCTCTGGGATTCTGTAACTAAAACTATTGTCTACAAATAAAGATAATCTTGATTCTGAGGTTTTATTGTTGATATGACCTCTACGTGGAAAAAAGAGAAGAGGAACTGGATGGCAAGGGAGAGACAAAACCCTGGTAGTTGCTTCCTTTCCTTGTCTGGACATCCTTTACTAAGGTGCTTTTAAGATAGTTACACTTTCAAAACTTATCTTTAAAACTCTCCCAGAGCCTAGTATTGGGTTGTTAAATATTTATGGAGTGAATTCCTCAGTAGACATTTGAAATCCAGGAAAAATTTGGTATCTTTCCTCTCCAATTTTTAAATACTTACAATTAGTACTTACTTAAAAGCTGGTTCAGTCTCTGAGGTTGAACAGAACAAATCACCGTTCTTTGGCTTTTGGAGACCCTAAGACGCTGAGATTCTAGTTCAATCCAAATACTAAAATCTCAGCATCTTTCAGCTGAATGCTAGTTTGTGTCTTATCTCTCCTGATGCTAACCAATGTTCACCTCTAGGTGCCCTCATTATATCTGCATGCAGAAGAACCTTCTTTCTCAGAGTTTGGTATGGCTTAGAAAAAGATACCCAAAAACATTCAGTCTTATGGACAGGGTGATTCAAGACCCAAGGAAGACAAGTCCTATGTTAATTATTCTTCCTCATCCTTTATATAGTTTGCTTTGTATATATTTTCATGTTGTCTCCTCCACTAGCTGGTAAGTTCCTTGAGGGCAGGGACTGTCTTTCACCTCTTTTTTGTACCCTCAGTGCTTAGAACATTGACAGGCACATAGTAGATACTTAAGAAATTTTATTGATAGTCCTTGTGGCTTTTTTTAGATCTGGGGTATTTTAATCACTTCCTCTGGACTAGAATCTTATTTCAGTTGCTGCCTTTGGGTGATTTGGGATGCCACGTTTTTGGATAGTATGGAGAGCATAGTTGTGAGTAAGCATGAACAGATTTAGATATGTACTGTCAGGGAAAAACCTAACACTACTCGTACAAAAAAGGTAACATGAAAAAATTAGTCTGTTCCTCAGTTTCCCCATCCACAAAATCAGGATAATAAGTAGCTCCTCCTCCAAGGTGTTGGTTAAAAGATGAAGTGAGATAATCTATAAAACACTTGGCAAACCATAATTTTACAAAAATGTTAATTGCACTATTTTTATTATTATTAGCATCATCATCATCCTCATCATCACAACACTGAACTTGGAATCAAGAATTCAAATCCCTCCTCCCACTCTTACAAACTGTGTGAACTAACCAAGGCCCTTCTCTACTCTGAGACTCAATGAAGTCTGTAAAATGGGGATAATATTAATACCTCTTATACAAGTTTCTCACGGGGATCAAATCAGCTCTCACACACACACACACACACACACACCCTGACCTGGCATTCTTTAAAAGACTATATAAAAGGAAAATAATAATCCTAGTAATACCAGATAACTCAAACACTGAAGCAAAACAAAGAAAAAACACAGTATCTCACACACCCTTAAGTTGATAATTTTGCTGTTGTTCAGTCCTGTCTGACCCTTCATGACCGCATTTGGGGTTTTCTTGGTAAAGATACGGGAGTGGTTTGCCATTTTCTTTTCCAGTTCATTTTACAGATGAGGAAACTGAGGCAAACAAGGTTAAGCCACTTTCCCAGGGTCACACAGCTAGGAAGTATCTGAGGCCAAATTTGAACTCAAGTTCTTCTTGACTCCAGGCCTGGTGCTTTATCCACTGTGCCATCTCTCTGCCCAGCAACCAATGCACTCAACCCACGTTGATCATGCTAACCTTCCTAAGCCTATAGAACTAGAGCACAGTGGTCAGTGCAGTCTCTTGAATTTACAGCTGAGGAAACTGAGGCCCACAAAGTTAAGAGAATTGCCCAGTGTTACATAAGTAGTGTGGGATTTGAATGTGGTGCCCTTTGACCCACTTTATCTCAGCTTGTTCTAGAAGATTTTAGGCAAAATACCTTGGCTTAACTATTACATCAACATTACTTTGAGAACAATAGCAAGAATTCAACTACTTACTGTCCTTATTCTCAGAGCAATCACCTTTCAGCTATGTCCTTTCTGAAGCAGACTTTTTTTTTCTTCAACAGTTGAAAAACAAGGCTTTCTCCTTTCCCTCTTTGGCCCTAGCTCTGGAGCAAGGCTACTCTCTGTAACAGTCTGAAGAAAAGCAGGCCATCCCTTCACGGTCTTTTGCGAAGGCCCGTGGTAGTTACTCTTTCTCAGCTGTTTCCAATTAATCGTTTCTCTCTTGGAGGCAGTGGCTAGGATGATTCAGCAGCATAAATTTTTAAAGGGGCCAAGCTGTTTTAATACACAATATATGTTGCTGTTCACTCGTTTCAAACGCTTTGCAGCCCCATGTGGGGTTTTCTTGGCAAAGATACTGGAATGCTTCGCCATTCTCGTTTTACAGATGAGGAAACTGAGGCAAAGAAGGTTAAGTGGGGTCACACAGCTGTCTGAGATCATATTTGAACTCAGGAAAATGAGTCTTCATGACTCCAGGCCCAGCACTCTATTACTGTGCCACGTAGGTACACTCCGTAATATCTAGCTTTGTGATATCATCTGGATAGGGAACTCCTAGATGACGGACCATCTCAACCCTGGCCCTCTTGGCAAGGAGTTAAGCATTTTACCTGCAATATATAATATTACAGCGTTGCTTGGGGCACTGAATAAGAGTATGGGATTTGCTCAAGGTAATACAACCAGTAGGTCTTAGAGGCAAAACTTAAAGGCAGCAGCCCTCTATCCGTACACCAAGTTACCTCTCAATGTTAGTAGCATGGCTAAGGAGTTTGAAATGCTGCATTTAGGTTGTAATCTCTTATGAGATTTTTGCCATCAAGTTTTAATTCTAGTCCCTTTTTGAGAAGGGCTTTTCTTTTTCTAAAAGAAAGTAAAGAGACACCTTAAATACAAACATCTAACATAACAATTATAATTTAGTCACACTTCTTTTCAGGCCTGACCCTATGTTCTAACAATTCCTGTCTTAGAGAGCCCAGATTCTCACATGACCCTCAGAGACCAAACTAGAAATTACAATATAGACACAGCTTCCTACTCAAATATTTTGTTAATTAGAATGATGTCAATGTAGAGTGTATCAGAGAACTCTGATCCCCAAGCTCCATGACACTGTATTTATATATGTGTGACAAACACTTATAAATGAATGGAATATTCCTATGGGGCTCTCAAGTGTAGTCATATAGGTGAAATTCCAGCTAGTAGCTTTTGATTAACTTACAGTAGACTCTCTGAGCTATCTATGAATGAGCCCTACTTGAATTGTTCTATGTTCTATCTATCTATGAGCCCTACTTGAATTGTTCTCTCTTTCTTACCCATTTCTGATGAAGGCACCACAATCGTTACATTCATAACCTCACAGTTATCCTCAACTCTTCTTTATTCTAGCCAATCCCATCTGCTTCTTAAATTTCCTAGTTTCTTTCAACATTTAGCTCAAACATGACTTCCTATATGAAGCCTGTTCTTAGCCCCTTGGCTACTGCTGCCTTCCCCACAAAATTACTGTGTGTGAATAAGGTTGATGTATGTATGCGTATATATCTGTATGTATAGTAGGTATACAAATTTACATACATGCACATTTCTATATCTGTATTCCCATTTATATACTTTATATATACATATATATGCACACACATAGAGTTATTCGTTATTATTGTTACTGGCATTATGCATCTTTCATTCTCGAGGAGGATAATGACATCAGGAAGGTGGTGTCTTGACTTGCAGGTGAATTGGATTTAAAGGAGGCAGGGCTGTGCTAAGTCACCAAATATATATGTATGTGTGTGTATTATATACATGAGAAAGAGAGACAGAGAGAGAGCTTATTTCCTTTTAGAATGTAAGTCCTTTGGATCAGAAACAGTTTCATTTCTATGGATACATTCCCCAGCGTCTAACACAATGTTCATCACATGGCCGGTAGTAAAAAATGCTTTTTTAATTTATTGATTTGATTAATCTTCCCTGCCGCTTCAGGATACCCCAGGTAAGCTAGCTGCGTCTTAATAGACTGCAGCATCCCCACTGGGCTCTGGGGAGCACAAAACTCCCAAAATGCCTGAAATATACCACCTCAGTCCATTCCACTTTGGTGACATTGCTTTGCTATTGGCCAAGAAACAACGTTTAACCTCTTGCTGTGCTGAGTCTAGTTTATGAGATCAAGTATCGATAAAATGTTAGAAGACAAAATTGACTGCATTTATGCCCCTAACCCTTTGAGATGATTCATTCTCTCAAGTCTCTTCCCTCGGCACTCACAGAGATACTCAATATGAAGCCATGGTAGTTTACATAAAATGAAATGGAAAAGAGAGAACATACCATAGCTTCACAGAGATAGTCATCTCTAATTATTTCTGTCTGTCCTTCCTGCTTCTTTGCGGCATCTTCCTTTATACAGGACAAGTTATCAACCTCAAGCATCTGCCACCAAAAGAAATGTAGTTAACGATGGATTTTCACTCTATCTTAGGGATATATACACATGTTTAAGTATGTATGTGTGTATGTATGTATATATGTATGTATGTGCACAGATATGTGTGTACACAAGCACACACGCAGGCACAAGGCTTCCCATCCTACATCGCCAGAGTCCAAAAGTGAATTTGTCAGTACTTCTCCATTCTCTAAATTTATGGACTGCTCCTCAGATGAAAGAACATTTTAGCCTCCAATGCTCGTCTGGAAGAAGTCTGAATGACAAGAAAAGATCATAAACACAGACAGGGTCCTTTTATTCTGTCCTGTTGCTCTCACTCCTGTTGCAAGGGAGTCATCATGCTTCTCAAATGGGCAATCTTATTTATAGGAGGTCGTGTTCCTTTAGAATCTAAAACACCAAAAACCTTCAGGTAATCCTTTTCTAAGAACCATTAGAGCGAAATAGTTAACTAGAAAAAAAGATTACTCACAGGAACTGTTTTTATGATAACCCTGAACTGGAAACTAACGAGTGCCTGCCAATTGAGGAGTGCCTGAATGAATTTAGTATATGAATGTGATGGAGTACTACTGTGCTATAATAAATGAAGAAACAGATTATTTCAATAAGATGTGGAAAGATTTATTTTAACTTATGCAGAGTGAAGTAAGCAGAACCAGGAGGACAATTTATATTGTAACAACTCTGTAAAAATACACAATTTTGAAAGCTGTAAGAACTATGATCAATATAATGCCCATTCATAATTCTAGAGGACTGATGATGAAACATACTGCTTATTACAGAGAGGCAATGGATGTACACACAGTGTATATATGTCTCAGTCTATTGTGGTATTCATATACATACATACATACATACATACATACATATATATATAGCTATTGAGGGAATTTGTTTTCTGTGCAAATATGTTACAAGAAATTTGTTCCCTTCTCATCCCAAACTGGGTGGAGGTAGAAGGGAGAAAAAAGTAAAAGAGAGATTTTTTTTTTAAATAGCAAGTTGAGAAATGCCAGAGAGGTGCGAAACGCTGTTTGTTTGTTTAGATGAGGGCATTGTATTATTAGTTTTACTTTCTTAGAAGAGAGCTCTCACAGTGTAGGGGTAATCTGTAAATGTACTGTAAAAACAAAATACATTAATAAAACTTTAAAAAATAGATTCTCCTGGGCTACATTCACAATGCTTGTTTCAACCAAAATTCTCTGCTTATAGGAGGGACCACTTGCTGAAGATTGTTTACTAAACTTGCTGAAGACTTAATGTGATGTCAGTCAGTAGTCAGAGCTATAAGAGAATTAGAGATCACATAGTCCAACTGCCTCAGTTTTACACATGGGGGAGCTGGGGATCATAGGGGGAAAGTAACTTGGTCAAAGTCATGAAGTTAATTTTCAGGGTCAGTATTTGAAGCCATGTCCTTTAATTCCAGATCCATGCCTCTTACTCTACACCATGAGGTTTCTTTTATTATTCCTCATTGCCTCATCTTTGTGTGGAGAAGAGGAGAAACAAAACAAGCTATCCAGCACCACTCCTGCTAATTGCTTCCCCTTTTTGCCACAGATATATCCTTTGAAATCAGGGTTTAAACTTTTTTATTTTTATTTTTTTTAATGAATCCCTTTGGCAGTGTGGTAAAACATATGGACTCCTTCTAAAGCATGGAATACAAAAAATTGAAAAGAAAACCAATTATACTAAAATAGTTATAATATACATAATATATGTGTATATATGTACCAGTATATATAATACACATGTATGGATATAGTGTGTATACATGTACACAATACACATTTAAGTATGTGTGTATATATATATATATTATATATGTGTATACACACATATGTATGTGTGTATATATTTAAAGTTTATAGCCCCCACGTTAAGACCCCTGCAGAATGCTAAGCTCTGTGACAGTAAGGACGGTGTCTTCATCTTGTATATTCTAGTGCTATCAAAGCAATTATAGAGAATTCGTGTTTAAAAAACATATGTGCATATATTTTAAAATTTCCATCATACCTTTTGCTTTTATATCATCCCCATTTCCCAGTAAATCTCCCCCACCCTCCCCAGAACCATCTCTTGTAAAAAATAACAAAACAAAAAGAGGGAGAAAAGCAGTTGAGCTGAACTAATCCCAGCCATATCCACGACTGAGGTTTTGTTCTGTGAGGTGTGCTCTACACCCATCGTCTCCCCCACTCCTTTAAAGGAGGAAGGGAGGTTCCTTCTCATATCTCTTCAGGCTCATTGTAATTACAGTGTTTAGTTTAGATTTATCTTTTCTGTCATTCTTTCCAATTAAGCCTTTGAATTTATTAATGAATCTTTTTTGAAGAAGTAAATGAATCCCTAGAGATGAGAGAGCCTCAGTCAAACTGTAAAGTTCCTCTTTTCTTCCAAATGTGTTTATTTTGGTGGAAGATGGTTAACATGAATATCTAAGAAATCACTGAAAGGAAAAGAGAAAGGGAGGCTTTGTCACAGAATTGTAAGCTACAGCCTTAGGGGCTAGTAGGAAAGGAAGGAGGAAGGGGGTTGTTGCCAGGTAGCCTGTTCCAAAGTCCTCTCCACTGTAAGTATAGGATCCTCTCAGAGCTCTCCTTAGACCTGCTGGTCCCTGGACAGCTCCAGATGCTAACTCCTCACTGCATCTTGGGCTCCAGGCAGTTGCCTTGTTTTGCCTAGTGAATGGCCGTCTGTGAATATTCTTAGAGTGTTTATGATACAATTAACCAAAGATAAAAGGCCGTAAAATAGGACTCAGGTTCCAGCATAATATTTCCAGCTCCATCACAGTTCCTCAATACATAAATAATTTGCAGTTTGGATAATCCACCCACAGTTACTCAGGAATTGACTATATTTAGGATGGATTTGATTTAAATTAAATCGATTTAAATTGCCAGTCAGGGAGATTTGCTTTAATCATTTTTTTTCCTCCCCAAAGTACATTCTTATTGTTTGATATAACTTTAACCTTAATACTTAGTCTTTGAAACTCGGAGAGGATAGCATTCTATGTTAAACAGTGATTCTATTTGGATATTTTCTCAGATTAATTTTGCAGACACACACACACATACACGCACACAAAACCCGAACTGAATTATGATTTGGCAGCGGCTCAGACAGTTTGCATTCATCATCGTCAAAGCTGATTTGTCCTGATAGAGCACCTCTCACAATGTTTCCTCTTGGCAACCAGGCCTGGAATTTGGGAGTTACACTATTTATATCGTAGGAGCCATTCCTGTTTTCCATATGGGGAGAGAAACTGCATTAAAATTTTCTCCAATCGGAACGTCTCCTTTTCATTGTGCTGCTGTCATCACGTTTTTGTCTTCTTCTGTGACATTCATTCAGTAAATCACAGGTCAGGCAGGATTCTCTGCTAAGCTTACTCCTCCAGTCTCCTGCTTTCCTGCTTTAGAATAATTCTTGTTTCTAGCTTCCTTTCTAACTACTAGCCTGGACTGAATTTCTACCAATGGTATTTTGTAACTAAATCTCCCCGGTCTCCATTTCCTGAGGTGGTTGAACTAGATGACTTCGGATAGTCTATGATCCTGTAATTCTTTGAGCTCTCAACTGCTCCTTGACTAGCTCCATTCTACTCATCCTCCATGTATTCATCTTCCTGAAACTTTATATTCACTTTACTCTATATACAAATATGAAGAAAGATAATCATAAAATAATCAGAGGCATAATTAGAAAAGGGTAATTGGGGTTTTGTCCCCAAGGCACAGAAGTTTAGAGTACAGACAACACTTCTACTTATTTTTTTAATTTGATTTTTCGGTTTTTTTGTCATTCTTTACTTTTAATATCCATTTAAAAATTTTCTCTGTCCCACTAGCCCCTCCTCCACTCACTGAGAAAGGCAGCAATATAATAATTATACATGTGACGTCATCCAAAACATGCTTCCATATTAGCCATGTTGTAAAAAAAAAGGCAAGAAAAATAAAGTAAAAAAATTATGCTCCAGTTTGTACTCGGAGTTCATCCATTCTCTCTCTTCAGGTACATAACGTTTTTCATCACTCCTGAATTGTCTCGGATCTTTGTATTGATCAGAGTGGTTAAGTCTTTCCCAGTTATTATCGTAATATTTTTGTTACTGTTACTTGTATTTATTTAACAAGCATTTATTATTTTTAATTAATGTAATTTTTTCAATTAACAAGGACTTTTTTTTCTTCTTTCCATGCATACCTTTAACTGTGGAGGAAAAAATGAAATATGAAATCTTAATAATAATTTTGTATAGTCAAGCAAATCTTAAAAAATAGCATAATCTATGTTATCAGGGAGTTGTATCACTAAAAAAATTAATCAGTGCTTACCATGTATCAGTCATTATGGAATATAAAGGTTCTAGAATATCAAAAATAGCAAAAACAATTCCTGATTTCAAAAAGCTCAAATTAATTTTAATTAAATTTTATTTTTCAATTAATAAGCATTTATTATAACCCTTCCAGTGAAAAAGGAAAAAACAACAACTTTGTAACATCATTCATTATAAAATCCTCCACCCCATTAAAAAAACAAACAAAACAACTTTTAAACAATCGTTTATAGGCAAGAAAAATAAATTCCCATATTGGCCATGTACAAATATATATGTATCATTCTTCATATTTAATGCATCACTCCTCTGTCAGGAGTCTTTAGTCATTCAGTGGTTTAAGTCATGTCTGATTCTTTGTGACCTCATTTGTGGTTTTCTTTTCAAAGATATCAATGGTTTGCTTTTCCTTCTCCAGCTCATTTTACAGATGAAGGAACTGAGGCAAACAGGATTAAATGACTTGCCCAGGGTCACACAGCCAGGAAGTATCTGAGGCCAGATTTGAACTCAGTAAGATAATCTTCTGACTCCAAACCCTTCACTCTACCCACTGAGCTGGTCAGGAGTTAGGTAGCATGTTTTATCTTCAGTCCTCTTGAATTCTGGTTGATCATGGAATTGATTGGAGTTTTTAATTTTTTCAAAATGTTCAGTTTACAGTTCTGATATTATAGCATAAAATTGTTCTCCTGGGTCCATTCACTTCACTCTGCATCAGTTCATATGTCTTCCCAAGTTTCTCTGAAACAGCCCCTTTCATCATTTCTTATAGTACAATAGTACTCCATTATGTTCATATTTCATTGCCTTACTTTCTATTCCTTTGCTACCAAAAAGAGTTGCTGTAAGTATTTTTGTATATAAAGGTTCTTTTTATCTTCATTTGAATTCTTTGAGATAGAGTGCCCAGTAATAGTATTACTATTTTAAAGGATATATTTTCTCTTTCCCCTGCATGTTTGCCAATGCATATATCCTCACTGGAGTAAAAACTGCAGTATGGGAAATGAAAATACAAATTGTTTTGATGTTAAATGGGATCTTTTAGATTGGTGGTTCTCAACCTTCCTAATGCCGCGACCCTTTAATACTTGTATGTGGGCGTATCTGCATGTGGGGGACCCTCCTGGAGACAGATAGAGGAGCGGTGTCTCAGTTCTTAAGACCATGGGAAATATGTGTTTTCCGATGGTCTTAGGCAACCCCTGTGAAAAGGTCGTTTGACCCCCGAAGGGGTTGCGACCCACAGGTTGAGAACCGCTGTTTTAGAGTTTTCTTAAATTCTCTTTAATATTTCATAGAGGAACTCTGGGCTCTCATGACACACATTGATCCCTCAGATCCTTGTCGTGCTCTTGGCCAACAGCATCATCATTGTGGACATGAACCACAAGGACAAAATAGGCATAAGTATGAGAATAGCCAGGTGTTAATCAGTGGTCAACAGAGTGGTTATCACAGAATCATAGCTTTAGAGCTGGAGAGATCTTCTAGTCGAACCCTTTCATTTTATATTTGAGGAAACTCAAGCACAGAGTGGCTAAATGACTAGCCTAAGGTCACCCAGTAGCAGAACCATTACTTGAACCCAGATCCTTTGACTCCATGTAGCCTGTGCTCTTTCTGCTCTATCATGCTGTGTTCTTCTCCAACATCAGATACAATGACTTCCAGTTCTATCTGGCATCTCCAAATCCTCACATTATCCGAGTTTAGAAACTATCTAGGAAGTGTTATTGTGGAAAAAACCAGAACAAAACCTGAGCAAACTCTACAGAACCGTGATTACTTCTCTAGGCACTGGCGTTTATACCCCTGAGGCGCTCCCCATCAGTGGCGCCATCATCAGTCACAGGAACTTCATTCCCAGCGAGCTCCAAGTTTCTCTGAAATTGAAATCCCCTGAGACTAGTGAAATTCTTATTCTTTGTCTTCTTGTTGAATTGTCAGTTCCTGGAGACGATTGTTTGTTATAACCATTTCAGCATCCCCAGTGCTTGGCCTCAAACCATGTGCATTGCAGGGGCTTAATAATATTGAACTGATCTTTTTTGTTTGTTTGTTTGTTTTTGAAGCTGGGTCTTCCTATTCTGCTCAGGGTGGAAGTACAGCAGCTATTCACAGGCTTGATTTCCTTCCTGGTCTCCATGGAAGTTTTGACCTACTCTATTTCTGACCTTGGTGAGTTTATTCCTCCTTACGTAGTTTGGTGGCCTCTCAGTCTCAAGAGTTCACATTATTGGTGGTGGACATAGTGTGCAGAATCATCGTTGTTAGCTCTATTCCTGGGCAAAACTCCTGTGCTCAAGTGATCTACCAACAGGAGCCTTTTTTTTTGGAATTGAATTACCACTCACATTTATATAGAGCTTTTTGTTATTGCTGTTGTTGAGGCAGTTGGGGCTTGGTGGATAGAGTGCTGGTCCTGGAGAAAGGACAATCTGAGTTCAAATCTAGCCTCAGACACTTCTTAGCTCTGTGACTCTGGGTCTCACTTAACTTCTGGAAGATGCACTGGAGAAGGAATTGGCAAATTACTCCAGTATCTTTTTCAAGAAGATTCCATGGACAGTTAGTCCACTGGATCATGAAGGGGTGGACGTGACTAACTGAATAGCAAGAAAAACATGCATTATTTCATTTTTGAAGGCCTTGCTGTGACATATTTGTAAACCCTTCTACAGTTTTATATGAATATGTTATCTGACTCGAGTTGCAGCAGCACTGACTTCTCTTGACCCTGGAAAATGGGCCCGTTCTTTAACATTGTTAGGTGAAATCCTGTACCCACATAATTTAAATATACAGTATTTAATGGTTACAAATCTCATTTGGAATAAATTGTTGTTGAAAAGGATAAATTACAGAGGTCATCATCTCTTCAAAGGGGAAAAAAAGAAAGAAAAGAATCAAGATTAGAATCCAACATACAGTGTGGTTTATAGCAGATAAGAAAGAAGGATGAAAAGAAAAAAATGAAAAGGTTTTTTTTTTGCTTATTCATAATCAGAAATAACAGGAAAGACAGTCACAGTATATCAGTGGGATGAAGATTAAGTAACAGCATTCTTTAATAGATGTGCCCATTTTCTAAGAAAAATTAACATAAGAGGATAAACTAAGGAAACATGACAAATCATTAAACCTCTTTGAAAGCATTTGTTGAAAAGTATCAACATAAAATTTTTAATTGCCTATAATAATCCACAGTAACTGAAAAGTCAAAAAGCAGTCTGTAAGGATAAAAACTTTGACAGTTAAGTAACAAATGAAAACAAATGTTCAATTAGCAAAAGTCAAAAAAGCAAAAAAGTAGGAAAGAGATGAAAAAAGGTATTACTTAACCCAGATGGAAAATTCGCTCATTCGCTCTCTCTGTCTCTCTGTCTCTGTTTCTGTCTCTGTCTCTCTGTCTCTGTCTCTGTCTGTCTGTCTCTCTCCCTCCCTCTTTCCCCCTATCTCTCCTGCGCTCCCTTCCTCCCCTCCTCAGTCTTATTGTTTACCTTCTATGTGAAGGTAATAAAAGAAGGTGAATGATTGACAGGATGTAGACATAGGCATCATCTTAGACATACAGTTTGGACTTTTATGTGGAAAAAAACTTAACATTCTCCTGATGATTTTAGTTCTGGCATATTATTGTCCATTTCTTAAAGAGACAATATCTCATTTTAGACACCTAAAAAAAATCATTACCTCGAATCTATTTTAGATGCCTTATTACCCTTTAAAGGCCCTATTTTTAAATTTTGCTTTGATTATATTTATTATGAAACAAAAGAAAAGTGAGAGAAAGAAAGAAAAAGAGAGATAATGGGGAAGAAAGAAACAATTCTCTCAAACCTAGAATTTAAGGTAACCTCTGGGTTTTTTGTTTGTTTGTTTGTTTTTCCTGCAAGGTAGGCTATTATTCTAGCTTTATCATAGTTCTTTTTTTATTTTTTTATTGTTTACATCATTCATTTCCATGAGATTTTGAGTTACAAATTTTCTCCTCATCTCCCCCCCCACCACCCCAAAACAAGCATCCCACTGTATAACTCCTCCCCCAATCTACGCTCTCCTATGTACTCCCCCATCACCTCCTGACTTTCTAGTAGGGCAAGATGGATCTTC
>CM053589.1:27428039-27438303 GCA_028646515.1 Pseudochirops corinnae | reverse complement strand
TATATATACATATACATGTATATATTCAGCATACTTTTGTATACTGTTTTATATTGCCAAATGTGTTAGTCTAATATTATCATAAGCTCTTGGAGTGCAAACATTATGTATCATTCACACAATACCTAAAGTGGTTCAGGACATATGATAGAGGGATAATCAACTAATACTTATTGATTGATGGACAATTATTCTAAACTTTAGGCTGTTGATTCAATCAATACTGATGATGATGGGTGTGTGTGTGTGTGTGTGTGTGTGTGTGTGTGTGTGTGTGTATACCTATTAAAGAACACTGGATTTGAAAGAGAGGATAGAAGATGCAAATTCTGGTCCTCCCACCCAAAATCTATGTGACCCTATGTACATCACTTAATTTTCTGGGCTGTTTTCTCCTCTATAGAATATGGGTACTGGATCAAATGATCTGCCTTCTATAGTTCTAAAAGTTTTATGATTCTATGGCTTTCCTCTGTGGGCTGCCTATTCTGTCAGAAAATATCTGAGCTCTATGGGTTCACGATGTCTCTACACTTTAACTTCATCTGTGACCTTGGCCAAGTCATTTAACCTTTGCAGGCCTCAGTTTCCTCACTAGTACAGTCAAACAGTTGCATTGGGTGGTCTCTGAGGTCCCTTTCAGTTTTAGTCCTAGGATAAGTGGCTTTAACAGTTAGTTTTCCTTGAGAGTAATACCTTTTTCAGATTACATCATCTCAATTAAATGATTCCTTTGAATAGCTATTCACATTCAAATTCGCACTGTCCCTATGTAGTAACTACATTACTGTCTTAACCCATGATCCTTAGCAAAGACAAGCTATGGCATATTGAGCAAATCCCTGTAGTAAGAGTTTGGAGACTTGAATCCTCTTGCCTGCTTTGCTTTTTTGGCCAAGTTACTTATCTTTTGAATATCTCCTTGTTCCCTTCCGTAAAATAGAGATAATCTCTCCCCTTTTAACTTCATAGGAATATTGTAAGGATTAATGAGGTGATACTTGGAGAATACTCTGAACTCATCAGGAAGGTGGTATGATATTATCACTATTATGTTTCCCTCCTAGCTTGCAGGATAAGAAATCAGATTACTGTACATGTCAGCAATGGGAGCAAATCAATCAGCTGTGGACGACAGCCTGCTTTATACAGAGACCCAGAGCACTGAAGGCAAAATTCATTCAAACCTATAAAATGATAAAGAAATGAATATTTAGTTATGATTTTGGATTAGAGAATCTTTTGAAGCAATGATTTAATGGACTGTGTTTCCTACTTGTGGACCCCAATCAGCAACGATCTAATCCATCCTGGACTATCCATGAGTGCATGTGCCGTTTGGAAGGTGAACAAAGCCTGTTCATTAAGGCTGAAAGAGACACAAGCACGTAGGCCAGGAACAGGACTTGAAGGCAAAGCCATTATTAAACTAGGCCAATTTAGTTCTTTAGAAATAGAAGATACTCAATGGAAAGGTTTCAACTAAACAAAATATTTCCAGCACCTTGTAAATGGGGTACCTTGCAGCAGCACGAAAGGATCCTTCCTGGAATTTTCACAAATAATCGAAGTAACATATTAAAGCAATTAAGTGCCGAGCAAACAAAGGAACAGATTAAGGCTTCAGCAATGAATCTAAATTACAAGGAAGACTCAGTTCAGTTAAGACACAAATGAAATACCTGAAGGAGGTATTACCAACCCCAGCTCTCAGTGAGTTTTAGTTTCTGTAACCCAATGTGCCCTGTTTTAACTTTAGTTACACATTAGATGTTGAAGTGAAATCCAGCACCCTCATTTATTTGGTGAACTTTGTCTTCCTGAGCTCCAAACAGAGGTAAGATTACAGACTGATTCGTTTTATCAACTGCCAAATGTTTGCCCCAGCATCATCAATATCACTGCCTTAAGCTTACTATTAACTAAGTAACTGGAATGCATTTCCCTTCATCTCAGCCTGTTAAAACCCATCTCTTTTTACAAGGCTCAGCTCAAGTACTGCTTTTTTTTTTTTTGACATCCCTGAAATTATCTCTCTTTCTCCAATTATCTAAGATGTTGTTGTTGTTTGTCCTTTGTTCTTGAAGATGACCAATGATATCATGAGGGTGATGTCTTGACTTGCCTGTGAATTAGATTTAAATAAGGCAGAGTTGGGCAAAATCATCAGCTGCTCTTTCCTTCAGAGTCATCAGAGTCTGGTGGCAAAACAAAAGTCAAGAAGACTGCTGATGGCCCACGACACCAATTATCCAAGAGCACTATCTGACCGGATGCTGTTCTCCCATCCCACTGTACCTGTTCTCACACTTAACCTGTTTACCTGTCAAATTCCCCCTTAAGAAATTCCACATTCCTTCAAGGAGACCTTATGATAGTCCCGATATCAGGAATTCTGGGTTTGATTCCTGCCTTTGGAACTTATTAGCTCTATGACTCTGGATGGGTCTCTTCAACTAGATAGGTGAGGTTATCCTTCAGAGAAGAAGGATATCCTTTAGAGAAGAAATCCTCCGTCTCTAAAATGGAGACAAGAATACTCATAGTACCTGCCTCACAGGAAAATTATAGGCATCATGTGAACTCACGTATGGAAAATGGTTTGTAAAAGACTCTATAAACTGTCAGCTTTTGTTATTTAGGAAGTAAATGAACATTTATTAAGCACCTACTAGGGTGCTAGGCACTGTGTGAATTATCTCATTTGATACACACATACATACACACACACACACACACACACACACTACTTGAGAGAAGAGATCGTTTTTCAGTTTGTCTCTGGATTGACTTGTAGTACGAAAGAAATCAGATCTTTACCTCTTCCTAGAAGTTAGGCAGATTTTTCAACAAGAATGGTTACTTGTACAAGGTTGTATTGGACTGAATTATAATATACAGTTCAAAAGAAAAAAGAAAAAAATCAAACCAGTACCTTTCTCTAATTTTCAGTCAGTCAAGGTAAACTGTCCCAAGAAAAGGGTTACTTGAATAAGTTATGTGGTCCTACCCTGGGACAGGGGGAAAAATAGTAAATAGTAAATCATTCTTTCCAAAAACATAGGCTAAGTTGCAAGTTAACTTTTTTTTTTGTTTCCTAGGTTAAAGAAAAAAAGGGATGTCTGTAACTTGTAGAAAACTGTCCTACTTAGAAATGTTTTCATAAACTGTATTCCAAGTCCCTTTGTAACTAAAACTTTCCTTGACTTTAGATAGGTTTTTGATAGAATAGCAACCAATAGATTTTAAAATAAAAGGGAAAAAGTCGTCACAAGGGAAATGAGAGTGTCAACTGCTCTCCACAGAAGACCATTTCTAATTGCATGAATGGATGGTTCGGTTCCGCTTTCTGATCTCAATGATCTGTGAGTTGCTACTGACATAAATTCTTGCCTTTAAAAATTTCTTTTCTTTGGACCTTTTAAAAACGATTTTAAAAATTCAGTTAGGGAATTATTTTAGGACTGTCTGAGGAAAAACGCTGTGTTCTCCTTTTTTGTTATTCCTGCTGGTATAATTAGGGATATTTAATTCAAGTTCACTGACTTTACTTCCTAGTCCACATAAGCTGATGACTGCAGCCTTTGCTGCTTAGCACAGATACTATCTTAATTCATCAGTGTGATTTGAAATTCTACTGAAATGCAGATTTATTTCTCATTTTCCATGATAATGGGACAAATTTAACTCCTGATTGATTTTTTTTTTCTTTCCTGACAGTTAAATAACACCAAATCTTGAGAAGCTAAAGATTAGACCAACATCTTATTGATTCACGTATTAGGCATGTGATTACTTCTGTCTATCTTTCCTTTGCAAAATCTGCACATTTAAAAATCCCAGAAGAGATATGTGTTTGGACTTCTATTTGATTTTATGTGACAAGAATCTCAAATTCATCCTCTCTCCATCTTTGTCTTATTTAGAATCCTTTAAATAAGATTATGGCAGTAAGGCCTTCTCTAATCTGATACTTCCCTTGGGATAGTGGCTATACACAAGTATGCCTAATATACATTTACAGGGCAGGAGAGGGGTCAAGGGAAGAGGATGCCACCATCTTCTAACAAGGGCATTCTAACTCTGCTCTTAGCTTTATCTGCATAAATTCAAAAGCACAGCCCCCCAAAAAGGGGCACAGCTCAAGATTAGGAATACCGAGGTAGAATTGGGGAAAATGGCTTAAAACAACAAAAATAACAACAAAACCCCTTTTCTATTGTTAATTTAATAATAAGTCTCATTTAAAACATTTCAATAAATAAAAGAGAAACAAAAAAGATGAGTGTATATGAAATCATGAACTTCTGTTTACATAGGTTACATATATATATATACACCAGATCTTCAGAGCTGAACAATGAAGTTTTATATAGTTCTTTTACTTTTTTTGCAATTATATATATATATTCATATATTCCATATATGAAATTTAACAAGTTAGTAACACAATTGCCCCATTTATGTCCTCTTAAGAGCTTTTTGGTTTTCTTTTCAAATTGTTTTCTTTTACATTATTATAGCCATTTTGCAAATTGTTCCCCTGGTTGTACTCAATTCACTCTGAGTGGGTACATTGGAGTGTTCCAAAGCCAAATTTCTCTGAACCTAGAATGACATTGTAGTTACATTCATATACATAGTTTATTTAGCTATTCCACTCTTGATGATCAACCACATGATTTTCATCTTTTTGTAGCCATAAAAGTTGAGCATGGATTTTCCACTTTTTTAAATAAGAGGTGTACTCATTAGCCACATCATCTTGTACAAGGACAAATGGATACTAAGAACACATATCTGGGATTCTTTCCTTATCAAGGAAAGTCTGTAAGAATGACTGTAGGTGAAATGTGAACCCTTCTCCATGCATCTAGAGGCACTAGAAAAAGTAAGAAGCTAATTGTAGAAATGTTTCCGTACCCCTAAGAAAGTTAGTGCTTTTGGTCTATTTGAAGTATCATAGAACTTATCACTTTTCATCAAGGGGTATAGTTATTCACAATGCCTTTTTCATTTCCATTGTTACTGTTGCAAATTTATTTTTCTTGAATAATTTCTTAAAAATTTTATTACTTTCTTTTAATTTTGTACTGTGGTCATTTCCCCTCAAGCCCTATTCTACACTGAACACTTTCTGTAACAAAAAATAATAATAATGCTGACAGGAAAAGCATGTGTGACAGTATATATTGCATTTCACATCTACAGTCCCCATCACTCTACTGAAAAAGGAAGATGTTTCATTATTAGTTTTCCAGGACAGAGATCGTTTAATTCAGCAGTGTCAAACAAATGGACCACATGACACATTTGGTCCTCAACATTCCCAAGTATGGCTCAAAACCAGATTAAAATACAATTTGGGAATATTTAACAAAATACATAAAAATACAATAAAACATAAAAATTACATTTCAAAACTCAATCAATATATGATTTGCAGGGATCCTTTTGTTTCCACTTGTTTGACACAACTGGTTTAATTCATCAAAATTCAATTACCTTTTTAGTATTATTTTAAAATTATTATAGTAATTTTGCATATTGTTCTCCTGATTCTACTTTCTTCTCTCTGTTTCACTGTACATACATCTTCCATGTCTCATCAAATTCCTCATATCCTTTGTTTCTTATCATGTAACAGTACTTTATTATATGCAAAATGTGTAGCTTTTAATTAATCAATCCTGTTTATTGTTGTTTGTCCTTCGTTTTTGAAGAGGGCCATGACATCATGGAGGTAATGCCATGGCATGCAAGTGAATTGGATTACAGTGAGGAAGGGCTGTGCAAAGTCACCAGCCTCACTTTCTCCTCCAAAGCCATCTGGGTCCAGTGGCCAGATACACATCATAACAACTAGAGATGGATAGTGACTTCATAAAACATATTGGTTTAGTATAATAACTGCAACAGTTATTAATTCTCTTTATGTCTAAATTATAAAGATTCTCCTCCCTCCTTAAAAGAGTAAACAGATGTATCTCAGAAGGCTAGCTCCCACTGCATGTATATTCTGTGTGCCAAGTGATTATAGATATGCATCTAACTAAAGTTTAGGTACTGAAAACTCGGTAGTTAAAAAGAACACTCCACGTGAGAGCTAAACAAAGGAAAGGGGAAATTAGTAATATTTTAAGCATGTATAGGGCTTTTCAGGATGGCAAAGCACGTTGAATACGTTATCTCATTTGATTCCCCATGATCCCTCAGATGTATGGGAAGGCTCTGCTACTTATTTATCCTGCATGAACTCCCACACCTAACCTATCCTCTTGAGGCAACTTTAGTCCACCTTCTACCTTCCACTCACATGGTTAAATCAGGTCACTACAAGACAGTTATTCTAATGCTATTGTCTATCAGCTAAAGCCCCCATTCTAGTATATTCTGCCTCATATCAATTGTTCTCTTTCAATCAGACTAAGCCAATAGGATTCTCCTGACTAGGCGGGCACAGACATGGTTCCTTTGATTGGTGGTAGGAGTTATGTGGAGGACCCGCTGAGGTTGAAAGGCCTGGACAGCAAATACTGTGGTAGCTAGTTAAGAGAGGGTTCAGGTAGAAAGGAGAAGTTGGAAGGTGCCAGTTTTGAGAGTACTATAACTTCTAATTGCTGGGGTCCAGCTATCTCTGACCCTCACATGTTCGAGGCAATTGAAGTCTTCAAAGGTAATGTCAACAACAAAGGAACCTTTGACTCATGAAATAATGAATCATCCTAGTCTTTTCTTCCTGTGTTCTCTATGCCTAGTATTGCACATTGTTAATACAACAGGCTGACTGTCCCCAAGATATCCCCAGGGATTTGTGTAACACAGAGGAACCCAGGAAGACGCTAGATGAATCCCCCAGGGAGCACCAGATCTTCAGAGCTGAACAGTGAGGTTTCATATAGTTCTTTTACTTTTTTTGCAATAAGTACATTTTTGTTTGTATATTCATTGCGTAATGGTATCTAATTTTTACCTAATTTCATTCTTTTAGTTGTACACTTAATTTATTTTGAATAGCCTGGAATTGAAAGCCAGGTTCAGCTAATTCAAATGATTTTATGAGTACTTCATACTGTTTAGAACCAAGGTATGCTGCAAACATTGCGGGAAAGACCATCTTTCTAAAGACAGGTCAAGAGACTGTGATCCAGTGGTCCTCTCTATGGTAGTGGAGCTGAGTTGCACCTGGTTGCCAGAGCACCAATTACTGGCATAGCCAAAACAACAGGGTAGAAACCCCTGATTAGGAGACCAACCATTCTTATTCTTACCTCGTATAACAGTACGTGCTTCACAACTTAGATCACCTCAACTCAAAGGTAAACTTACAACACTTTTGTAAGTTACATAGGTTGATAAAAATGGGAGAGCAGCCATTGGTAAAGCTGTTATTCGAACAAGTGTCACGTTTACGATTACTTCGAAAAAATTATTTGTTCTTATGCCACAAAAAAGCTTCATTTAGTCCGACATATGCCGATGCAGTCATAAGTAAATTCCATTTTAACCACTTTCTAGTATTACTTCTAAATTATTAGAGTAATGGGGCGTATCGTTCTCCTGGTTCTGCTTTCTTCTCTCTATTTTACAATGTATACAAATCTTCCCACATTTCACCAAATTCCTCACATCCTTTGTTTCTCATCACAAGAGGATGGTCCAAGTTGTCCTCCATGAAGTCTTTGTTCAAAGGCTGAATGTGTTCTTTTCCTGTTATCGCTTTCTGCATCTTTCGTCTGCGTTGCCTTTTCCTGCCTCTATCTGTCTCAACAGATTATGATCCGGTTTTGGAAGTTGTTCCACTTTTCTGGCTGATTTCACTGATTGTTAATCTCCTTTCCCTATTTTTTTTATCATGTTCCATCCTGAAGATGCTGCATGGGTGGTCTTCCTGTGGGCGCCTCCAGTTTGCCCCTCACGGGATCTCTGCACATCCTCAGGGCGCCGCGCACTACGCTGGCGCTGATTGGGCAGCCTCACTAGAAGGCAGGCAGTGCTTTTCTCCCGGACTTTGGTCTGGATTTGGAGAAGAGAGCCCGTGTGCACTGACCTTGTGAGTAGTGAATGCTATTTTTTTAAATTTAAAAATGAGGAAACTGGTTCAGAAAGTTTGAATGACCTTGCTTGCGGTCACCCAGATATAGTATGAGTCTCAGAACTGGAATCTGCACCCAACTGTGTTACCTCTAAGTCCTGCCTTCTTTCTAACGTATCACTGTTGAGGTTTAAAATATTGAGCTTTAGGGGGTGCTAAGGACCCCAAAATACAGACAGCCTGGGTCCTGCTGGAATGAATTCGACCCAAGTCTTCTTTCAGCCACAGTAAAACGAAGTTTATTAAAGACTCGCTGTCTTGGGTAGACACTTAAGCAACCTCACCATTGGCTACACTCTTAAGGAATCTGAGCCTAGGGGTGGCTATGTGGTTCAGTGAATAGAGCACTGGCCCTGGAGTCAGGAGGACCCAAGTTCAAATTCGGCCTCAGACACTTAACACTTACTAGCTGTGTGACCTTGGGCAAGTCACCTAACCCCAATAGCCCTGCCTTCCCCCCTCCAAAAAGCAAAAAAAAAAAAAAAAAAGGAATCTGAACCTACTCTTTCTAAAACACATTTCAGGAACTGTGTTATAACATGCCAGCTTAAGCACTCGTCTAAAGTCTCCTTTTCTCCTTGCCTTTTATACGCTGCCTATAAACAGTCTCAAAGTAGGAGAGAGGCTGCTACCTTTCAGTCTCACTGATCAACTCTTTCCCCAACTCTTCTCACCTTTATAGGATGCTACACTGATGCAGCACTGTATCTAAATTCAGTATTAATTCAAGCCCTGATTTCATCTTAGCTAGACAACGTAGTCCCCTTCTAACCCGTCTTTCTCCCTCTATTCTATAACCCTCTGTACTCCACCCTTCAAGTTGCCACTCAAGTAATGCTTGTAATACACTGCTCTGATCATATTACTTTTCTACTCAAAATTCTTATAGGACCTCCTCACTGCATACTAAATAAATGATAAGACCCTAGTCTTGTTTTATGACACCCCCTCCCAGACATCCACTGTATGTATTTATTTTATATATGTAGCATCGCCTCTTGGCTATTTCCTCAAATCCCACTCTCCTCGCCAGACCCACTCCCCAGAGGGTGGCTATTACTGCTACTCTCGTGGATATAGTCATCACCTCATAGGGCCTAGGTTTCCAGTACTGTCACTCATGAGGACCTATATGTTGCGCTTCCTATCAATAGCTAGCTAGCCAGATTTCCCTTAGCTTTTAGACAAGTATAGTTGCTGCTTGCTTGTTGTCCTTTGTCCCTAAGAGGATCAAAATGACATCATTGCGTTGGGGTCAAGGTACAGCATGTCCCACTTTGAATGATCAGACCAATATGAGCTAGGAAGGCTCTACCACAGGTTGGGCACAAATAATCCATATGAAGGTCATATACTAAGAATAGCTGATCTATAATAACCTCCCAGAAGTTCAGGGCACACTGTCCTACAAATACACATAGGCTTATGGGAGAGTACAACAATGATGGGTTGTGTTGAAAACACATTGGCAAAGTGATCATCCACATTTCCTGGTTACTGGAAGTTCTTTTTGTAAGGATTAACTCAGGTACCATCACTTTCTAGACTAATGAGGCAGTTGGGTGACCTGGTAGATGGGGGAGGGGAGATCATGAGAAGGGAAAGAAAGGGAATAAGTATTGATATACAGCCAAGTATTGTGCTAAGTGGTTTTTTACAGATATTACCTCACAACAACCCGGTAAGGTAGGTGTTATTACTATCGCCATTTTCAGTTGAGGACACTGAAACAAACAGTCCAGGTAGTAGTAAGTATCCCAGGCTAGATCTGAAGTCAGATCTGCCTGTCTCCAGGTCCATCATTCCATACAGCTGCCCCCTAGATACAGAGTTGGACTTTGAGTCAGAAAGATGTGAGTTAAAATCCTGCCTTAGATACTTACTAGCTGTGTTGCCATGGGCAAGTCTGTTAAGCCCTCTCAGCCTTAGTTTCTTCCTCTGTAAAAAGGGTGTAATGCCAGCAATCTCCTCCCTGCATTTCTGTGAGGTCCAAATGAGGTAACATATGTAAAGTTCTTTACAAATTGCATGCTGCATAAATGTTCGCTATCACTACCCTCCCCATCCCTGTGAAAAATGATCTTTCCCTGAATCTGTCCTTGGCACTTATCTTTTCCCTGTTTATATACGTATCTTCCCCTCACCCCCCCCCCCCCCCCCAGCTCTTTG
>CM053589.1:27392384-27417768 GCA_028646515.1 Pseudochirops corinnae | reverse complement strand
TTTGCATTGAGATATTTTACCTCTTTTTCTGATTTTTCAGTCTTGATGTTTTGTTTGACTGATTCTTGGTTCCTCATAGAGTCATTGGCTTCAATTTGGTTGATTCTAGTTTTTAGTGAATTATTCTCCTCAGTTTTTGAAGCTTCTTTTCCATATGCTCAGATTTCATTTTTAGCTCACTCATTTTACTTTTTACAGAGCTGTTTTCTTCATTGTAATATTTTTCTAATTTTGCAATTTTGTTTTTATAAGAGGTGTTGATTTTGTCTTCTACCTCTCTGAGCCGGATTTGAAAGTTCTTTTTGAGCTCATCTAGTAATGCTTTCTGTGCCTGAGACCAGTTCAGAGACCCTGTTAAGGCTTCAGCTGCAGGTGTGGAATCAATACTCTTTCCTTTAGGGTTCAATTCCTCCCTCTCACCATAATAGGATTCCAGAGTCTTTGTCTTTGTCTTTGTCGCCTGCTTTCTTCCCATTTTGAGGCAGGACCTTAGCCACACCCTTCCTCTGGGGTTCCTAAGCCTTTACTGCTTAGAATTTTCCTTTGGGGTAATAATTACTGTTTTGGATGGGTAGTCCTGGCAGTAGCTGCTGTCCCTGCCCATGGGCCCTGCCTTTGTCTTTTACCTGGGCTCAGGCCAGTCCCAGCCCTGTGGCGATAAGCCTGGAAATGGCCCTTGTGGTTGGTGGATTAGCAGGCTTTGTCCTGGGTTGTCTCAGCGCATGCTGGGCTGCTTCAGAGGGGCCTGACTCTTGGTGTCTGTCTATGATTTTCTTTCTCTGTTTTAGCTTTTACTGATTTAGATATCAACATCCTATATGTGTTAAAAAAGGAATCTTATAAGACTCTTTCATGTATTTTTCCAAATACTTTATATTGTATTGGAATTAATTGCTTTTTAAGTTTGGCAGAATTCACTTGTTGTTCATCTGACCCTGGAGATTTTTCCTTAGGGAGTTCATTGATGGACTTTTCAATTTCTTTTGCTCTAAAATTTGCTAAATTTTTTCAAAAAATTATTTAAATATTTTATTTCCTCTTCTGTTAATCTGGGCAACTTGTATTTTTATAAGTATTTATTCATTTAACTTAGATTGCTAGATTTATTGACATATATTTAGGCAAAACAGCTCCTAATTATTGCATTAATTTCCTCTTTGTTAGTGGTGAATTCATTTTTGATATGGTAATTTTGTTTTCTTTATTTTTTAAATCAAATTAACCAGAGGTTTATATATTTTATTGTTGTCATTGTTGTTTTTCATAAAACCAATTCTTAGTTTTTTTTTTAATTCAATAGATTTCTTACATTACATTTTACTAATCTGTCCTTTGATTTTCAGAGTTGTAATTTGGTGTTTAATTGGGGATTTTTAATGTATTCTTTTTCTAGGTTTTTAAGTTGCATGTCCAATTCATTAATCTACTTTTTCTCTGTTTTATTCATGTAAGCATACAGGGATATACAATTTCCCTTAAGTATTGCTTGGAATGCATCCAATAAATTTTGAGATACTGTCTCATTATTGTTATTCTCTTTGATGAAATTATTGATTGTTATGATTTGTTGTTTGACCCACTCATTCTTTAGGATTAGATTATCTAATTCCCATTAAATTTTTAATCATGTTTCCATGGCCCTTTATTACATGTAATTTTTATTGCATCAGGACCTGAAAAGGATACATTTAATTTCTGCATTTGAATGGGATTTTTTTTTATGTCCTAATACATGGTCAGTTTTTGTGTAGGTGCCAAAGACCACTGTGAAAAAGGTATATTCCTTTCTACACCTTTCAGTTTTCTCCAGAGATCTATCATATCTAACTTTTCTAGAAATCTATTCACTTCTTTAACTTCTTTCTTGAATATTTTGTGATTAAATTTATCTAGTTTTAAGAGGGAAAGTTGAGGTCCCCCACTAGTATATTTTTACTGTCTATTTTTTTCATGTAACTCACTTAACTTCTCCTCTAAGAATCTGGATGCTATACCATTTGGTGCTTATAGGTTTAGTATTGATATTACTTCATTGTCTATTGTACCTTTTATCAATATGTAGTTTCCTTCCTTGTCTCTTTTGATTACATTTATTTTTGCTTTTGCTTTGTCTGAGATCAGGATTTCTACTCCTGCTTTTTTTATTCCTTCAGCTGAAGCATTATATAATCTGTTCCAGTCTTTTGCCTTTACTTTGTGTGTGTCTTTCTGCTTCAGATGTGTTTCTTGTAAATAGCATATTGTAGGTTTCTGGTTTCTAATCAAGTATGCTATCCACTTATATTTTATGAGAGAGTTCATCCCATTCACATTCACAATTATGATTACTATGAATTTCCCTCCATCCTATTTTTCCTTTTCTTACACTTTTCTCTCTCTTCTTTCACCCTGTTCCTCCTCACCAGTATTTTGCTTCTGATCTCTTTTCCCCACAATCTATCCTCCTTCCTATCACCCTTCCTTTTTTCTTTTCTCTGTCCCCTCCTACTTTTCTAGAGTAAGATAGATTTCTCTACCCAAATAAGCGTGTATGTTATGCCCTTTTTGAGCCAAATCCAATGACAATAAGGTTCAATCAATGCTCACCTCCTCTCTCCTTTCACTGTAATGTAATAGGTCTTTCATGCCTCTTTGTGTGATACAATTTACTCCATTCTGCCTCCCCCTTTCCTCTTCTCCCAGTACAATCCTTTTTTTGCCCCTTAATAATTATTTTTATCATCACATCAAAGTCAACTTATTCCCATAAACTCTAAGTATATGTCTTCTAATGGCCCTGATAGAGATACAGTTATTAAGAGTTACAAGTAGCATCTTCCCATGTAGGGATGTAAACAGTTTAATTTTATTCAATACCATGTTGTTGGGTTTTTTTTTCTTTCCTATTTACCTTTTTATACTTCTCTTGAGTCATATTCGAAGATCAAATTTTTTGTTCAGTTCTGGTCTTTTCATTAGGAAAGTTTGAAAATCCCATACTGAATTCAATGTCCATCTTTTCCCCTGAAAGATTACAGTCAGTTTTACTCTGTAGTTGATTCTTGGTTGTAATCCAAGCTCCTTTCCCTTCCAGCATATCATATTCCAAGTCCTCTGATACTTAATGTATACAGTCCTAAATCCTGGGTAATCCTTACTTCAGGATTCATATTTCAATTGTTCTTCTCTGGTTACTGTCAACATTTTTCTCCTTGACCTGATCATTCTGGAATTTAGCTACAGTATTCCTTGGAATTTTCACTTTGGGATCTCTTTTAAAAGATGATCAATGGATTATTTCATTGACTATTTTACACTCTAGTTCTAGGATATCAGAGCAGTTTTCTTTAATAATTACTTAAAAGATGCTGTCCAGGCTCTTTTTTCATCATGGCTTTCAGGCAATCCAATAATTCTTACATTTTTTCTCCTTGATCTATTTTCTAGGTCAGTTGTTTTTTGAATTTTTTTCTTTTTTTCATTCTTTTGATTTTGTCTGTTACTTGATGTCTCATAGAGTTTTTACTTCTACTTGCCCACTTATGATTTTTTTAATTAATTAATTAATTTTCTTGTTTACATCATTCATTTCCATGAGATTTTGAGTTACAAATTTTCTTCCCATCTTTCCCCTGCCCACCACCCCAAAACACTATAATCCCTCCCCCAATCTGCTTTCTCCTATGTCCTCCCCCATTGCCCCTCTGACTTTCAGCTAGAGCAAGATGGATCTCCCTACCCCAGTGCCTGTATATTTTAATTCCCAGTTGCATGTAGTTAATAATAATAATAATTATATATATATATATAATATATATTTAACATTTGATTATAGAATTTTAAATTCTAGATTCTTTCCCTTCCTCCCTTGTCACCCACCCCCACTGGAAAGACAAGCAATTTAATATAGGCTGTACATGTGTAGTTACACAGAATATCTCCACAATGGATGTATTGTGAGAGACTGATTGTATGTCCCTCCTTCCTATCATTGCCCCCCTTGTTCTATTCTCTACCCTGTTCCTGTCCCTTTACAGACCCACTTCTGATTTTTATAAACTTATTTTCCTCAATAAGCTTTTATGCCCCTTTTCCATTTGGCCAATTCTACTTTTTAAGGAGTTCTTTTATTCAGTGAATTTTCTTTTTCAATTAGCCAATTTTATTTTTTAAAGAACTGTTTTCTTCAGTCAATTTTTGTGCTTTATCTTCCAAGCTATTTATTCTCTCTTGCATACCTCTTATTTCTTTTCCTAATTTTTCTTCTGCCTCTCATATTTGATTTTAAAAAATTTTTGAGCTCTTCCAAGAGGAGATTTTGGGCTTTAGACCAATTCATATTCCCCTCTGAGACTTCTTGTGTTGGCATTTTGACATTGTTGTCCTCTCCTGAGTTTGTATTTGGATCTTCCCTGTCAACATAATATCTTTCTATGGTCAGGGCTCTTTTTTGTTTGTTTGTTTTTTGATCATTTTTAAAAGTTGAGCTCTGTTACTGGCTTACAGGGGGCACTTTCCCAAGCTGGATCTCTGTGCTGGGGCTTCTGGGGTTTGCAGTTTGCCCACTACATTAGGGAGACCTGGCTTAGTCATACCTGTTATGCCCTGGGTTCCAGGGTGCTGATCTGTGCTGTGGCTAAGAGCCTCCTGCTGGCTTCTCTGGACATGGTTTGCATTGGGCTCTGCTCCCCTTTTACCCAAGTAAGGCAGATCTTTCCTGAAGTCCTTCTAAGTTATCTTGCTTTGGAAACTTTTTTTCAGTCTGTCTTTTTGTGGATTCTATCTCTCCAAAATTCTTTTAGAGGCTTGACTTAATACTGTTTCTGAGGGAAACTGGGGAGAGTTCAGGCAACTTCCTGGCTTCTCTCCACCACCTTCTCTCCTATCATCTTATCACCTTATTCCTCTCCCTTCAGTGTCTCGGTTCCCTTTTCTGTTCTCATAGGACATGCCATCCCTCAATTCACAACATTTTCTGTGATCTCTCATGCCTGGAACTCTCTCTCTCTCTCTCTCTCTCTCTCTCTCTCTCTCTCTCTCTCTCTCTCTCTGTCTCTCTCTCTGTCTCTCTCTCTCATCTACTTCCTGGCTTCCTTCAAGTCTCAGTTAAAATCCCACCTTCTAGAGGAATGCCACCCCCTTAATGCTTGTACCTTCTGTAGCAGTATGCTGCACATGGAGGTACAACACTGTCATAGAAGGTAATCCCCAATATACCAACTCTCTCCAGATTAAATTCATCCTGACTTAAGATGATCCTCATCTGCCATTACAGCCACATTTCGCCATAGGGTACTCTTCTCTGTTAGGGTGCACACTTCTCCTCCCATTCCACAAACCCACCCATAGTCTCTCAAAGACAATTGCTTTTCTTCCCCCTTACTCATGCTCTTAAAACCCGTGCCCTTTTTTTTTTTTTTTTTTTTTTGCTTTGATGTGAGAGGAATCATCACACCTTAATTGTTCACCCATGGACTTGATAGGATTGCATTGTTCATTCTCCTAGGACCCCCTCTTCTTGCTCCCAATTTATACATTCACTGTTATTCTACTCCACAAAATATATTCACTCAAATTTCTGGGGGCAATGGGGCTTAGTTCATAATGTCTAAGTCCTCCACTCCACCTTTTGTTGAGGTGGGAGGCTACAGACCCAGACATCATGTGGCATGGCCTTTGGGGAGGAAAATGATTACAGAGAGGGCAGTAGGGAGGGCTAGACTGAGTGGTTAGGTAAGCAATGTAATTTCTACCACAGGGCACTGCTTCTATTCAACATTGTTTTCCTCACAAATTGATACTTCTTAGAGTGGGACTCAGCAGGGAAAAAAGTATTATATAGCACATTCTATAAAGGTAATAACATAGAAATTGGCTAATAGTGGTCATATAGTCATATGTACAGGAATGGTTGTGGGATCATAATAATAACTAGAAATACAAATAATAGATAATATTTATATAGTACCTACTATTTGCCAGACCTGGAGGCAGAAAGTTCAAATCTGGCCTCAGACACTTACTGCCTGTGTGACCCTGGGCAAGTCACTTAACCCTGTTTGCCTCTATTTCCTCACTTGTAAAATGACCTGGAGAAGGAAATAGTACACCACTCTGGTATCTTTGCCAAGAAAACTCCAAATGAAGTCAAGAAGAGTCAGATACAACTGAAACAACTGAATACAATAAAATAACAATGACAATCTTAGGAGGTAAGTGCTATTATGATCCTCATCGTATAGTCGAGGTTAATGACTTGCCCAAGGTCACACAGCTAAGAAATGTCTGAGGCTGGATTTTATGTCAGATCTTCCTAACTCTAGATCCAGTACCTTATTCACTGCACCACCTGGCTGCATGAAACATGCTATGCAAAATTATAAAATATTATATAGATAATTATAGCTGTTGAGGCTATTAGTTCAACCCACATCATTTTTTGATATTAATTCTAAGTAAGTAAAGTAAAACTAAATAAGTAAAATTATACTTTACATAGAACTTTATCTTTTTCATCTTCATTCTCATTTCTAACTTTTTTCATTCTAAACTCATGCCTTAAAGGCCCAGAAGATTCTGTACATTCTAGTGCAATGGTTCTCAATCTTTCTAATGCCGTGCCCCTTTAATACTCATATGTGGGCGTATCTGCATGTGGGTGGACCTGCCTGGAGACAGATAGAGGAGTGGTGTCTTGGTTCCTAAAACCATCAGAAATATGTGTTTTCCAATGGTCTTAGGCAACCCCTGTGACCCCTGTGAAAGGGTGGTTCGACCCCCAAAGTGGTCGCGACCCACAGGTTGAGAACTGCTGTTCTAGTGTAAAGGAGAGGTGATTAGATCCCAATCCAACCCAGATAATTTAGTGAGAGGATATGATCAAAGATGATGAGATGTTAATGTAGCAACCAGATGTTAACACTCTGTTATCCCTTTACTACACTGCCTCAATTCACTAACTGATGGATTGAGGTATCTTCTACTGGATGGCAGCTTCACTGTTGATAATATAGCCTGTGGCCTGAGGTTAGGGTCAAGGGTGAGAAAAAGTCTTCTCTTCCACTTCCCCAGCAATTCTCCCTTGGGGTCAGGTTCTTCCTACACTGCTGACCTGGACTGAAATATTTCCACTTTCATACTGCCTTTTAAGTTATTTTTTTGTTGCTCTATCCAATGATGGTTTCTCTCTTCTAATTCAATTAGAGAGGTGTTTGTACCTTGTTAGCACATTAACACCTGTGTTATAATCACAACCTGTGATTATATCCTGGGAATACATCTAGTAATTTGGGGGAGACCTAAATTTACTTTTTCTTATACAGAGAATTCAGCTCATATTCACCTTATCCAGGTCTGGATTTTATTGCCTTTGATTGGATACTTCCAGGCCTTTGTCTTTACAGACTAAAGAGTTCTGATCTTTTAAGTCTATCCTCATGCCACAGTCTTTTTACCTTTAATCATTTTAGTTGCTCTTCTTTGATGCTCCTAGTTCTATCTTGTCTTCCTTTAAGATGTAGCAACCAAAATTGCACATATATTCCAGGCTGTGGTTTTATGCAAGGAAAGAATAACCTTTTTTAGTTCACTGCCAAGTACTCTTTTTGATGGCATTCAATATTGTGTTCGTTGTTTTGACTACAACAGCATACTGGGTAAATCCCTTTTGGACAAATGAAAATGTATTACTTCTGTATTTTCCTAATATTATTTTTAAAGATGAAATAAAATGATTCATAGCAGAGCTGTGTAGGATGGGAGAACTTGTTTTCTTACAGCTTGGACTTTATACCAATGCTAGAATAGCTGTAGCTTTAAATTCTACTCTCACTATAAGGAGTCTTTCCCAAATCCGGTATTTTTCAGAAGGGGTGAGAGGAAATGTTTCACAATTTCAGTGCATTCACAATAGTACGAATGTGAGTATCGCTTCCATTGGTACAGATCACCACAAAGCCACAGCTTCTTAGCCCCTATAGTCGTTTACCCCTGTCTCTCTGTATATCATTCAATACAGAATCTACCCAACATGTTACAGGCCTTCTTCTGGTCCTTTTCGTATTTTGTGTACACCAGTGAAACATTCCTCAGATGGTCCATCTGAGAGGAAAGGGAGTGAAGCCTAGAACTGGGTTGCTGAAAAAGCAGGTAAATTGTCTAGATAGAAAACACTAGCTTTTAAAATGATGAGCTGCCAATTAAACGGCTATTGGCTTTCAAAGTAAAGCTTTCATCTTTGATTCACAGATACTGTTGCATTAAAACCATAACAGAAGGAAAATGACATAGTCTCTGTTATTCAAGTTGTGAGGAAACATCATTTATAGTCAAGGAGTTCTATGGAGGTGGAAAAATTTTTTTTCATATTTTTCAAATGAGGAAAATCAGTCTATCAGCACTGTTTTCCTTGATTTTGAAAAGAACTGCCACAAGGAAAAGGCAGTGATGAGGAAAGAAATCAAGCCACCTGAAAAGTGTTACACACCAAGGGATCAAAGGAGGTGAGAGGTGAAATGAGATTTTTTCCCATTGTCCTCTTTACCTGTGCAGTTCAACTCTAAATCATTAACTTGGGCCTGAAGACCTAAAATAATTCTAAAGGAATAAATGTTAGGTAGGTGTATTATAGTATCCAAAAAAATGACAACAGAAGGAGATTAAATCTATTAAAATATACATCTGCAGACATGTCAGTGTGCAAATTGCTTTTAGAGTTGGGAGAAGTGGGAAACTGTACAGCAATTCTATTGGGTATTTTTCTGAAAAAAAAAAAAATCTGTATGTTTATAACCAGGCTGGTGTGAATTACAGTACATTTCAAATTACAGGGGAAATGGAAGAATATTCCTCTGTTGTTCCAGGTCAGTGAGTGACACATCCTTTATTTAGTGTGTGTCCCTAAATTCTGTGATTTATGAATAATTCAGACCAAAGATATTGCTTATTTTTTTCTCAGCTGAATTTGGCAATTTTCCACTTCTTTCTCTATAAAGATACAGCCCAGCCTTCTTGGAACATGGCAGAAGAATGGTAACATTTAATGTGCTGGTAGTCTTAATCATTCTGAAAAATATTAAGGGGTTGACTATGAGTCCAGGATTTCCCAAATGGTTGTTATCCAAGTCTAAGCGTTCACTGCCAAAACTACTCTGATGGCCTGGAGAAACTTCCCCTGGGAAAAAGGGGCCTGGCTGCAGAAATTAGCATTCTGTCTCATTAGCAGGCTGCTTACCACGTTGCTCAAGGATTTTATTTTATTTTATTTATTGTTTAATATGGACCTGTGACTTCATCAGTGTATATAGTTCCCAATGAGAGAATTCCTTAGATTGGCACCTATTACAACTTAGAGTCCTAAAATGTTACCTGGGGCCTTTGGAGACTAAGTAGATCTAGGTGGTACAGGGGATAGAGTGCCAGGCCTGGAGTCAGGAAGACTCATCTCCACAAATTCAAATCTGGCCTCAGATAGTTAGTAGCTGTGTGATCCTGACTGAGTCACTTAAGCCTGTTTGCCTCAGTTTCCTCATCTGTAAAATGAGGTGGAGAAGGAAATGGCAAACCCCTCCTGTATCTTTGCCAAGAAAACTCCAAGTGGGATCACGATGAGAAGGATATGACTGAAAAATGACTGACCAGTGGTCACACAGACAGTGTATGTCAGAGCTAGTTATTGAACCCTGGTTTTCTTAACTCTGAAGCCAGCTTTCTATTTATGCGTTATGCCATACTGAAGTCATAATAATGATTTTAAGTACTACATGTAAATAGCCAAATTGAAGGACCAGTCTAACAAAGATGGCGCTAGAATTATTCCAAAGATTTCCTTGTTTTCCTCTTCTGAAAGAGGTAAACATTCCCTGATTGACCATAGACCTCACTATTATTACTCTTGCGTAGGATAAAGAAATTGTTTAAGAGTATTAGAAACTCTCTTGTTTGTTCTGTCTCTCCAGGAATTCCAAACCACTCAAGCAATGATGCTTCAACAGACTGCTGGGAAGGACAGTTATACTGCTCTGCCTTCTCTTCCCCAGAGTCCCTTCAGGACAAGCTGCAGCCTCCAATTCATTCTCCCATATTCTCTCTGTAATGCCTTCTCATTATTCTTAGTCCTCTCCATCAGAGCCATAATTAGAAAGTTCTGCACCAGGGACAAAGACAGAAAAGGTATCCTAGGTTAGGCATTGGGGAAAAGGGTTTCCGAGATGCTGGCACAAGCTGGGTGCCGTAGCTTACTCATATGGATAATATGCTAGTTTCTAATTAACTACAAAGCCACAAGCATTTATGAAGAACTGATTTTATGAAAGGTACTACCTTAGGTGCAAGAGATATAAAGACAAAACAAAACAAAAAAGTCCCTGCCATGAAGTAGCTTATATTTTATATGCTAATTTGTGGGAAGGCAAGAGTTCTAAAAACCAAGGATATGAGGAAAAGCTTCCTGAAGGTCCTATCCTGAAAGACATTTAAGACACCTTGGAAGGAAGCCTGGGACTCTTAGATGTGAAAGTGGAGGTTTGTACTCCAAGCATAGAGGACAACGTATGCACAAGAAATGAGACAGGAGATGCAATGTCACTTTGGGGAAAGAGCAAGTTAGGATGAAATATAGGGGTTGTGAGAGGACGCAATACCAAATAATTCTATAAAGACAGGTTGAAATCTGATTTTGAAGGATTCTAAATGCTAAACAGAGATCTGGTAATCCTAGAGGCAAAAGGGAGCCACTGACACTTTCTGAGAAGGGGATTGACAGGATCATATCTGAACTTTAGGAATGATAGCAGAGGATGATTGCGATGGGGTGAGATTGGAAGCAGACAGACCAACTAGGCTTCTGTATCTATTGCAATAATCCAGATGAGAGCTAACAAGGAGCTGAAGTAGACTCTTTATGTGGAGAAAAGCAAGAAGTGTCATGGAGACAGAATGAACAAGTATCTGCCAAATGATAAAATAATGGAGGGGGGTAGAGTAGAATAGGGTAAGGAAGAATAAAGGGTTATGTCAAAATTGCCAACATGAGTGGTCAGAAGGATAGCATTGGTACTCTCAATAAACATAATGAAGTTTATGAGAGGGTAGGATTTAGCTGGGAAATAGGAGAGCGATAAAAATTCCATTTGGAGCATGCTGAATTGTTTCCAGTAGAGATGCCCCATAGGAAATTGGCGATGTGGGACTGGAGAGACATCTGGAGATAGATCTGTGCTAGATGTATATAACTAGGAGTCCTTTGCCAAAAAAAGATGTTAATTAAGGCTGTGGAAACTGATGAAATTACTAAGAGGGAAGACAGAGAGAACAAGGGAGACCAAGACATAGTTTTGGAGTGCACCCATGCATGCACGGAGGACAGGATATGAATAATGATTCAGCAAGGGAAATTGAAAAGTAGTCACACAAATAGAAGAAGAATTGGAAAAGAAAGAGTGGAAAGAGAGTGTAGGATTAAAAAGACAGTCCACAATGTGAAAAGTTGCAGAAAGGTCAAAGAGGATTGAATGGTCAAAAGGTTACTAGGTTTAGCAATCAAGACTTCATAGACAACCTTGAAGAGAGTATTTTGTTTTATCTTATTTATTTATTTTTTCCCTTCTTCTCTCCTTACCCACCCCCACTGGGAAGACAAGCAATTCAATATAGCTTGTAAATGTGTAGTTACACAAAACATTTCCATAGAAGTTATATTGTGAAAGACTAACTATATTTCCCTCCATCCTATCCCACCACCCCCCACTTATTCTATTTTCTACTTTGACCCTGTCCCTTTTCAAAAGTGTGTGTTTCTAACTATCCTCTCCCCCAATCTGCCGCACACACACACGAATATTGAGGAACCCTAATATAAGGCAAAAAGATGAAATATTAGAATTAAATTGCATCCAGCTTCCTTTGACACACTTTTTCTGTCCAGATTTAGGAATCATTTGCATGGCTATGTATTTTTAGAATAATATGCTTATGTGAAAAATGAGGCAAATATTACAGCGATAGTTTTTATCAATTATTTACCAGATTTCTTCTAGTCATTAACCTGCTTGCCTTAGTGTCCTCAACTATAAAATGGGGATTATAATAGCTCTGTCACTTCTAATAACAAGAATCTCAGAGATTTTGCAACCATTATTAATTCCAAAAATATCTAAGAGCTCACACAGGTTAAAACCAAAAAGCTTTCTTTACTCCAATGGGGGAGAGAAATTAGACACATGTCAGGGCTTCCTTTAGTAGGAGACCCTAGGCAGTAGGGTAAACCTTGAATCATATATTTGTGATTAGATTAAATATCAAACAGTGTAGTTTAGCAACAGTGGTGAGGCATAACAGCCATAGTGAGTCAAGGTGCTCTAGTGACCAAAAAATCCATTCATACTAGGGCTTCACTTCTGGGTTTTGTTGGTGCTTGCCCAGACTCAGGGACCATCAGTTCTGTGATTTGATTGCAGCAGAATTCATCCAGAAAGTGAGAGCAAAGGATTGTTGTTATGCCAAATTCAGGGCACAACTTGCTTGTTGGGTCTTAGCTCTGGAAAATAGGGTGTCTCCTTATAGTAAAATGAGAGGAGTAAAAACAGAGGAGTGATTTTGGATTCTGACAGCATCTCCTTCCCAGGGTTGTTGTGAGGATCAAATAGGTCAGTATTTGTAAAGTACTTAGAACAGTATTCCACACATAGTAGGCATTGTTCAAATTCTGGTTATTATTATTATTAAATGTATCATATATGCATATATATGATACATACACACTTATGTGTGTGTGTGTGTGTGTGTGTGTGTGTGTGTATATATATATATATATATACACACACCCTCTTTCATGTTATCTATCCCATTAGACTTTGAACTTCTTGAGAGCAGTGAATTTTATTTCTTGGCTTTATATTTTTAGTTCATGGTTTTTGCTAATTTAATCGGGTCAGAATTACAAGTCTTTTATTTTCAAAATATTATGTATCTAAATTCACAATTTGGCTTTCACTATAATTTTTGTGGTAAAACAAATCAGTCAATCTATTAAGTACTTAATTTTTACAAGATTTTTCTTTTTTTTTTTTAGCACCCAAAAGATGCCAATGACTTATTTTAAATAACATTATGTATTCATTAGAAACAGAAAAAACAAGATGATTGATAACTTAGCATACTCATTGACTCATCAGGATAAGAAATTGTTGCTTTCTCCTACCAGTTTTCTCTAGTTTCTTATACATGGACCTGGCAAAAATTTTAGGAAGAAGATAGTAATCTAATACTAATTTTTCTTCCCTAATTCCCTACTGTCTTCTTTGATTATGTGCAACCTTTTGTCTTTGTATTTCCACATAGACTATAAGTGGTGTCATATATCATGTATCTTCTATTTCTATGTATAGGTATCTGTAGAGAGGTCTGAGATGAATTAGACCAGTTCCTAATGATTGTAATCAACCTCATGATTATTCATGTTGACCATCTAACTCCTTTTTCTTCTAGATTATTGTCAGTATCTTCTTTTCTAGGCCATTGTCCATCATGGTTATAATTGACTTTCACGAGCAGCACTAATTAAACATATGCCATTAACCTCAGTACTTTTAAACCCTATTGCTTGTCTAAATTTTTTGGTCTTTCTTTTATTTTTTTAAATACTCTAAACTTTTTTTTTTTATGTGAACTCCCACACCTTCATATTCAGGCTCAGTCCTTGACCACAGTACTATTTACTAATTGAAATGAGAAAGTTGTCCTAAGTTGTCTGTATATATTTCCTCATCTAGTGTTAATGGAAATCACTGTTATAAATCCTTTGCTCATTGATAGGTGTAACCAGGACACAGAGCGCACGACACATTTCTTAACTCATTACTCCCACACAATGTAATAAATGTAGCATTGAAAAAAAAGTGATGCAGGTGTGGACACATCTGCAAATAACACTTGCAGCCCCTTTGTCAAGGGTAAAAAAATCATCAGTGAGCTTTGTCACAGATTGTTTGTCACGAGAATAACTGTATCAAGAGGTTCCAACTCATTGAATCTTGCATTCCCATATGCCTGAACATCTGGAATACAAAGAAGCTGTGTTTATATGCTAATAGGCAAAACAGTGGTAATGACTTCCACCTACTAGAAGTTGTTATCTATTTTATTTTGATGTTGAAATTTTCTAGGAATACTTTAGACAAATCTTGATAAAATTCTGTGTCTACTAAGATTTATAGTCTATACCAAAATAAAGGTAAGCTTGTAACTCTGGGGAAAATAGAGTTTGAATGTTTTCATAAGGACAAACTTTTTTTCCTCCTTAAGTTACTACGGTAAAGTAAAATGAAAAGAGTTGTACTTGTTTTATTTCTATTTAATAAATAAGAACCATTGTTTCAGTGCTAATATAATGTCACCATTTTACTTTCTCTGCTTGCTCATGATGTCAAATTCGGAAGGCAAAGAAATGTTACTTACCAAGGGATAACAAGTACAAGGGCGCAGTTGATTCAACTTCTTTAGCATTAATAAGTATCTTTAACAATAACAAAAAATGTGTCATTGCTCCTAGGTTACCTCCAGCTTCCCTCAAACCATGTGCTTATGTTTCCGTAGAATTCTCAGGCATCACCTGGACCTTGGAACTTTGTTTTCCAATATGTCTCCTTTGCTTTGTAGGAATACAGATCAAGGGTTAAAAGGGCCTGAGAGGCTGTCTAGTCTAACTATCTCCTTTTCCAGGTGTGAAAACAGAGACCCAGAGAAGTAAAATTGCTTTTTCCAGGTCAAGCAGTCAGTAGGTGTTGGGAAGAATTGAACCCAGGTTCCCTAACTTCCCAAATCAGCACTCTTTCTACCATACTACAGTTCAGCTGCCTAGGTTGCTTGCTAACTGAAATAGCATCCTGCCTGATGAATCATAGGATAAAATTTAGAGCTGGAAGTGACCTTAGGTAATGTCTATTCTCCCTTGTTTTATACAGACGGAAATTAAGGCTCAGACTCTGGTTTTGATCTCCTCCTCCTTGGGTAATGTATCACTGGTTATTGCCCGGGTAAATTATAGAATGTTACAGTTATAAAGGACTTTGATGATGACCTAGTCTAGCTCACTTGTTTCACATGAGAAGTCTAGTTCCAAGAGAGATGACATGATTTGCTCAACGTCATATAACTAGCTGGTGGCAGGGTCAGAATCAGAACTTACATCTTCTGCCTAGTAAAATGCCTTTTCCCCTACACGACACTGCCCAAGAGCACCACCAGCTAAGAGGCTGGTCCCATTGCTCCATTACCATAGGACATGCCAAGATATTCAATGTTTCCTAGAGTGTGATAACTCAGGCCTTCTGCCAACAATATTGAGTATCCATTGTGTACATGGTGCTGTACCATGTTCCAAGGAAAGACAGTAAAGCAATAGCTTTCTAATTTTTGACATCACTAAACTTGAAATCATGTTGCAAACACAGGATATATACATATTAACATGATGTAACTACACATACAGAATGTTAGGCCTTTGGATCAATAGTTCTTTTGCACATATAAGGAGGATTCATAGGGGTCTACCAATAAAAGTATTCCAAATTATGTTATGTACATCTTACTCTTCTTTTAAAGAATATAATAAATTACACCTGCAACTTTCAAAGTTTTCCTGTTTCTTTGTATATCTTTTTGACCTTCCTTCAGTTCTCTTTGCATTAAAAATAAAGATGTGCATGACCCTCTCTTCTTTTACACAGGTGTTTGTGCACACATACACATACATACATGCATACACCCATACACCGTAACACACATATACCGCCACCCCCACACACCCACATACATACATACAGACACACATATACACACACACCCACACATACTCACACAGACACACAGACACACACACATTCACATACACATACTCACAGGGAAAAAGTAAGAAAACAAAGCCCTTGTAACAAATATTCAACATCAAGCAGAAGACATCTCTATTATTGGTTGTATCTGAATGTGTAAGTCATATCTGGCAGCTTGAATTCACCACCTCTCTGTTATGAGTTGACTTACTGGGTGTTTTTTTTTTAAAGAGCTAATCTGCACCTGATGCCTCCACTTTCTGTCAGTTCATTCGACCCTCAACTCCTTGTATTCTGGCTGTGGTTCCAACCACTGCACTGTAGCTGTCCTCTCAAAAGTCATCACTGACCCTCCAGTTACTAAATCCAATGATAGCTTTTCCATCCTCATTCTCCTACAGCTCTCTATAGCTACTGACACTTTTTTTTTTTACCGCTTCCTCTTTTTGATACCATACTCTCCTTGTTTTTCTTCTACTTCTCTATTCTTTCTCCATCTTTCTGTTGTCTTCTCATCTTCTTGTACTCTTTATGTGTGTTCTTCAAGTGTTTATTCTTGATTCTTTTAATCTCCTCTGTCTGTCTTCTCCCTTGGCAATCTTATTTTTTCCTGTTGTTTCAAACACCTATTCAGATGACTCCCAAATCTGTACATTCAGCCTTGACTTCTCTTCGGAGCTCCAGAGCCAAAACTTGAACTATCTGCAAATCGTCTCCACCTACAATTTCCACCATCACTTTAAACTCATTATGCTCCCAAACTGAGCTTATTATCTTTCTCACTAAACTTGCCTCCACTTCTGACCTCATTATTTTCATCAGTGGCACTACATTTCACATATTCAATCTTTAGGGCCTTCTTTCATTATTCTTTCATTCATTTCTCACATTGAATTAGTTGCAAAGTCCTGTCAACTTTACTTCTGCTTCATCTCCTGAGTCTCCTGCCCTGTTTCTATCTCCAATACCCCAGCAAGGCCCATATTGCCAACCAACTGAACTATTGAAATAGCCTGTAATAGGCATTCTGACATCTAGTCTCTGCCCATCACAATCCACTCTTCATTTCACTGCCAGAAATAACAGTTTTTGTTGTTCAGTTATTTCAGTTGTGTTGGACTCATCGTGGTGCCATTTGGGGTTTTCTTGGCAGAGATACTGGAGTGGTTTGCTATTTCCTTCTCTGGCTCATTTTACAGATGAGGAACTGAAGCCAACAGAGGTAAGAGACTTGCCCAAGGTCACACAGTAAGTGTCTGAGGCCAGATTTGAACTCAGGAAGATAAGTCTTCCTGACTTCAGACCTGGGGTTCTATCCACTGAGCCAACCTAACTGCCTCTAGCCTAGATCTAATCATGTCACCACTTTTGCCTCACAAATGAGAACAAACACTATTTGCCTAAGAAGTAAATTCGAACTCCTTTGCCTGGCAAGAATCTCTACAATGTTGCACCACCCTCCTTTTCTAAAAATTATCTCATATAATTCCCCACCTCAAGTACGGTTAATCTGAACTACTTTTTTTTCCCTCAAAAAAACCCTTTAGTTTAAACCTTTAATCATACTCTATTCCCTATGCTTAGAATGGGCTCCCTCCCCATATTTTGCCTACTGGATGCCAATCTGTTCTTTAAAAGCCAAGTTTAAGTGGAACCCCTTCCACAAAACCATCCTTCATCTCTTCAAAAGTTAATGATCCTCATTTCATTGTACTTCAAAAACCACTTTATTTTGCAACTCAAATGCATTTATCATGCAATTGCTAATGCTTTCCCTCCTTCAGTACCTCATCCTTAATTACTTTCTTTTTACATATATACATATGCATGTATGTATTAAATTTATATTAGTGCTGTACATATTTTTATATGAACTTGTCTCCCACGTTAGAACATAAACTCATTGCATATAGGGATTGTTCCATTCTTTATACTAGTGTTCCCACCAACACTAGTACTTGGCACATAATAGGCAGTTAATACTTATTGGATGGTTTATAATTAAAAATATTGTGAATTTTCAGCATGGCGTACAGATATAGGGATGGCCTTGAAGCCAGGGAGACTAGGCTTCAAGTCCTTCCTCTAGTCTAGCACATAGTGTCTGTGAAACCTTCAGCAAATCATTGAACTTCTTGCTATTTTCTGCATGACTCTCTAAGAATACAATTTTCAGAGAAGGCACCAACATGGATTACTTGAGGGAGCTTCCTCCTCTGAGAGTTTCCTATACTGGTGAAATCTAAGGTCCAGCTTCTATACCTCTTATTGTCTGGTCTATGCTTCACTTATCTTCAAGACTATAAACCTCTTGAGCGCAACAACTGTGTCTTCTCTCAACTTTGTATATCCTCCAGTGACTAGCATAGTTCTTTGGATGCAGTAAGCATTTAATAACTATCTGTTGGATAAATGGACCAATATACAAATTAATATAACACAAAATAGAACACAGGTATGTAAGAGGGGGTGTATCTAGGAGTGATCGGGCTTGAACAGGGTTAATAATTAGGGATAGGTTGTGGAAGAAATGGATCTTTAGCAAAATTTTAAAGATGAGAAACATGAATTATTGGTAAAGGACACAGGGGAGGTTATTTCAGGTGGGAGTAGTAGAACATGCAAAAATTTCCACACGGGTATAAGCAAGTTGATGTGAGAGGGATATCAAGAAAATTATCTTGGCTAAAAATGTATGTCCAGGAGTAGTGAAAAATGAGGTTGAGGAGGAATGACGTTTCAAGGACAGGCAAAGAAAGTTTGTACTTGACAGGACTGGTAATAGGGATCCTCTGTTGGTCCTTGAGCTTAGTAGTGGGATGATTAAATTGGTGTCTTAAGAATGAGGGTTTTTTTATCAGCTATGTAGGGGATGGATTGTTATAAGGGATCAGTAAAGAGGTTATTGCAATAATTCAAGCTTCTCTCACTGCCCATCATAAAAAGGGCTTGATGTTATATCTTATAAGATCCCAAACCATATGAAACAGTAGAAAACACTGAACAGGGAAGAATAAGACCTGGATTCTATCTAGCTCTATCACTATGTGACCTTCACAAGGGCATTTTAACCATCTATAAAGTAAGGTCTTGGTCCAGAAAAATTGCACAGAACATATGCCCTTTATAAAAGAATTTGTTCCATAAAACTTAGACTCAGTCAAAAGGCTGCACCCAACGACCTAGAAGGCCCCATATGATCTTGAGACAGAAGGATGTCCACCCCTGGTCCAGATTATATCCATCATCAGTTTCATCTCGAGAGTTCTACAATTCAATAGCCCATTTGTTTCTGCTGTTGTTGTTCAGTCATGTCCAAATTCTTGTGGCCCCATTTGAGGGTTTTTTGACGAAGATACTGAAGTGGTTTGCCATTTCTTTTTCCAGTTTATTTTACAAATGAAGAAACTGAGGCAAAGGGGGTTAAGTGACTTGCCCAGGGTCACACAGATAGTAAGTGTCTGAGGCTGGATTTGAGCTCAGGAAGATGAGTCTTCCTGACTCTAAGCCTGGCACTCTGTCCATTGCACCACCTAGCTGCCTTCAGTAACCTATAAGGGAGACTATTATACAACTAAGGAAAATTGTATTCTCCTGAAGTAATTATCTGAAGAAAACAATAAGGGATGGCTAGGGGGTGCAGTGAGTAGAGCACCAGCCCTGGAGTCAGGAGGACCTGAGTTCAAAGTCAGCCCCAGACACTTGACACACTAACTAGCCATGTGACTTTGGGCAAGTCACTTAACCCCAATTGCCCTCCAAAAAGCAAAAAGCAAAAAAAAAAAGTGAAGAAAACAATATTCTCTGGGTTTCTTCTATAGCCTAGTGCTGGGAGATCCAATTAAGCATGTACATGGCAAAAGTGCATTACTCTATAGGTAGGAAGACCATGTGTAGTCTCCTCTTTAGAACAAGAGGTCATAGCCTCCTAACTGGTCTCCCTGCCTCAAATCTTTCATGTCTTCAATTCATTCTCCACTCAGCTATCAGGATAGTATTCCTAAAACATCAATGTGATCATGTTACTTCCCTGATTAAAGAATTTCAGTGGATGCCTATTACCTGCAGGATCAAATAGAAGCTTCTCTGGTTGGCATTATAAACCCTTTATGCCAGCAGTTCTCAACCTGTGGTTTGTGATCACTTTGGGGGTCAAATGACCCTTTCACAGGGGTCACGGGGGTTGCCTAAGACCATAGGAAACCACATATTTCCCATGGTGAGACAGCATTCCTCTATCCGTCTCCAGATGAGTCCGCCCACATGCAGACATACCCACATCCGAATTTTAAAGGGTCACAGCATTAGGAAGGTTGAGAACCACTGCTTTATGCTTTCTTTCCAGTCTACCTTATTTTCCTTCACACATTCTTCAGTCTTGCCAAAATGTCCTTCTGGTTTTATCTTATACGGGCATCTAGGTGGTGTAGTAGATAGACCTGGAATCAGGAAGAACTTCCCAAGTTCAAATCTGACCTCAGATGCTTACTAGCTGTATGACCCTGGGTGAGTCACTTAACCCTGTTTGCCTCAGTTTCCTCAATTGTAAAATGAGCTGGAGAAGGAAATGGAAAACCACTCTAATATCTCTGCCAAGAAAACCCCAAAAGGAGTCAGGAAGAGTTGGATGGGACTGAAAAATAACTGAATAACAACAACAAAATGCACGTGCCATCCTCCTATCTCAAATGCCGTCCTTCCTCATCTCTACCTCTTTGAATCCTTAGTTTTCAGAAAAGCTCAGTTCAAATACCACCTCCTAAGGGAGGGCTTTCCAGATGCCGTAACTACTAGTGCCTCTTGCCACCAAACTGCTCTGTAGTTATTGTGTGTGTATTTGAATGTTAGTAGGTACCTAACATGTTTGTTGATCTTTTACATCCCATAATGAGGTTTCTATTATGCAGAATCTCATTCTGGCTAAAAGTTTTCCTGGCTTCCCTTGCATTCACAGAGGGGCTCTCCTTCACCAATGGCTTCACATACCCACTCAGCTGTTCATTTGTTTTCAATATTTCTTTACTTGGGTTTCTCCTGTTTCTTTTTAGCCTCCATCATTTTTTTGAGATGCGGTGTGGATTTCTCGCCCCGTTGCTAATTTTGTTGTTGTTATTATTAAGTCAAACCCCATTGCACCTCATCTGTCTTCACATCCACCCCATTCTCCAATAAAGTTTTTCCGACTCAAGACTCCAGCTCTCCTCTAAATTGCTGCCTCAAGCTACTGAGAAAAAAAAAAAAATAGGAGCCTTTCTTCAGTCCATTCCCTCTCCCAAGGGCTACATCAGTTGGCGTCAAACTCTAACTGAATCAGGGGCACTAAACCATACATACAGCTCCTTATGAGTGCATATTTACTTAGAAAATTGAATATTAACTATCTACAATTTTGTATTTTAATCTATTTTTACAAATATTTTCCAATTGCATTTTAATCTGCTTCAGACTTGGAAATGTTGCTGGTATGGCTCCATGTTTGACACTTCTGGGCTACATGGGGTCTGAGTGTTACAAGGTAAATCCTCAACCTATTGGGGGTTTCTGTGCTTTAGAATCATTCTCTCTTAATCCCAGACTTTACCTTGCATTCTGATAATTTCTCCATCCCATTGATAACAAATGTGATTCATACTAGAGAATCACAGAAAGAATATTGGCCCCAACCACACCTATGACCCAGTCTAGGGGAAAGACATTGGCATGGTCTTTTGCTGAAAGGTATAGTCTGGGGGATGCTACCTGCACCAGTGTATTAAAATCTGTGCTCCCTCAAAATGAACATAACTTCTTTGAAGGCAGGAACAACTTCATTTTTGTCTTTTTGTCTTTTTCTCCCTAGAGCCTACCATAGTACCTGGTCTCTTTCTCTTCTTCCTATGCTTTGCATCTTATTTATTCCCAGTTCAAACACCAACTAAAATGACCATTTCTGTCTAAATAACAGAATAGAAAAAGTTCATGTTGAAACTGTGAATAGTAATTATGTAGCATTTTCTTTTAAAGTATGCAAAAATTCCACCCCAAACTTTCAAAGCTGTCCTGCTTGTCTGTGATTCATTCTGGCCTTCTTTCTGTTCTTTTCTGGGCATTAAAAATGCTACAGTGATCTTTCCTTTTTCTCTTTCGATTTTTTTTTCCTCCTGCAACTTAATTGGCGCAGGGAATTCCTGGAGAGGAAACTTCCTCCACAGACATGGATCTTCACCTGCTCTTCAATTCAGCATCTTAGACAGTTGCCTGGGGCACTGAAAAGGTAAGTGTCATGCTCAATGTCACACAACTACTATTTGTCAGAGGCAGTATCTGAATCCAGGCTTTGAACTCCTTGGGCATTTTCTCTGGCAGGTCCCCATGCCCCGAATGCTCTCCCTCCTTACCTCTACCCACTGGCTTCCCTGCTTCCATTAAGCCTCCACTAAAACCCCATTTTCTACAGGAAGCCTTTCCCAATTGATCTTCCCTTTAATAATCTTCTATTTATCCTGTATATAGCTTATCTGTACCTATTGGTTTACATGCTATCTCTTCTACTAGGTTCTAAACCCCTTGAGGAAATTATCTTTGCCTTTTTTGGTATCCCATGGCTTAATACAATGCCTGGTATGTAGTAAGTGATTAATAAATGTTTGCTGATTTAGTAGATAGACCTGGAATCAGGAATCTACTAAATGTTTGTCCCCAACGACAACACCGTATCTATCCTTTTTGCCATATTGTCTTGCTACGTGAAAAGCAAATGGTACATGATTCAATATATACTTATATAGGAGGACAATCTGCTTTTTTTTTTTTAACAATTTATCTCTTTCTCCTTGATGTGATCAAAGGACAATTGACAGAGGTATAAGGTATTAATATGTTAATAAGGTGATGAACTAACTGTAAATATCAGTGTATTCTATTTATTCTTAGATGAAGCATAAACAAGTTGGTTGAATAAATTAGAACTGGAGCATGAGCAATGACTGGACAAAAGATTGGTCAACCCCCTAGGTGATCCTTAAAATACATTTGAACAATTGGAGAATTTGTCAGTCTTGACTAGGAATTTCTGGGTGTGAAATAGCTATGTGGAAGAACCCTCTGTGCCTATACCAAAAGGAAAGGGATGAATGTGGAAGAAAATATTGTCAAATATTTGTATTTGCATAATTATTAACCCTTACACTTACACTGAACTAAAGCTAGAGATGTTAGCAGCTTTCAGGTAAGGTATCAACACCAGCAATTTTACAGGTGAAAGGAAATATCAATTATCGACTGTCCCAAAGAGTTACTGAGATGTTATGCACAACTGGTGAGGTCCCATGTAACTTTTGGGAGTAGTGAAATTTCACTGGTGAAAATTAAGCTAACTGTTCTACAGAGAAAAAGAATATGCTAGGTGTAAAAAAAAACACATAGAAAGTATCATGAAATCTACAATATCATATGTCATAAAGAGTGGTAAAACTCTTGAGTTTTCAGACACTAAACCTAATTACCCTAAAAATGAGTTATGAGGATTATAAGCCAAATCCTCAAGCCTTTCTTTTCTACATTTCTATTTTTTAAACCCTAGTCACTTCACCTTTTTGAGATTAGCTTCTTACTATCAAGATGAATCAAAATCTCAACATTGTTCATTTTATTATCAAATGTCATTCCTACTAGAGATGGTTAGGCATATCTTAGAGCAATTATGCATTTTTTAAAAACCAGGTGATTGGACCTTGCTTAAATTTGGGGCAAAGAGTTCATTTAATTCATCATTTTTTGATAAGGAGTAGTAAGTATTTTCTTTTTATATGCAAAGAACAATTAAAAGTTTCCCTAAAAGTAATTTCCTTTGTTCCTAAGTAAAAATGAAAAGGAAAAGGTAATATATTATTAAGATTATTAATAGTGATAGAATTTATTCCAAGATGGTAGGACAGGTTTTCAATTAATCTGAGTTTATTAGAGGAAAAAAAAAAAGAAAGAAAATCTCCTTGTATTCTAGCTTTCAATCTTCTAGCACATTTGATTACAGACAAGTCTCAATAGTAAGTTCCCTTGAATCTGAACATATCAAGACTGAACTTGCAAGCATATTAGATATCCAAGAAGGGACCAAAAATGAACAGAAAATTGAACCAGTATTTCCCTAGGCTTTTCAGAGGCAACTTTTGTTCTTCAACTTTTAAGTCATTCAAAACAACCTGAAATATCTGAAAGGAATTTCCATTGACTATAAATAAAACAAAGGGGCTCCAGGACTACAATAGCAATAGGCATCATGGTGGTGCTGTTACTGCTGTTGTTGCTGTTGTTGCTGGTAAGTCATTTTTCATTTATGTCTGACCCTCTGTGATTTTATTTGAGGTTTTCTTGGCAATGATACTAGAGTAGTTTGCTATTTCTTCTCCAGCTCATTTTACAAATGAGGAAACTGAGGCAAACAGGGTTAAGTGACTTGCCCAGGGTCATACAACTAGTAAGTATCTGAGGCCAGATTTGAACTCAGGGAGAAGAGTTTTCAGGCCTGGCATTCTATCCACCCACTTATCTGCCCTTAAGTAGACATTATAGTCACTTCTAAAACTAATCATAATATTTAGGGATAATTGAAATATAGGAATTTGAAAATAAGAGTTTGTTTCATTCAAATTTCTACATACAAGGGGGAGGAGCCAAAATGGCGGCGTAGCAGCAGCAACATATCGCAGCTCTCACATAGCCACCCCAAAATACCCATAAAATAGGACTCTAAACCAATCCTAGAACTCCAAAACGCACACAAATATACTCTCCACTAAAGTCAGCTCAGCTAGGAACCATATCAGCACTGTGCACTAAAACCAGCCTGGCCTGAAGCCCCGGCTGAGCCTGGGGGGCGGCTGGATGGGAGGAGCCGAGGAGCCTCTCTGGTGAGCAGATTAGCAGCAGCTGCAGCAGCAATCAGAACTAGGTCAGTGGGACTTGTGAAGTCAGGGGAGAAAAGTAGTCCGGCCAAAACACCTCCAGGGCTGGAAAGCAAAAGGCAGAGGTTTTGCATCTGCCTCTGTATTGCAGCTTCTGTGCCCTCAGCCTGAAGGCTGCAGGAGGACCAAGCGATCATTCAGAGGCCGAGTGCTCTCACGTTGAGTGGCCTGGATCCGGATCAAGGTCTTGGGCTTTAGTCTTGTGGGTCCTCTGTATCCAGCGAGCAGGAAGTGGGAAAGGGACACAGCACCTTCCTGAGAGTTACGGCAGACAGGAGGACCCCAGCGATTTGGGACACAGCTTTCCCTTCTGGAAGCAGAGCCCCACAGAGATTTAAAAAAAAAATCATGGACTGACCAACCATGAGTAAGAATAAGCATAAGAAGCAGAGTAAGAACAGCAATCAAACCCTAGATTCCTTCTTTGAAGAAAAGAAGGACCAAGATGGAGAGATGCAAGACAGCACAGCCAGAGCTCCCCCATCAGGGGCTTCCAATAAACATGAAGATTGCCTTAAAGCTAGAGATGAGCTGAAGAAGGATTTTGAAAACCAAATAAGAGAAGTGGAAGAAAAATTGGGAAGAGAAATAAGAATGTTGCAAGAAAATCATGAAAAGAGAGTCAGCAATCTGACT
>CM053589.1:27371363-27391884 GCA_028646515.1 Pseudochirops corinnae | reverse complement strand
TTTTGAGATTCTTTCTCCATCTGGCAAAGGCGACTTTTGAAGGCATTCTTCTCCTCATTGGCTTTTTGGGCCTCTTTTGTCATTTGAGTTAATCTGTTTTTTAGAGTGTTGATTTCTTCAGTCATACTGCTGACTCTCTTTTCATGATTTTCCTGCAACATTTTTATTTCTCTTCCCAATTTTTCTTCCACTTACTTTATCTGGTTTTGAAAATCCTTCTTCAGCTCATCTCTCGCTTTAAGGCATTGTTCATGTTTATTGGAGACCCCTGGTGGGGGTGCTCTGGCTGTGCTCTCCTCCTCCCTCTCTCTCCCATGATAGTTTTTTCCCCCAAAGAAGGAATCTAGGGTTTGGGAGCTGTTCTTACTTTGATTTTTATGCTTATTCTTAATCATGGTTGGTCAGTCCGTGATTTTTTTTTTTTAAATCTCTGTGGGGCTCTCCTTCCAGAAGGGAAAGCTCTGTCCCAAATCACTGGGGTCCTCCTGGCTGCCTTAGCTCTCAGGAAGGTGCTGGGACCCTTCCTAATTACTTCCAGCTGACAGGATAGTGAAGACTCCAAGACCGAGGCCCAAGACGGCGATATGGATCCAGGCCGCTCAACGTGAGAGCACTGGCCTGAGAACAATTGCTTAGTTGCCCTGCTGTCTGTAGGTCACAAGCAGGAAGCTGCAATGCAGAGTCACGTGCAAAACCTCTGCCTTTCGCTTTTCTGCTCTGGAGGTCTTTCGGCCAGACCGCTCCTCCCTCCCAAATTCACAAGTCCCACTGAGCTGTTCGCAGCTGGTGCTAATCTGCTCACCAGAGAGACTCCTTTGCTCCTCCTGTCCAGCTGCCCCCGGGACACAGCCCCGGCTTCAGGCCAGGCTGGTTTCGGTTCGCAGTGCTGATATGATTCCTCGTAGCCAAGCTGACTTTAGTGGGAAGTATCTTTGTGTGCGTTTTGGAGTTCTAGGATTGATTTAGAGTCCTATTTTATGGGTATTTTGGGGTGGCTATGTGAGAGCTGCGATATGTTGCTGCTGCTACGCGGCCATCTTGGCTCCGCCCCCCCCATATGTCTGAAATGTTACATTTTAATTAGAGAATAGTAAAAACAAAGATAAACTTTTTATTTTCCAATTAATTTCTATTCCAATTCATGAACCCCATGAAATCTGTTCACAGATCCCTTAGGGATCCTGGGTCCCAGGTTAAGAAAATCTTCCATAGAACATCTAGTTCTCTGTTGCTGCTATACCGTGGCTTTATAAGGTTCACCTTTTTTTACCACCATCATTGCACCTGTATCTGCCATTCCTGTCCTGACGATTATCCAGACTTGTCTTCCTCCTTACTTTAGATCATAGACTTAGAACTGGAAAGGACCCAAGAGGTAATCACATCCATCCACCTAATTTTATAGAGTAAACTGAGGCCCAGAGATAGTAAATTCCTTGTCTAGGATCATACTCCAAGTACCTGAGACAAAATTCAAACTTAGATCTTCCTGACTCAAAGTCCACTATGCCATGATACCTTTAGTAAAGAAAGCATCTTTTTTTTCCAAGAGGCCCTTGAAAGGTGATGCTGAAGGTTTCAGGCCCCATATGCCTTTTCTAGTGGTAGGATAACTTCTTTTTATTATGGCGGGATGAAAAGGGGAAGACATTCAGCTCCCCTTCAATCACCTCACCTAGACTTGTCTTCTCTTATTTTGTTTATTCATCAGACTTGTCTAACATTTTTTAACAAATGTTGTAGTTGTTGTTCAGTCGTGTCTGACTCTTTATGAACCCATTTTCACTTTCTTGGCAAAGATAATAAAGTGTTTTGCAATTTCCTTCAGCTCATTTTACAGATGAGGAAACTGAGGCAGACAGGGTTGCCCAGGGTCACAAAGCTTGTAAGTGTCTGAGGCCAGATTTGAACTCAGGAAGATGAGTCCTACTGACTCCAGGTCTGTGTAGTGACAACCATACCGGCATACCCACAATGGTTGCTAGCTCAAGTTCTTAGATCTACTTTACTAGGAAAGATAGCTGTTTAAGGAGTCAGCAGTTCTTTTTAATTACAATCACTAGTTCAGATGAAGGCACACCCTGAACTTCAGAGAAAATATAAACAAAGAAAATACAGAGAAAATACAAGCAGAAAAATAAAGACCAACAGACTGGACTCTGCCTGAATTAAAGCACTATTGCTGTAGGCTTTATGTACATCCCTGAATTGAGAAGGCCTTTATATCTGAGCAGTTGGGGAGCTTTGAACATATGGCCACTCAGAGTCTCAACCAGGGAATCACAAGGTCCTTCTCATAAGTTAAGCCCCAAAGCAAAATATCAACTCAGAGTATATATTTATATCTATATCTATCTATATCTATATCTATCTATCTGTCTGTCTATCTATCTATCTATCTATCTATCTATCTATCTATCTATCTATCTATCTATCTATCTACTTCTCAGAGCCAGAAGGCATCACAATTCTCCTGACTCAATGCCTAATTAGAAATGAGCAAAAGGTATGAAAGGCTTCCTACAAACAAGCCTCCCATAAGCAAGCTTCCCTTAATGGGCTCCAGGTGAGGCCTATTAATGGGCCAGGAAAATCTTAAAATCCACTAACATTACACCCTGACACTCTATCCATTTCATCATGTAGATGCCCAAATGAAGCATGAGGAGAGAGCATAACCACTTGGTTGAAAAGCCCAAGATATTGGTGTAACAGAGTGATCCTTCAAAGTCCAGGACCTAATCAGGGAAAAGATACCATCACACTATGAATTTAACTGTAAAAAAGACGACCAAACCAAGAAGTCCTGTTAATGAGGCAAGAATTAGTTCCTTAACTCAATAAAAACAAAAAGGAATGTCAGCTGATAGGGTGAAGAATTGTAGGCCATGCCTCTTGCAGATCTCCAACAGTCAGTTTGCCTGAGACAAGGAGACTAATTAGTCAGGCTAAAATAAACGTTATTAAGTGCCTACTCCACAGTAAGTGCTATAAAATGTTAGCTATCATTAGCTCTTAGCTGGATACAAATGAAGAAAGACACCCCCTGCCTTCAAGGTGCTTATAATCTGAGAGAGGGGTGCAGCACACAAAAGGAACCTGACAGAGGGTGGGTGAGAAGGTATGCAGGGTCAGGGCATGGTAGAGTCCAGTCCCTGGAGTGTACCTGGGGGTCAATGAAGAATTGGATGGCCAGAGAACCTTCTCTAAATGGAGCTTTGGGGAGGGATTCGTCGCTCTCTCTCCAGCCTTACAACCAGAGGGTGCTGGTGAGATGTAAGAACCACATCTGATGCAATATCAGTGGGTGACATTTCCTGGTGCTGAGCTTTCCCAGAAGGCATACTGGAGGCCAATCTAGGGAACACAGCTGTAAAAGAGGAAGAATAGGGACTTTTAAGAAGCCATGTGGAACAGGAGACCAGGAACACAGGTAAGGGAAACACAAAGAAAAGGGACTCTGGGAGGGTGGCTGGTTCGGTCCATCCAGCACTAGAACCAGGAGCTTCTGTCCCTACCACCGTCACAAGAATACAGACCCCAAGGTGGTAATTCTGTATCTCCTTTCTTTCTTTGGGCACTCTCAGGCACACTAAAACCTTTCCCTCTGGGCATGGGAAACGGTTTACCTTTCTTTGCTGTGGACATCTGCTTTGTCTTTTTAAACAGTGTCAAACACAGACCTTTGCTAGTAGGGGTTAAATTATCGAAAAAGCATTTGGGAAAAAAAATAACTAAAGGTGGAAAATCCCCAAAAGAGAGACAGGTCTATATCTTATAACGCTGAGGTACTTTTTTTTTTTTTTTCTAGAAGCCCCGACTGTGCCCAGTAGCTCAGACCTAATAAAAGGGTACAGAGAATGATGATTCCTTGGATACTACATCTCCTAGTGGAGAAGGAACATTTATACTGGGAGATGTATCTGGGTGACAAGGCAGTCATAGAGTGAAGGTCAAACAAGAGTGGTTAAGCACTTCTGCTCACTACCCCCATCCTATCACTTCTATACTTGAAACCACAGAGTAAAATTAAGAAAGGCAAAAGTTGAGTATTACCTCAAGTAAAACTTTGGGATTGTGAGAAACTCAGCCAAAGATGTGGCAGGAGCCAAATAGCTTGAAGCACTGAACTCAGTGAAATACTTAGATATCCAACTGCAGTGAACAATATTTTTCTGGCAGGGGTCTGACCTAGGTGATCTAATAGGTGTTTTCCATCATCATTTTCATGCTTCTCTGATAATTATAACTTTTCTTTCCTTTGCTATATTCTTCTCCCCATTCTGGGAGACTTTTAATATTCTTGAGTGAATTTCTGTGGAAATCAACCTGAAAGAACTTTGAGAGGAAACGAAGAATGCTGAGTTATTCAGCCACTTGTGATTATTTTATTTAAAGCTAAGTATTGCTGAAATTTTGACTGGTTGTCACTGTACTATTATTAAAATTCTCCTCAAGGAATTTCAAAATGAGAACAAGCATAAAATTGGAAAAGGGAAATGTGTGATGGTGGGAAATGAAATATCCCATAACTGAGAACATAGATGGGAATCTCTCAGGAGATTCAACTATGGACTATACAGTAACTATCTAGATGGTAGTAGCCATGTAAAGACCAGAAATTACTCATCATCCTTGAACCATCATGATGCACTTTGTGGGATTTTCTTGGAAAAGGTAGTGGAGTGATTTGAAATTTCCTTCTCCAGCTTATTTTACTTATGAAGAAAATTTAGGCAAAGAGGGCTAAGTGACTTTCTTAGGGTCACACAGCTTGCAAGTGTCTGAGTTCAGATTTGAACTCAGGTCTTTCTGACTCCACGTCCTGCATTCTATCCACTGCACTACCTAGCTGCCCAAAACCTCACCATAAAAATACCCTTCACCCTAATATAGATGATATCAAGAGTTGGTGTTGTATATAATAGACAGCTTGTTCAGTCAAGTTACCTGAACACCAGAAATAGAGTTCCATGAGTCCTTATGGCCTAATGATGTACTTATCCAGACTGAGTTACTGCATAGATCAGACCCCCACAGAATGGACTTCCCTTTGCCCTCTCACCCAAGAGGCCTTTTCCATCTTATTGTTTTGTTATTGTTCTCTAGGAAATGAATGACCCTTAGAATGGATGGAAAAAAGCCTTGTTTTTATCTGAAATTCTAGTGCATCATACGAGGGTGTTATTGAACACATGTTCAAGAGAGAGAGTGGGGATGGATACAATGAAGATTTGTAGGTGATCTGCATAGAGAAGGGCAATTCATGGAAGCTGATGAGATCGAAAGAAACTGAAGAGGAAAAAAATGAAAGGAGCTCAGGAAGAGAGCTTTAGGGGACATGTTCTCTCAAGTGGGAGAGAGAAGTGGCTGATGAACCAGTGAAGAAGGACGAAAAGGATCAATCACAGAAGCAGGAGCCAAGAAAAGGGAGAGAAGATCCAAAAGGAGGCTGTGGTTAACTGCCAGAAATTGCAGAGATATTAAGGATTAAGCAAAGGCCACTGTCTTGAACAGCTGAGAGATTTTTTGATTAACTGTAAAAGCAATGCTTTCAGTAGAGTTGTGAGGTCAGAAGCCAGATGGTAAGGGATTGAAAAGTGAGTAGTAAGGGAAGAAATGGAAGCAGTGAGAGTAAAGAATTACTTCTAGGAGCTTAGCAATGAAAGAGAGGAAAGTGACAGGACATTTGAACTGGAGGGCCTGGATGTCTGGGTCAGGTGAGAAAGGTCTTCTGGGTTTTGTTTTTGTTTTAAGCACAGGGGTGACCTCAACATGTTTGTAGGCAGCAAATAGGTCAAGATGAAAAAGAAGGTGAAAAGAATAAATGGGCCAAGCCTCCACAGGAGAGGAATGAGGATGGGAACAAGAGTATATAGGAACAGAATTGGTTTAGACAAGGACAAGGGTCCACCTCTTCCTCGGAGTTTGGAAGCCAAGGGAGAGAAAATAGATTATGCCGTAGGGGTGTTGTATGGAGGAGATGAAGACACTCATGAAGGATTATCTTGATTTTTGTCAGTAAAGTAGGAGACAAGGTCATCTGTTGGGAGCCAGTAGGGTGGATGTTGCATAGGAGGTTTGAAGAGAAAGGAGAAATTTTAGAACTGCCGGCATGGGGAGAATGATAAGGAGTCTGTCCATGAAAGCAGTAGGACCTTGGGCAAATCAATTATCCTTTTTCAGATTCCTTCTCTATAAAATGAAAGGCAGGGTTCTTCCTTAGAGTCTTTATGGAAATAATCTATATGTGTATCAAAGGCATCTTTGAGGAAATTATGAAAAGGATTTTGCACATATTATTGCACAGCATGCCACAAATAAATGAGATCACAGATCCACAAAAAAGATCTGAAGCGTTGATTATTAGACCAAATAGTCCTGTATGGTATGGAATTTTGTATGACTTTGGAGAGATATGAAATACGTTTTGTTTAAAGAGTGCCTTCAAGGCTATACTTTGTTTTTTTAATGATGTTTATAAACAATAAACAAAGGAATATCTAAAAATAAATAAAATAAAATAAATTGAGAAGGATTGGGAAAAAATAATCTTTTAACTCTATAGTCCATGAAGCTCATTTTAAAAAAATGTATGTTTAAATCATTGTAGGAAATTAAGAAAAGGCTAAGCTCCTTTAAAAAGATTATTTTAGGAGGTAACCAGAGTCAGGACATTTTGTTCTTTTCCTCATCATCACTTTTTCCCAGGATATCCTATGTCCATATGTCACTTAGAAAAGGTGTTTCTCCTTCTCTTATTTAAATCATTCTTCACTTTACCATCACTTTGAGGAAGTGAGAAAAGAAAAAGCCATTCACCCCAATATATAATTTTGGAGAATATCTGCCCTAAAAAAATCATTAAACAACAGAGCAAATTAGGTGACTAATTGAGAAAAAAAAAAAGGAGTTGCTTTTGAGGGGAAAAAAAGTGTAACTTCTTAGGTCAAAATCATTCCTGGAACTAGATTAAGCATTAAGCAATGCCCAGAGGCATTTGAGAATTTGGTAACAAAATATAATTAAAATCTCTATCATTAATCAAATAAAATGTTATGTGTAGCTAAGCTCAACTTTGATAGGACAGACCTATAAATTATAATGATAGGGTTGAAGAGCCCAGGCTTCCTTTCTTTTGTGGGGCTGGGGAAATGGGTTTCCCAAGTAGCTTTCTTAATGAAGGTAGATTTTTCACAGCCACCATGATTCAGATAATTCAGGACCAATCTAAAAATGTTTTCACATGAAAATTTGGTCATTGAGGCCAAACTATTTCCACCTGAATGACTGAAATTCCACTTGTTAATTGTGTGGCTTATAGATGGAATTCCTTTTCGGGTATGGAGTAGGCTAGATGGTCACTGGCCCTTCCTACTCTGAGAATTTAAGATTCTGTCTGCAAAACTGATCTTTGTGAAGAGCTGTTCCACCTGAGGGATAACTGGCGTGTGTTAGAGAAAAACTTAGTGCATTAGAAGATCAGGTGTACTTCATTTTATACAACAAATAAAATCATGTTTTCCTGTTAATTAATGTTTTCATTTCAAAGTTGGTTTATTTTCACTTCTGGTATACTCTCAGAGAATGGTAATTCCTAGTGCCCTAATACCTCTTCAGTCCATCTGTTAAGTGGCTATTGATTTACAGATGCTTATATGAAGGTAATTCTTTCTTAAATCCATCATCATCATAACTGACATTATATTCTGTTTTTAGGTTTGCAAAGCACTTCTTATTGCACTATCTCATTTGAGCCTCATAATAATCCTGTGACAAAGCTATTTTTTTTTCTTTTATGAAGGGCAATTAGGATTAAGTGACTTGCCCCAGGTCACATAGCTAGTAAGTGTGTGTGTCAAGTGTCTGAGGCTGGAGTTGAACTCAGGTCCTCCTGACTCCAGGGCCAGTGCTCTGTTCACTTTGCCCCTTTTTTCTTTTTTTCTTTTTTTTTTTTTTAACATAGCTACTTCTATTAGCCCCATTTTACAGGTGAGAAAAATGAGACTCAAAGAGGTGAAGTGAATTAAATAAGGAATCCTTAAATGAATCTTTTTCATAGTGTTAAAATGAGGAGGATCAGCCAAGCCCTTTTGCTTTGGCCCATGACTTTCTACTTCAAAATCTCCTACCCCGGGTTCCTAATCCTGTTTTAGGCTCCTTGATTCTAGAAGATCTTGCCTGAATAAAGCTACAACCCTTTTGCCTCTCTTGATATGATCAGAAAGGCCTACATGACTTAAAATAGCTTCTATTCATGATTCTTTTTTTTTTTTGACTGGGTATCCCTATCTCACCAATACTGGAAGTATGGAGGCAACACATGCACACAGTTCCACTAATAATTGGCATGGGATCTTTAACCTGCTCTATTTTTCCACTCCAAGCCAGTTCACCTCATCCTTAAGCAGACTGGTGCCCATCTCTCCCCTCTTCTGAAGGCTCACATATCTTTGCTTTACTTAGTGAAGACACCTGATTGACTTAGCCTAACCCAACTGATAATTCCTGAGCTCAAGCGATCCAAAAGTGTCAGCCTCCCTCATAGCAGGGATTGCAGGCATGTGCTACCACACACAACCACAATTCCAATTTTGGTGGACTCCTGGAGGGTCCTGATCCCTTCTGTCTAGCCATATCCTGTTAATGCCTAAGTTCTATCATACAATTTCCTTGACGAACCTTTATTAAGTGCTAACTGTATTTACTATGCTACATGCTGGGGGAGAAACAGGGTTCAGATAAAACATGATCTTTGACCTTTTAGACAATACCCTCTATGTAGAGGCCAGATATGTGGTATGACATGAGCTTTTGGACCTACTATTTTGGCATTCTTTTTCAGAACCAGTTTTTTAAGCCACAGGGGAAAAAATCAGTCAGTCATTGAATATTCAAACATTTAAAAAATCAGAAACAATATTCTCTAGCTTGATTACCCATTTTATTTGCCAAACTTGGTTTCAAATTACTTTTTGTGATAATTCAGAATGTGAAAGACATTCTACGAAGATGTTACCTTTAGATGGAAGCACTGAGTTAATAGAATTGAATCGTAATTTCAGAAAGTGATTCCAATAAATGAATGGAAAATGTAACAGAAATTTGAGCCCATAAAGGATGAATTTAAGTCTTAAGAAGAAATAGCAGCTGTCCCATCTCAAGGAAATATACTAGCAAATGAGAGGAATCTTGCTATTGCCCCAGGGAGGAAGTTTGCATTTTGTTAGTCAAAGTATGTGCAATTAGTTATATGTAGACTTAACACGGATAATTAGTAATCACGTCATCTTCCTAGGACATGTATTTAAAATATGAAAGGGCACCTCTCATGACTCATTAAATACACTGAATTCTAGCCACTTCTGCTTATTCATATATAAACAAATGATACCACCAGAAAACTGTATGAATGTATCACTAGTGACTTTGTAGTTTTGTGTAGGAAACTGAAGCATTCAGGGGCAGAGGTGATGTTTTCCCTTCTGCCTCTAGTCATGGCATTGAAAGAGAAAGAAGACTACATGAAGGGAGCAGTCAGCTACCTAGATAATTTTGAAGATGGTTATTTTTCCTATGAAAACTATAATAATAGGCTTCTGGCAAAATACAGGGTGCATCTGACAGAGATCAGAAAAAATAATCTTATGTATGTAGAGTGCTTTGGGATCTACAAGAAAGTTTTTCTCACAATAATACCATGAGACAAGTGAAGCAAGTACTACCATCAGTATCCTCTAAATGAAAGGGCAACTAGGTGGTACAGTAGATAAAGTACTGGGTCTGAAGTCAGGAAGACATCTTCCTGAGTTCGAAACCATTCTCAGACACTACCTGTGGGACCCTGGGCACTTCACTTAACCCTGTTTGCCTCGATTTCCTCATCTGTAAAAAGAACTGGAGAAGGAAATGGTAAACCACTTCAATATCTTTGCCAAGAAAACCCCAAAGAAGGTCATGAAGAGGCAGACACAACTGAAATGACTGAACAACAATTTCTAAATGAAGAAACCTAGAATCAGAGAAATTAAGTGACCTGCCCAAGGTTACATGGATAAGAAATGGGAAGATTTCTGATCCTAAGTCTAGCATTTCATTACCTTATGTTGACAGAAGGTTGACTATATGGTAGTAGACTCACTGAGGTGACTAAGAGGGTTTTAAATTGATATTTGAAAAGGGAGAAGGTAACCAAGACAAAATTACAGAATGAGATGTTATAGAAAATAAGCATGAAACAGACAAAAAAATAATGGTTCCAGTAATTCACTGATACTTTGAATAATCTGTGGTCTTGTTAATATGAAAATTCCCTCAATCAATGCATATTATAATCTATCCATGCCTTTTGATCCTGTGATGTTTCATGTTAATACCTTCCCATCAATCCACCAATACAATCATCTAACATACTAAAGGCCAACATGCTCCAATTCTTTTAACATTTTTAAAATTCTTTTTAAAATAAATTAAATTTTATGTTTATTTTTAGTTTACAACATTCATTTCCACAAGATTTTGAGTTACAAATTTTCTCCCCATCTTTCCCCTACCCACCACCTCAAAATGATGGTCCCACTGAATAGCCCCTCCCCCAGTCTGCTTTCTCCTTTATCCTCCCCCATCACCCATTTGACTTCTGGTAGGGTAAGATGGATCTCCATTGCCCAGTGCCTGTATATCTTATTTCCCAGTTCCATGTAAATAATAATGATAATAATAATAATAATAAAAACTTTTTTAAACATTTGATTTTAAAACTTTGAATTCCAGATTCTTTCCCTTCTTCCCTTATCACTCACCCTTACTGGGAAGATAAGCAATTCAATGTAGCTTGTACATGTGTAGTTATACAAAACATTTCCATAGTGGATATATTGTGAAAGACTGGCTATATTTTCCTCCATCCTATCCTGTCCCCCCATTTGTTCTATTTTCTACTTTGACCCTGTCCCTTTGCAAAAATACGTGCTTCTAACTACCCCTGCCAATCTTCCCTCCCTTTTATCATTTCCCCTCTTATCCTCTTCCCCCCTATGCTTTTGTAGGGTAAGATAACCAATTTAGTGTATATGTTATTCCCTCCTTAAGCCAAATTCAATGAGAGTAAGGTTGACCCATTCCCTTTTGCCTTCCTGTTCTTCCCCTCCATTGTAACAGTTTTCCCTTATCTCTTTTATATGAGATAATTTATCCTATTTTGCCTCTCCCTATCTCCTCTCATTATATTCCTCTGTCACCTCCCAATTTTACTCCTTAAATATTATCCCTTCTTATTCAATTGATCCTGTGCCTGCTGTCTATGTATAGACCTGTACACATATATACACACACTCACATATGTATTCATACACACATATACCCTCCTATATAGATATATGTGTGTATACATATATATATACATGTGCATATGTATATATATATATATTTATATTCCCTTCAACTATCCTCATACTGAGAAAAGTTTCATAAGTTATGATTATTGTTTTTCATGTAGGAATGTAAATAGTTCAACTTTGATAAGTTCCTTATGATTTCTCTTCCCTGTTAACCTTCTCATACTTTTCTTGCTTCTTGTATTTGAATATCAAATTTTCCATTCAACTCTGGTTTTTTCATCAAGAATGCTTGAAAGTGCTCTGCCTCATTGAATGACTATATCTTCCCCTGAAATATTATACTTGGTTTTTCTGGGTAGGTGATTCTTGGTTTTAATCCTAGCTCCTTTGACCTCTGGAATATCATATTACAAGCCCTCTGATCCTTTAATATAGAAGCTGCTAGATCCTGTGTTCTCTTGATTGTTTTTCCACAATATTCAAATTGTTTCTTCTTGGCTGCTTATAATATTTTCTCCTTGATCTGGGAACTCTGGAACCTGGCTATAATATTCCTAGGAATTTCTTTTTGGGATCTTTTTCAACAGGTGAATTCTTTCAACTTCTATTTTGCCCTCTGGTTCTAAAATATCAGGGCAATTTTCCTTGAGAATTTCTTGAAGGATGATTTCTATGTTCTTTTTTTGATCATGGCTTTCAGGTAGTCCAATAATTTTCAAGTTATCTCTCCTGGATCTATTTTCCAGGTCAATGGTTTTTCCAATGAGATATTTCACATTGCCTTCTATTTTGTTCATTTTTTTGGATCTGTTTAATAGTATCTTGATTTCTCATAAAGTCATTAGCTTCTATTTGCTCCAATCTAATTTTGAAGGAATTGTTCTCTTCATTGAGCTTTTGTAATTCTTTTGCAATCTGGCAAATTCGGCTTTTTAAGGCATTCTTCTCCTTGTTGGCTTTTTGGGCCTCTGTTGCCATTTGAGTTAATCAGTTTTTTAAAGCGTTATTCTCTTCCGTCACGTTGTTGACTCTCTTTCCATGATTTTCTTTCATCATTCTTATTTCTCTTCCCACTTTTTTCCTCTACTTCTCTTATTTGATTTTCAAAATCCTTCTTGAGCTCCTCCATGGCCTGTAACCAATTCATATTTTTCTTGGAAGCTTTTGGTACAGGAGTTCTGACTGTGTTGTCTTCCTCCTGTTTGATTCTTTGATCCTTTTTGCCCCCCAAAAAGGAATCCAATGGCTGTGCTGGCTTTGCTTCCTTTGCTTGCTCATGTTGCCACTCAGTTATTTGACTTTTGAGCCCTTTGCACAGTAGAACTCTGCTTCTGGAGAGGAGAGCTTTGTCCCAAACTGCTGGGGTTTTTCAGCTACCAGTGTTATTAGTTGGGTGCCCTCTCTACAGCTCTCCCAAGTTCTGGCACACTGGCCACACACCCCAGGACCACCACCCAAGACCATGATCCAGATCCAGGCAGGTTAAAGCAAGAGCAATTTCCCTCTGAATGGTCACTTGGTCCCCTACAGTCTCCAGGCCAGGAGCTCTGAAGCAGCCATGTGGAGGTGACTGCACTGCTGCTGTGTCTCTGCTGCTTCTAGCTCTGGGGACAGAGGCTAGACTGCACTCTGTCACCCCCCACACCCAGTTCCAACAGAGATCCACACTGACCACTAACCTTTTACTTTGTCTTTGGCATTTATAGGTTGATATTTCTGGAAAATGCCACAGCTACTGGTGATCCACTCTCCCAAGCTGCTGGTCAGGGCTTCCCTGGGGCTAAAACCATAGGCTTACATGGAGCTGTACTTGGCTTTCAGCACACTGTGATGGACCCTTCCTGTCTGCCTGCTGGGCTGCCTTCAGTGAGAGATTTGTTTCTCTCTGTCACTTTGTGGCTTCTGTAGTTCTACGATTTGTTTGGAGTCATATTTTATAGGTATTTGAGGTGGTTATTGGGGGAGCTCATGGAGATTTCCTGCATCTATGCCACCATCTTGGCTCTGCCCCCCTCCTTTAATATTTTGTGACCAGCAGTGCATCACTCAGGCTGTACACCAGTTATCACTTGACCTGACTAAATACTGAACTGGTCTGCCATCATTCTCAATGGTCTATTTCCTAGAATATACATTATTCCATGTCTTGCCTGTAAATCATTACTGGCATCATCTTGTGAAACTTGTAATCAAGTAAGGAGATATGTCTGACAGACTGATAATTATGACCAATGCACATTTGTGATGTGCCTACTATGTGCTATAAACTGAGGATACAAAGAATGAAACAATTTCTACTTTCAAGTAATTTACAGTATAATATATGACAATTACATTACATTGGTCATCAGTGCCAATTTAGGTCAAATGGAAGGGATCCTTACATAAGGAAGATTATTTATGAAAGTAGCATGAAGTTTAGGTGAGAGGGGTCAGAGAGTCATGATAGAAAAATGCATTTGAAGGCTCTTGCAATAATCCATTTGGTTAATTCCAAAGATCTATGCTCAGGTGGTACCAGTAAGAAGAGAAAGAAAGGCATTTGTGTCAGAGATAGTTCAGAAGTAGAATCAACAGAAATCTTGATAGCTTGCATATGACTTATAAGGGAAAGAGAAGCATTGCAAATAACACTAAGGTTTTTGACAGAATGGGTATTTCCACTGATAGAAACAGCGTTATCATAAAAGGAACTGATTTAAGGAGGAAAATAATAAGATTGGTTTGGAAATGTTGAGTCTGAGATGCCAGTAGGACGTCTATTTGGAAATGTCTTTATAGGCAGTTGAGAATAATAATAGCGGAATAGTAGCATTCATACTTTAAGGTTTGCAAATCAGTTTACAGATGTCATCTCATTTAATCAGCTAGAGGTGCAACTCTGAAGCTCAGGAGAGACATTTGTGCTGGTGACATAGATTTGTGAGTTATTTATATACCAACGAGAGAGGGGGAAGAAAGTGGGGAAAAGACAGGAGTCAGAAGAGAGACAGAGAGATGGAAAGATGGAGAAAAAGAGAGAGGGGGGAGAGGGAATGGGGGAGGAGAGGGAGAGGGAAAGAGAAGGGGAGAGAGAGATAGGGGATTATATTTTTACTTCTTCAAGAAAAACAATCTTCAAGCTAGGAAAGGTAAAATAAGCATTGATTAGAAAGAACTGAAACACAAGATAGGAAAGCAAATGACAATAAAACACCTGGCCACTTTAAATTAGTTCAAGTCTTTATTGCCTGATGGGTTATATTCATGGCAATTAAAACATTTTACAGATGAGATCACAGAATGATTGTCAGTAATATTTTAGAAATCATGAACAGGAAATACACAAAAAGACCAAAGATGGGCAAATGTTGCCTTACTTTTTCAAAGGGGAGAAAATGAATTTTGGGAAATAAAGAATCATAAACTTGATATTAGCTAAATTCTAGAATAGATTACTATACAGATGGCAACTAATTAGAAAATAAAGTCATGCTCTCCAGGAGACAGAATGGGTTCACAAAGAAAAATTCATACCAAAATAGGCTCATTTCTTTTGTATGCTTTTATTAGACTGTTGGGTTGTTGTTGTTTAGTTGTTTTCAGTCATGTCCTACTTTTTGTGACCCAATTTTTTTTTTTTGACAAAGATACAAGAGTGGGTTACCGTTTCCTTTTCCTGTTCATTTTACCAATGAGAAAACTGAGGCATTTGAGGTTAAGTGACTTCCCCAGGTTCACAAAGCTAGCAAGTGTCTAGGGCCAGATTTGAACTCAAGATGAGTCTTCCTGACTTCAGACCTGGTTTTCTATTCACTGTGCCACCTAGCTGCCATGACTGTTAGGTTAGCTAAATTCAAAAGACAAGTTATATCAAGCAATTGATAAACATTCACTAAGTATCTACCATATGCCAGGCACTATACTAAGCAGTGAGGTTACAGTTAAGAGGCAAAATACCATCCCTGCTTGGAATAAGCTCAAAGTCTAATCTACATTATAATCTATTTCCTCATTTCAGGAAATATTTGGCAAAACCTCATTATAAGCTTGATGAAGACTCAGAGAAACATAGGGCATATGATTCAGTTAAGTGAATTAGTTGTTGATTAAGCAATTACACCCAAAGTCAGTTGAACATAACCTTGGGAGGTCTTTAATGGTATACCACAAGATTCTGTTCTTTAATTGGTTACATCATCATAGTCATAAAGCTTATAATAGATCATAATCATCACAAACTATCATAATAGTCATAATAAATCTAGAAGGAATCTTAGAAATTACTTGATGTGATCCCCTAAACTTACAGTCCTGGGAAACTGTACAAACTTTATTCTAATGGCTACAGAATTCATTGAAGACATAAGATCATCTCTCTGTGGATAACACCAAGGTAGGAAAGATAATAATTTGAGAAGATCAAGATTCACAATAATCTCAAAAAACTGGATTAAACCCCAATCAACAACAGGATTCCAGTAGGTGTGAATGTAAAGTACGTGTGTGGTTTAATTTTGTTGTTGTGCATCCTTCATTTTCAGAGAGTACCAATGACAGTATACCTTAAGGTGCATGTGATTTGGATTCAAGTAAGACAGAGTTGCACAAAATTATTTGTTTAATTTTTTAAAAAGTTATATAAATTCAAGATGAGGGAAACCTGGTGAGAGGCGTTCAGGTGGGAAAAAGAGACCATGACTATTTTAACTGACCACAAACTTACCAAGAGTCCACAATATGAGAGCTCTGAGAAGTTGACACAATTATAGGTAAGGTTTAATTGAGCCACAGTGGCCAAATCAAAACAGAATAGAGTACTTTTGTTCTCTGTTTATGTCATGCTCTGGCCACCTTATTTCATGAGGAATTCTGATAGGCAAATCAGTGTATCATCAAGAGAGTCAGAGGGAAAACAAAACAAAACATAGTATTTGCTGGTATGTACCAAGTTACCGAGAGAACTGTGGATACCTGTAGGAGAATGGGTGGAAGGCAGGGTGTTATCTTCAAATACATAAAGATCCTGATAGTTCAAAGGGGTTAATCTTATTTTGTTTTATTGTTGTCTTTTGTTTTGCAGACATCAGAGGTAGGACCAATGTAGCTGTTAAAACAGGGCAAATTTCAACTCAATAGAAGGAAAATCTTTCTAAAAAATTTGACACCTCCAGCAAATGGGACAGAGTAACTGATCCTTATCATCAGAAATATTTGAGCAAAGACTAAATCATCACCTGTAAAGGATACCATAGAATGAATTCCTGTATTGTGATTAGACAAAATTACCTTTAGATCACTTCAGAGACTAAAGTTACATAAATCTCTGAACCTATATAAAAGGTAATGTACATACAACTTAAGTAATGAACGATCCATCTAAGAATAGCTGACATTATGATGTCATTGTTGTTGTTCAGTGATGTCATGACCCAATTTGGGGTTTTCATGGCAAAGATATAGGAGTGGTTTGTCATTTCCTTCTCCAGCTCCTTTCATAGATGAGGAAAATGAGACAAAACAGGGTTAAGTGACTTGCCCAGGATCACACAGCTAGTAAATCTCTGAGGCTGGTTTGAATTTAAATCTTCCGGATTCCAGGCCCAGGGCTCTATCCACCGTGCCACCTAGGTACCTTCATGCATAGTGGTATGTTACATGCTTATAATTCTTGCTAAGGTTGGTGGGTTGCTTGAATTTGGGAGTTCTCAAGTGCAAAAGGGCTAATGCCAACAGAGAATCCATGCTAAGTCTAGTGCAGATAGGGCAAGCCTCCAGAATCAGAGGAACACCTATATACCTAAGGTTCAAGCTGGCTTAGGTTAAAAAAAGGGAGCAGGTTAAAGCTTTTGTAGCAGTTGGGAATTTCTGCATGTGAAGTGTGGTCAGGAGATGTGCCAATCTGAGAAGCTTGATAGACTTTTTTTCACCTTGACAGGAAGTTAATATGCATTTGTTTTGTGACCAGGAACTAAAGATTTGAGCCCTACAGGGAAAAATACAGCAAGCCTTGCAGCCCCAGAGAGAACTTACTTAATAAAAGAAAAGTCACCAATTTAGGAGGAGAGGGGGAGCATATGATTATGCTTGAAAGTGGCTATTGTACTTTAGCCCAGGTGACAGAGACCAGTCTCAGAAAAAACTGACAAACAAATAAACAAAAAACCCAGTGATCCTTCAAGGTTCAACTCTAGCCCCACCTTCTCTATGGAGCTTTGTCTAACCAACCCACTTTGATCTCTCCCTTCCCAAGACTTCATTACAATGAATATCTATGTCATTTAGTTAGATAACATGATCCTATTTTCTGTTTCATATTTATATCTTGTTGCCTCATCAAGACTGAAAGCTCTTTGACCGGATTGTGTATTACTTCTAATATTTCCTTCAGCACTTAGCACATTACTGAGCACATAGTGAGCCTACAACAAATGCTTGTATTTAGTAAATAATATTCTGTAGATTGTAGGTTAAACTAAGTTATTTTTCTTTAATCTTTTCCAAGATAGAGTTTGTTATGAAACCAAATTTCTAGTATCAGGTTCATTTCATTTTCCTAGATCACCAAAGTTTTCAAACGGTACTTTACTATGTCAAAACCAGGTGATGACACCTATAAGAAAATATTTCTTAAAAAGGAGGCTGTCATAATGGATAGAGAAGTAGCCTAGCATAGAGACTAGAGGTACAGCTTTAATATCAAGAATACCTGAGTTGAAGTCTTGCCTTTAACATAAACTCTCTAAGTGAACCTGGGCAAGTCACATCTCACTGCCCTAGATAACCCACTAAGACTAAGTGTCAACCTGCAATAGTATAGAGATTTATCCTGGCTTTTGTCCAGCAATAAAAAAAAAAGGTATGACATTATGACCCTACATGGTATGGTATTATTAAGTCCATTATTTAAGTAGATTAATGTCTGTTGTTATTTTTTCCTCTGGTGTGTGTGTGTGTGTGTGCCTGTGTGTGTGTGTGTGGGTGTGCCTGTGTGTGTGTGTGTGTGTGTGTGTGTGTGTATAGAAAAAGAGAGAGAGAGAACCAAACCAACACTATTCTATCCTTTTTGCTTTCTGAAATTGGTTGACTTTTCAATTTTAGTGAAGGAGAAGAAGAAATCAGCATTAATGGATTTGGTTTTAAATATATAGGATGTGTTAACAACCACTTACTGCCTTTCTTCCCCTTCAAATTCAAGTCATTCAGTGCTTGTCATGAAGATACCAATGTGGTATCTCCATTCATTTTAGTTAGGGCCAGTTCTTCACAGCCTTGGTCTATATCTTTCCTAAATGAATTCCAGTAGCAAAGTAACCATGTAATCATACATTTCTAACTAAACACTCATGTAATTTAAAGGAGGTATTTTCCCATGACAGTCATAAATTGGAATGATATATTGCATTAGGCAATTACAGTTTTGAAGAATGGATGGTGTCACCATTCAAAGTGGTCACTTAGGACATATAATAGCGGTGTCACATTCATCACAGCATCCAAGAGACAAGATGCTTAAATGCAGTGGAAAGACCATTAATGTAGAAAGGTTTTAGAACTGTCATTGGATCCATTATAACTGATACTAATATTTTACATAAAAATTGCCTGTGCTGCAGATAAGGTAAGTTATCTCAGATCGGATCATCTGAGGACAACCAAAGAAGATAAATGATTGCCAGGTGATGCTATTGCTAAGAGCACTGGGCAAAAATATGTATTAATAGAAGGAAGATACAGCATAGGCAGAGAAGTCAAGAGAAAAGCCCACCTTTGAATGTTCAGTGATTCCTGGCAATTAGCCAAATGAAAATGGAGATCCATCTTTCAGAATAGCCCTAGGTGTAATCTCATATGTAGGTCCCAGAAAAAATATATTAATCCATTTGACTATATACTGTAGGCACAGTCAATGGAGACAAGTCATTTAGTCTCTTGGTAGTTTCTGTTCAAAACCTGCATGGGACATTATTGTGGAAAATACCATGGGGGAGTTGAAGTATGGCTTCTAAGGGGTAGCAGTAGGGCTAATTCAGATAGTGTCCTGTTCTTGAGGTTGACATAGGATATAGGGCATTCAGTTTCACTGGTTTATTTTCCAGTTTCCATTCAACAATGATCTCCTATACAACAAAGATTTCCAAATTCCAGTACCTAAAATAATGCATGTAGCTAATAGGAAAGAATTCGGAGTGTAGAAACGGCCTCCAATGATTCTGATAACCAGCTCATCTGCCATTTATAATCTTAGAGATTTGCCAAGGTCACTGAGAGGTTAAGTGAATTACGTTGGAGCCAGGTTTTTCTGCCTTCAAAGCCTGTTTATCCACTCTGCCTCACTGACTCTCCCATTCAAAATGCTTTCTAAAAATGCAACAAAAAATAATGAATTCCCCCTTTTTTCCGTGTTTAACTAATTTTTTTTTTTTTTTTGGAAATTCTTACAGGATTGTAAATGTACTCATCTGCCAAAGGCTGAAAATACTCCTAATTTTAAAAAAAGAAAACACCTGTTTTGGGCCCAATTATGAATTGCAGAGAACTATCAGTCCTAATTACTAAATAGCTACAGGATTCTCATTTAAGTCAAATCAACTACACTTGAAAAATAAACCTAGAATTTAAATGTTATAATCATTTATAATTCATTCTGCTCCTGTACACAAAAGCTTCGATTCAAATCCAAACTATAGTAGGACATGCGCTTTGCAAATCTTTCTGGATGGCTTTAATGCAGCTGACACCAGTTTTGAAAAGTTTCAAGAGAGTGAGAGTTTCTGAGACTCCTTTTTTTTCTTGAAGCATAGTTTGAATTAATTTTAATTGCACAGTGTCTAATCAAGAAAATACAAACAATCTTCTCTTCAGTGATTCTAACCAGTCTTTGTTCAAAAACATTACTATTTCAGTCTGCTAAGAAACCCAGATAAGTCCCAACATTTATGCAATCTTGGGCCCTATGGTATCTATAAACTTGTAACTGATAAGACTAGGTACAAATAGATTTCAAATACTGCTGCAGGTTTTACAAATAGATCTCAAATACTGCTACAGGTTTTACAAATAGATCTCAAATACTGCTGCAGGTTTTACAAATAGATCTCAAATACTGCTGCAGGTTTTACAAATAGATCTCAAATACTGCTGCAGGTTTTACAAATAGATCTCAAATACTGCTGCAGGTTTTACAAATAGATCTCAAATAC
>CM053589.1:27361114-27371263 GCA_028646515.1 Pseudochirops corinnae | reverse complement strand
AATTCAAAGAAAATTTCTCAGGCAATATAATAACAGAGGGTCTGGCCTCAGACCTCCAAAAAACCAAAGACCCTAAATACCAATCTTTGATTTGTAAGTGCCCTCCAATTTCCTGCCCAGGACTCCAAATCACGTATCCTAAGTTATGTAGCAGCTCATTGTACTACATAGACATTTTTGTGGTTATTTTTGGTCGGTCGGGCCAACTCTTTGTGACTTTATTTGGGTTTTCTTAGCAAAGGCACTGGAGTGGTTTGCCCTTTCCTTCTCCAGCTCATTTTATACATGAGGAAAATGAGGCCAACAGAGTTAAGTGACTCGCCTAGGGTCACACAGCTAGGAAGTGTCTGAGGTTGGATTTGAATTCAGGAAGGTTATCCTTCATGACTCCAGACCGGGCATGCTATCCACTGAGCCACCTAGATGTCCTACAGAAACATTGATTCTAAATAGCCATGGGGATTGCATACATCCTGTTTCTGAAAGGATGCTTTCCCATTCCCCAAATTACTGACGCTTTTATGATGGATTCTAGAGTATGGAGACATTGACTAATGACTGCTCCTTTACATAGATGCTTCATTGCCTTTTCTCTTTTTAAAGAATGCTCTAGGCATTTATTTTCTACCATGCAAAGGATGATGGTGATGATCATGATGACAATGATAAAACAACTGACATGTAGAAGGAAAGAAATAAACATTTATTAAGCTCCTGATGTGTGCCAGGCATGGCACAAAGCATTTTATAAATATCATCTCATTTGAGCCTCACAACACCCTCTATTCCCATTTTACAGCTGAGAAAACTGAGGCATTAAGAGGTTGAGAGACTTGCTCACACAGCTAGTAAGTGTCTGAAGCAAGATTTGAACTGAGGTTTTCCTAACTCCAGGCCCAGAACTCTAGAGACAGAGCCAAGTGGCTGCCTCTACCTTTGAGGTTTACAAATTGCTTTGTATATTTCCATTTCAGTTCAATTGATCAAAAAATATTTATTAAGTGCTTTGTATGGGTGAGGCACTCAGAATACAAAGACAAAGAATGAAATAAGCCTTGCTGTCAAAGATCCATTTCAACAGATCCTTGCAACACTGTGAGGTTAAGTGTTTTAGCTATTTAATCCCTTTTAAAAAATGTGAGTACAGGGCAGCTAGGTGGCTCAGTGAATAGAGCACCAGCCTTGGAGTTGGGAGGACCTGAGTTCAAACCAGTCTTAGACACTTGACACTTAACTAGCTGTGTGACCTTGGGCAAGTCACTTAATCCCAATTACCTTGCCCTCCCCCCTCCAGTAAAATAAAATAAATGTGAGTTAGTAAAGTAAGGAGAAAATTGGGCATGGCATCATGGCAGAAACAGAGATAAAAGAAAGTATGCTAGGTGGCACAGTGGGTAGAGTGCTTTTGGATACATCTACTAGTACTCATTGGATAGGTAAGTGGTGTAATAGATAGAGCACCAGGCCTGGAGTCAGGAAGATCCATCTTCCTGAATTAAAACCTGTCCTCAGATGCTTACTTGCTGTGTGACCCTGGGCAAGTAACTTAACCTGTTTGCCTCAGTTTCCTCATCTGGAGAAGAAAATGACCAACCACTCTAGTATCTTTGCCAAGAAAACCCCAAATAGGATAATGGGTCAGATACTACTAAAGCAACTCAATAACAAAAAGGATTTTTCTCTAACTAGTAGGTGAAGGACTTTTTATTCAGAAAAAATAATTACATGTTCTTGAAATTTATTCTGATGTTGCTATACTGACTTCTAGGTCCCTATTTTGAAGTGACTTGGATATTCAAAAAGTTATTTGAATTAATGCATGAAAATAATAATTCTTCCTCTTTCGATACTAATAGTTCATGTAACAGGTTTAGTACTGATATAGTAAAGTTATCCCTTCCACATCTTTGGGGTTAGAGGTGTGGTACCTTAGCGATCCAGAAAAATCCATACAAAAATTTTTGGCCCTTCCTTCATACCAGAGAAGAAGCCTGAATTATTATGATGTTAAAAGATAAAATATGTTGATATTATAAAATACTATACATGTATTTAAAGTATTTCTGAGTTTCTAAACTTTTTCTATGTTATCTGCTGGCCTTCACGTGTCATTTGCAGCTTCAGCAGAACTCCCCCAAAATTCCCATTTAATTTCTTATACCAACCCACAATATAAGGAAACCATGATGGAGAAAGTCATGGTGTAAAAGGGATAACTATTTCAATAGTCTATAGAGAGCTGGCCTCAAAACCAGGAAGGCCTGGGTTCAAGTCCCATCTCTGACACATACCGACCAAGTGACCCTAGGCAGGTCACCTAAGCTCTCACTGCTGTAAGCAAGTCTCTAAGACTATAACTAGCAGAGAAGCTGCCAACCTGCCCTCATAGAGAGAAATGCCTTGCCTAGGAGTTCCCTGCACCAATTAAATCACAAGTCCAACCTCTTTCTCTTTAGAGATGAGTAAAGGGAGACTGTGAGCATCTGAAGCATTGTTCTGTGGTCACATAACTACCATGGTATATGGGATTAAAACCTAGATCTTTCTTACTCCAAATCCAGCTCTCTGTGCATTATACCATTTAACATGAATAGTTAGGGGCGGTGAACCTGCAGCCTCGAGGCCACATGTGGTTCCTGGGTGTGGCCTTTTGACTGAGTCCAAGTTTTACATAATAAACCCTTTTATTAAGAGGATTTGTTCTGTGAAATTTGGATTCAGTCAAAATGTCACACTGAGAACCGAGAGAGGGCCATATGTAGCCTTGAGGCTGTGGGTTCCCCACTCCTGATATGGAAAATGTTCTTCCTCTACAAACAAATCTGTACTTGACATCCTCAGTCCTGATAGGAGAGGTAAGCATGCATCATCTAGACCTTGCAAACTGAAATATTCTCTATAAGAGCTAATAATATTTCATATGTAGGGCATATATAAGTATCTTTTAGGATTCCATGAAAGTATTTCAGTGCCCACTTCTTTTCTGTAAATATGGTATACAGGCAAGAAAATGCCAGTAACATGCAGATGACTATGTGATAGGCCATACCACCACTGGGCTGTAGTTCCTCCAGATGGAGTGTGTCTTTTTTGTACTTCTTCCAACCTGTCAGTACCAGGTGGTAATGCTCTCTCATTCATTCATATATTTAACCAACACCCATTTATTAGGTGCCTACTATTTGCGTTTAATAGTAGATAGAGTGCCATGCCTGGAGTCAGGAAGATTCATCTTTCTGAGTTCAAATCTGGCCTCTGACACTAACTGTGTGGCCCTGGGCAAGTCATTTAACCTGATTGCCTCAGTTTTCTCATATGTAAAATGAACTGGAGAAGGAAATGTCAAACCACTCCAGAATCTTTGCCATGAAAACCCCAGTGGGGTCATGAAGAGTCAGACACGACTGGAAAATGATTGAACAGCAACTGTAGGCAGAACACTAGGGTAGACATGGAACCCCACTCCAAGCTGCTGAATTCTACTTGCAGATAGGGATGCAGGATGCTCAGGGATACCTAGGAAAATAGGACTAGGAGACCCAGAGTGGGTAGCATTAGTGAACAATTGCACAATATCCAGAGACATTTACAACAGGAGCAACTGAGTCCTTATGTGTTGGCCACTGATAAGAATAGAAGGGACACATGTTCTAGACATAAATTGTCAGGTGATAGAAGTTGTTATCAGCAGTAGAGATGGAAGTGTAGCTTCAATAACAAGCCTGTATGTCAATTAAAATAGATCTTTGGCATGTTTAAAGAGGGGTTTCTTATTCCTATCCTAAGTGATACTGGAACAACCACACATCCATTCCAATTTTGAATCATCCTAACTTCTGAGAAGTTCTTTATCCCCGTTCTTCAATCATTTCAGGGTCTGGGATACTGATTTTTTTTGTTGTTGTTTAATCATTTCAGTTATACTTGACTCTTCGTGATCATATTTGGGGTTTTCTTGGCAAAGATGCTGGAGTGATTGGCCATGTCCTTCTCCAGCTCATTTTACAGATGATGAAACTGAGACAAATAGGGTTAAGTGACTTGCGCACGGTCACATAGCTAGCAAGTGTCTGAGGCCAAATTTGACCTCAGGAAGATGAGTCTTCCTGATTCCAGGCCTGGTACTCTATCCTAACACCTACCTATCTGATGGGTACTGGTAGATGTTTCCAAACACATAAAGGATAAAAAAGTGATCAGTAAAGCAGTTTATGGTTCATTGTAAAATGAGGAGATAATCCCTGTGGTAATTGCTTTGTGACCAGCCAGCATCAATGTTTTACTGACTATGATAAGGACCAATTTGGTACCTTGCTTACAACTTCAGTTAAACATGATCATATCTATAAGCATAGCTTTAGGCAGAAACAGAGATAAAGGAAAGTATTTTTTTTCCTCTAATAGGTTAAGGATGTTTTATTCAGAAAAAAAAAATTCTCTTGAAATTTATTCTGATGTTGCTGCTCTGACTATTAGGCTATGGGTCTATTTCGAAGTGATTTGAATGCTCAAAAAATAACTTGGATTAATACATGAAAATAACCATTATTCCCCTTTGGGCACTGATAGTTTACTTGATAGGTTTAGCACTGATACAGCATTTCTATTCACTTCTCATGAAATCTTGGTGATGTGAGTCAAATTCTGTACACAAGGGAGAAATGAAGTAGAGAATAGAATCAATTATCCAGATAATTCAGGCAAAAACAAGCTCCTAAAACAAACCACTGAAAAAGAAGTCCTGATCTGTTCACATTAGCTGGCTAATGGGCAAATCCACTGGATACTTGCTTAACTGCTTCCTTTATTTTGTCTGTGCAGTGTTTTTAAACCCTGTTTTCTAGTGCCATCTCTGTGTCAGAGATACTATGCCACGAATGCCCCAAGTTACTCTGGGGAAACTAGAGACTTTCACTGGCTCAAGTAAAAGCCCATTTCTTGGGGCAGCCAGGGGTCAAAGTGAATAGAGCACCGACACCGAAGTCAGGAGGACCTGAGTTCAAACTGCTCTTAGACACTTGACACTTAACTAGCTTTGTAACTTTGGGCAAGTCACTTAACCCTGATTGCCTTGCCTTCCACCCTCCAAAAAAAAAAAAGCTTGTTTTTCCCACTTGCAAGCATATTAACTCAAATTAAATAAAAGGAATTTTTATTAAAGTTAACAAAACCAACTTTTAGAAGTTATAAAATTAGAAAACCACAGTTCTTCCCAGTCCCATAATATTCCTCAGTGAGCAACATGTCCATAAAACCCACCAGGTGGGTCATTTCACACTAGAGCCTTCACTGCTTCCTGGTGGTCCAGATCTGTCCAGGAGAGATATCCACTGATGCTGGAAACAACATGGTATCCTGGCTGAAGAGAGGGGAAAGGAGCAAGAATTCAGCCTACTATGTGCCAGACACTGTGCTAAGCACTTGACAAATACTATCTCATTTGGTGCTCACAACAGCCCTGGAAGGTAGAAGTTATTATCATCACCATTTTACAGCTAGGGAAACTGAGGCAGGCAATGGTTAAAGTGACTTGCCCAGGATAGCACATCTTACCAAGTGTCCAAGGTTAGATTTGAACTCAGGTCTTCCCTGGGTCTTCAGTAGTGAATCCTTAGTCTTTCCATTTGTCTTTGCTTGACTCACTCCTGCTTCATCCATGCCTTTTTTTTTCCCCTTGATAATGTTTCCACATGGGCAGCTAGATGGTGTAACATATAGAGTGTCCAGTCTGGAGTCAGGAACATTCAGCTTCCTGATGTCAAATCTGGCCCAATTACTAGCTGTGTGACTCTGGGCAAGTCACTTAACCCTGTTTGCCTCAATTTCCTGATCTCTAAATGAGCTGGAGAAGGAAATGGCAAACCATTCCAGTTTCTTTGCCAGTAAAATCCAAAATAATGTCACAAAGAGTTAGATGTAACTGCAAATCAACTAAACAACCAAAACAACAATGTCTCCACCTAGCCTGGACCCTGATCCAATGATACTGGACTCTGATTTGGTCAATAACTCAAACTGTTCTTCTCCTTCAAACTAAAACTGCCCAAATAACAAGATGGACAACCAGACATCGGCTCAACTTGCTCAGGCTAGGCTGGCTATGCCCAATACCCACATCCCTGTAGCTCATCATAGTTGCATACCTGCAACACCATAACATCTGGATATGTTGGCTATACTTTGAGAGGGGGCATGGTGTAGTGGTTAGACTAATGGACTTGGAGGTCACAGACATAGGTTTGCATCCTCCAGAAGCCCACTCATCGGAGGTCTTCAAGCAGAGCTACTTGATGATCAATTTATCAATAAAAACATGTATTGCCTACTATGGTCCAGGAATTGTGCTAAGTGCTGAGGATACAATTAGGCAAAGGGCAGTGCCTGTTCTCAAGGAGCTTAGAATCTAATGGAGGAGATAACATGCAAGCAAATTACACACATACACACACATACAGGTACATGGAGAGAGTGAGAGAGACAGACAGACAGATGGACAGAGAGACAGAAACAGAGAAAGAGACAGACAGATACAGAGAGAGACAGAGAAAGAAACAAAGAGACAGAGACAGAGAGACAAAGAGACAGACAGAGATAGACAAAGAGACAGAGAAAGAAACAGAGAGAGAGAGAGAGAGAGAGAGAGAGAGAGACTGATTTTAGGATAAAGGAAGTAATTAATAGAACAAAGGCACTAGAATTAAGTGGGATTGGGGAAGGCTTTCTGTAGAAAGTGGAATTTTAGGTAGATTTTATCAAAGTCAGGGAGGTTAGCAGGCAGAGTGGAAGAGGGAGAATATTTCAGGCATGGGGGTGGGGGTGGGGAGACAGAAAGGACCCAGAGCCAAGAGATAAGAGTATCTTGTTTGTGGAACATCCAAGAGACAATCCAGTGTCACGGGATTGAACAGTATACATCAGGAAATAACGTGTAAGGAGGCAGGAAAGGTAAAAGGGGAACAGGTTATGAAGGGCTTTAAATGCCCAACATAGTATTTTGTTTTTGATTCTGGAGGCAATAGGGAGCCACAGGAGTTTATTGAGTAGGGGAGAAAGAAGTGATCAGACCTGTACTTTAGGAACAAAATCACTTTGGTGGCTGAATAGAAGACGGATTGGAATGAGAGGGACACTTGAGGCTGACAGTCCCAGCAGCAGATTATTGCAACAATCCAGTCATGAGGTAATGAGGAAATGCCCTAACATAGTGGCAGTGTCAGAGAAAAGAGAGGGACATATTCAAGAGAAGTGGCCAAGATGAAATCAGCAGGCCTTGGCAACAGCTTGAATGTGGGGTTCAGAGACGGGGAGAAATCCAGGATGACTCCTAGGTTGTGAACCTAAGGGGAGTGGGAGGATGATGTTGTTCTGACAATAATAGGGAAAGGGGGGTGGGATGGTTTTAGGGGGAAAGATAATCAGTTCTATATTGAACATGTTGAGTTTAAAATGTCTACTGAACATCTGGTTTGAGATGTCTGAAAGGCAGTTGGAGATGAGAGACTGGAGGTCAGCAGAGAATTTCTAGCAGGAAAGATAGATTTTAGAATCAATTGAAACAGAAATTTCTTTCAGATATGGGTTAGACTAGAGGGCTGCTGAATATATTATATAGATATTTCATAATATACCTATTATTTTTATATTATGATATATTATATTATATATTAATCATATTATATTACTATATTATGTTGTATTATATTGTATTACATTATATTACATTACATTATATTACATATTACCTTGTGTTATATTGTGTTATGTTATATTATATAATATCATATTATATTAAAGTGCTGTGCAAGCCTTGACATACTTTATATCTGTCATTGTTTGTTGTTGGTTGTGGTTACTTAGAGACAAGAGCTTCTGGTGGCCATTTCTTTGTGTTTTCAAACAAGAAGATACCTCTCCCCCTTGTGTGTGTGTGTGTGTGTGTGTGTGTGTGTGTGTGTGTGAATTTTTCTGTCTCTCAGCTTCATATTTATCTCAGCCTGCAGAAATATCATGGTCACTGAATCTGTGAATGTGGCCAATGCCTCACCCCAAGGCCTCATATTCTTTCAACCTCCTTAGAATGATTTTGGATGTTCCTACCATAGGACCTGTACTCTCTCCAACCAAGGGATGGTAAGTGTCACAGCTAATTCATAGGTATATTCTTGCAAAATGAAGGTACTGAATTGAATCTACTTCATGGGTATTATAGATTTATAAGTAGGCGGTAATATAGATGTTATCTAATCCAAACCCCTACTTTTTACAAAGAAGTGAATGGAGTTTCAGTGAAGTGAAGGAACTTGTCCAGGGCCATATGAATAGTAAAATGCGACCATTATAGTTAGGAATAGGTATATTTTTAAAATTGCATTATTTGTTTATTTTTAACATTTGTTTAAAAAAGTTTTTTGAGTTCCCAATTCTCTTCCTCCCTTTGACCCTTCCCCACCTGTTGAGAAAGCAAGCAATATATCAGTTATACACGTGAAATCATGTAAAACATATTTCCATATTAGCAATGTTACCAAAAATAAAGCAAGGAAAATAAAGTGGAAAAATAATACATTAATTTTCATTCAGAATTTATCAGCTCTCTCTCTAGGGGTAGATAACTTTTTTCATCATGAGACTTTGGAATTTCCTTGATCATTGTCTTGACCAGAGTAGCAAAGTCTTTCCCAGATGATGATTATAATATTGCTGTTACTATGTCGAATGTTCTCCTGGTTCTGCTTCCTTCACTTTGCATCAGTTCATATAAGTCTTCTCAGGTTTTTTTTTTTCTTTCTGAAACCATCTTGCTCAGTATTTCTTACAGGACATTAATTTTCAATCCTAATCATATACCACAACTTGTTCAACCTTTTCCCCAATTGATGAGAATCTTCCTAATTTCCAGTAGGAATAGGCAGATTAGAAGGATTGATACTATAAAGGAAACTACCTCTCTTCTCTGATGAAGTCCTTTCCCAAGGATATTTCTAAGCATGAAAGCCTTAATGAATCTGTTTCTAGCTCTTCAAAATGTGAGTATTTGGCGGAGGTTAGTTTTCAGAATTCTTATGTAAGAGAATAGTCCTTGAAAGCCTAGGGCTTCAACACAAGTTCTAGGGCCTAGAACTTGTTAAACTAACAGTAAAAGATTAAATTCCCTATCCCCACATGATCCCTTTTTGAGAGATGAAGTAGCCCTTTAAGTGAATCCTAAATTGGATAAAGAAAGATAGGCTATGTCTTGGGGTGAGCATTCAGTTACTTCACAGAGTCCAGGAAACAGATTCAAGGAGGAATTTAAATCTGGATCTTATGTATAGATGATGCTCAGAGGGGGATAATGGGAAGATGGGAGAAGGTTCATGGAATTTGAAGGTGAAGGCACCTGGTGCAAAGAAAGGGTCCCAGGAATCTGGAAATAAGGCTGTTTGGGTGGATAAGGAATGAGGTTTGTCAATACAGAAGTTTGCTAGTGAGAATTTGAATTATTCTTTTTTTAAAAAAATTTAAATTTTTAAAACAAGTGAAGTTTTTGCAGAGTTGTGAAGGGAGATGAGGGACATAGCATGACATAGTAGAGGGAGTAATGTATTTGATGTTTAGGTTCAAATCCTGGCTCTGGCCTGGGCAAGTTACTTCATTTCATTAAAACACAATTTCCTTCTCTAATTGCTACTGCTAACATTTCTAGTACCAGATTGAATAAGATGGGTGATAGTGGACATCCTTGTTTCATCCCTGATCTTATTGGAAATGCTTCTAGTTTATCCCCATTACATATAATATTTGCTGATGGCTTTAAATAGATGACACCTATTATTCTAAGGAAAATTCCATTTATTCTATACTTTCTAGTGTTTATTTTTTATTTTTTTTATTTTTATTTTTTTTATTTTATTTTAGTTTATATCATTCATTTCCATGAAATTTTGAGTTACAAATTTTCACCCTATCTTTCCCCTACCCACTGCCCCCAAACCGCCATCCCATTGTATCCCCCCTCCCCCAATCTATTCTCTCCTATGTCTTCCCCCCTCACCCCTCTGACTTTCTGGTAGGGCAGGATGAATCTCCCAACCACAGTGCCTGTGTATCTCAAGTTCCAGTTGGATGTAGTTAATAATAATAATAATAATAATTGTATATATATATATA
>CM053589.1:27333223-27360614 GCA_028646515.1 Pseudochirops corinnae | reverse complement strand
AGGCTGAGACGGCTTGCCTGGAAGACGTTCTGGAAGGCCGAGATTCTCCTGGGTTCTAGGGCCAGATGAACTGCTGGAAGACTGAAGAAGCATGCCCGGGATAAGCTTTTGTTGGTTTGTGGCCTGGCTGATCCTTGAGTTCCTAGCAACAGAAGTAGCAACAGACCTTCATGGGTCTGAGATGTGCCTGACCCTGTGAACTTCAGTGTGTACCAGGGACTGCCTGGAGGACTGGACAAGAACCTGGGAGCCATCTGCCCCTGAATCCAGGTAACTGTTTGGTGGATTCAAGTAGGAGCTGGGACCATGGAAGGGGATCCAAGGGAATCAGAGAGACCACCCAGAATCAAGATGAAGAAAAGGCCTCCCCTTGGATAAAATTGAGGTTTGCAGGACACCAAGGGGTAGAGGGTTTGTGTGGTTTTCTAATGATTGTATTTAGTGACTGATTGAGTTGATGTATGATTGCCCCATCAGTGGAAGATTGATTATTGTATTGTAAATTGATTGAATGATTAAGTATTGATTTGCCCCATGAGTGGAAGACTAATTATTGTATTGTGAATTGATTGAATGATTGAGTGTTGATTATTGTATTGTGAATTGATTGAATGCTTTGTTCTAAATATTGTGGCCACTATAGTAAAAACTGTTTTTTTTTCCTAATGTTAAACTGTTATGAATACTATATTGTGATTTTTCTGTGATAAGATGTAATGTTGTGAATATTATATTGCGATTTGTAATGAATGTTTGCCTTGATTTGTAATGGAATAAACAGAGTATTCACTATACTATGTAATCCCAACCTTAAAAGCTGTTTATAGTAGCATTCTTTTGGGAATCTACTGGTGCATTGCATTATATATGCTTAGAAAACTCTAAAGAATCAACTAAAAAATTAGTTGAAACAATAACTTTAGCAAAGTTGCAGGATATAAAAAGAACCCACTTAAATCTTCAGTATTTCTATATACTACCAACAAAGCACAGCAGGAAAAGATAGAGAAATTCTATTTAAAATAATTTCAGAAAATATAAAATACTTTGAAGTAAGAACAAAATTACAAAATATTTTTCATATAAAAAAAGACAGATCTGAACAATTGGAGAAATATTAATTGCTCATGGGTAGGCTGTGCCAATATAATAAAAATGACAATTCTACCCAAGCTAATTTACTTATTCAGTGACATTGGAATGAAACTACCTAAGAATCACTTTGTAAAAGTAGAAAAAAATAATAAAATCCATCTGGAAGAACTAAAGGTCAAGAGAATGAATGAAAAATAAAATTATAAAGGAAGGCAGCCAAGTAGTAAGTACTAGATCTCAAACTATACTATAAAGCCATAATCATCAAAACAATTTGGTACTAATTTGAAATGGAGAGGTAAATTAGTGGGACAGATATTTAGAAGCAAATTAGTAAGTAGCCTAGTATTTGATAAGCACACAGATGCCAGTTATTGGACTAAGAATTTGCTATTCAGTAAAAACTGCAAGAAAGATAGAAAGTGACCTGGCAAAATCTAGGTATAGATAAATATTTTACACCATATTCCAAGATAAAATCCAAAGAAATACATGGATTAAACATAAAAGATTATACCATGAACAAATTAGAAGAGCAAGAAAGAATACTTCTCAGATCTGTGGAGAAGGAAGAGTTAATGACCAAAATAATTGAGAGTATCAAAGAAGATGAAATGGGTAATTTTTATTATAAGTAATTAAAAAGTTTTTGCCCAAACAATACCAATGCAGCTAAAATTAGAAGGGAAACAGGCAACCATGAAAAGTCATTATAGCAAATTTCTCTGATAAAGATCTCTATTTTCAGATACATAGACTGAAATTCATAAAAATAAAAATCGTTTTTTCATTGGTAAATGATCTAAGAACATTAAATAAGCACTTTTCAGAGGAAGAAATCCAAGCTTTCAATAGTAGCATATGAAAAAGTTTCCAAATCACTAATAATTAGTGAAATACAAATTAAGGTATTTCTGAGTTTCTATCTTTTACCCATCATATTGGCAAATTTGACAAAAACAGAAACTGACAAGTGGGGGGGAGGGGCTATAGGAAGTCTCAGTGGGAACCATTGGAAATCACTGAATGGGGCAAAGGGATGACCTTGTCAAATTTGAGCTTTTAAGAGTTTACTTTGATAGCTAAATGGAGGGTGAAGTGGAATGGAAAGAGAAAATTGAGAAAGGCTAACCAAAAAACTGTTGAAAAAGTTGCAGTATGAGGAGATGAGAGCCTGTACTTGGTGGGTCACTAGGTGGCACAGTAGATAGAGTTCTGGACTTGAAGTCAGAAACATTCATCTTCCTGAGTCCAAATCCAGCCTCAGACACTTATTAGCTATGTGATCTGGGCAAGTCACTTAACCCTGTTTGCCTCAATTTCCTCATCTGTAAAATGAGCTGAAGAAGGAAATGACAAACCACTCCAGTATCTTTGCCAAGAAAACCCCAAATGAGGTCATGAAGTCAGACATGACTGAAAAATAATTGAACATCAACATCAGGTGAATAGCAGTGTCAAAGAAGAGAAGGGGGTATATAAAAGAAATACAACAAAGGCAAACTCAACAGGACATGGCAAGTGATTCAACATGTAAGTAAAGAGTTAAGGATGATACCAAGGCTGGGAACCTGGGTGCTTCAGAGGATTTTAGTGTCCTCAATGGTAAAAAGTCAGGAAGAGGGGAAGGTTTTGAGGGAGAAAGATAATAGGTTCAGATTTGAACATGTTGACTTTCATATGTGTATGGGGCATCCAGTTCAAAATGTTGAATAGGTATTTGGAAATGCCAGACTGCAGGTCAGGGAAAGAGAGAGAAAATAGTTTTGTTGATTGAAAAAAAATAAAGTTTTTTTTTTTTTTTAATATGGAATGGAGTCTCCAAAATGAGTCATCTCCCTTTCCCTGGAGGTATTCTTGTATGAATGCTACATGACCCCTTGTTAGTACAGCCAAACTATCTTTTAATTTTTCCCAGAATAAGAGAAATATATGGATATAAATAGCCACAGTAACTAGTAATCCACGGGTACAGCTCCTAACTGGAAGGCTACAAGTCCCAAAACTGCTTGCTTAGGACATGGGTAGTGCGTTTTTATACTGAGGGAGGCAAAGGGATCCAATGCCTATTAGAACTAAATACCACTCAGCTGCCCTCAGCTGATAAGGCTATTATTATATAGGAATAATCCTATACTCAGCCTCGTTTCCCTGGGCCAAAGATATGCTCCCTAATGGGTAAGAGTGAGGAAGATCACAGACTATGTCCTTTTATGTTTTCTTTTTGTATCAGTGAGTGAAGATCCAGTGATGGTTTTTGTGTTATTCAATAAACCCAAAATGAAGACTGGTCTCAAATTAGCAAGAATTTATTCAGCACTTACTATGTATCAGGCACTAAGTGCTAAGTGCTGGAGAGAGAGAGGGAAACAGGAGCGGGGGAGAGAGAGAGACAGAGAGAGAGAGAGAGACAGAGAGAGAGAGAGACAGAGACAGAGAGACAGACAGACAGAGAGACAGACAGAGAGAGACAGACACAGAGAGAGAGATACACACACACACAGAGACACACGCAGAGAGAGAAAAGGTGGGAGAGAGAGAGAGAGAGGGAGAGACAGACAGAGAAAGAGAGAGACAGAGAGAGACAGAGACAGAAAGAGACAGAGAGGGACAGACAGACAGAGAGAGAGAGAAAGAGAGAGAGAGATAGAGACAGAGAGAGACAGAGAGAGAGACAGAAAGAGACAGAGAGGGACAGACAGACAGAGAGACAGAGAGAGAGAGACAGACGCAGAGAGAGACAGAGACAGAGACAGAAAGAGACAGAGAAGGACAGACAGAAAGAGAGAGAGACAGAGACAGAGAGAAACAGAGACAGAGAGAGAGACAGAGAGTGAGAGAGAGAGAGAGAGAGAGAGAGAGATCATCTACTGAAATTTTGAGCCTGACATATTGGGTACAACAGAAGCTTTAGTTCAGCGGACTAAATAGCCTAGAGAGTATTAAAACTTTTTGTTCTGAGGAGTCCTTTATACTCTTAAAAATTATTGAGGATCCCAAAGAGCTTGGACTTAGGTGGCTTATATCTACTTATTTTTGCCATATCAGAAATTAAAACTGATATATTTTAAAATGTTCATTCATTAATTTAATATTAATAAATTTATTACATGTTAATATAAATAGCATGTTTGATGAAAATATATTTTTTCAAAACAGAAAAGTCACTGAGAAGAATGGTGTTGTTTTATATATTTTTGCGAATCTCTTTACTGTCTGGCTTAATAGAAGACTATTGGATTCTGTTACCTCTCTCTGCAGTTCAATCTGTTGTGATATGTTGTTTTTGTTCAAGTATATGTAGAAAATCCAGCCTCACACAGACATGTAATTAGAAAAGGGAGGGGTGGGGTGGCTAGGTGGTACACTGAATAGAGCACAGGCCCTAGAGTGAGGAGGACCTGACTTCAAATCCGGCCTCAGACACTTAACACTTACTAGCTATGTGACCTTGGGCAAGTCACTTAACCCCAATTGCCCTGCCTTCCCCCCTCCAAAAAGATAAAACAAAAAACAAATAAAAAGAAAAGGGAGGGGTATTTTAATATGCAAATAACAGCTTAGTAGTAGTAGTAGTATTTAGTAATAATCAGTATTATCATTAAAATATTTCTTACCTTGCAGGCCTCTGGAAAGGGTCTCAGGGACCCCCAGTGGTCTTTGTACCAAATTTTGAAGCTCTTCTCTTTGGAGATCACTTCTAAATCTGAGACTCTGTGATTCTGAGCCTGAAAATTGCATATTACTTGGAATATTTGTAAATATTAATTTAATTATTAGTATTCCTAACATAACCAAATTAGAAGGATAACAGAACGACAATATTGTTTATGATTAGAAGAGCTCCAACTTATCCCAACGCATTGTTGACCCTGAAAAATGGACAACTGGACAAAAATAAAAACGTTGGCTCCATCTTCCTTTCCCACAAAAATTTTAACTGTTGCCAAAGAAATGGTCAATACAATGAAGAGATAGCATTAACTTACAAGCCATCTCAGCCAGCTATTATGTCTGAATCAGTTGTTTAATCTACAGGTGTTTAAGCACTTATTATGTGGACTTATTAAGCCATAGAGTAATGACTGGGGATAAAGAATGGAACAATCTCTACTCTCAAGGTACTTATGTTCTACTGGAGACTATATGTGTGTCTATGTGTGTGTGTATGTGTACACACATTGACATATATATGCACATGTTTATGGATGCATATGTGTATTGCACACACAAAACACAAATATAAAGTGAATAAATATTTACAAACTAATTAAATACAATTTGGGAGGGAAGGCATTGGCAGTGGGAGGGATCAGAAATGGCTTCATACAGAAGATGGTGTCTAAATTCAGTTGTAAAGGAAAACAAAGGGAAAATGGGGAGTGATTCATTGCAAAGACATGGAAAAGGGAGGTGGAATGTCATGAGTGAGGAATAGACAAAAACAATTTGGCTAGATTACAGAGTGCAGGAAAGAGAATAATATACAGTGAGTCTGGCCAAGTTGTATAGGCTTTAAGAGCTTAGCAGAAGAGTTTATTTTTTTTATCCTAGAGGCAATAGGAAGCCACTGGAGTTGATCGAGTGAGGTAGTCACATGATCAGATCCGTGCTTAAGGAAAATGACTTTGGCAGCCGTGTGTAAGATGAATTGGATTGGAGAGAAGCTTGAGACAGAGATACCAATCAGGAGAGGATGTTTCAACCAACAATTTAGAGGAGAGGTGACAAGGGCCAGAACTAAGGTGGTATCTGGGAGAGTGGATAGAAGGGGTCTCAAGCATGCCTATAGTGTGGAGGGGGACAATCTTTCAGAACAAGCACTACATCACAAATATACTTGAGTCTGTTTCTGAAAGATCTTCTCTTCACACTCTGACCTTATAGGAAAATTGACTCTCTGACACTCAAGAGAATCAAGGGCTACCCCCCCTTCTCCCAAAAAAGATGCCCAATTAAGGGACATACAGGCACTCATACTCCTCCCTGACTTCCTCACTATATTATGAGAAACAAAGCCTTGTTTCCATAATTCAGTTGCATGCTTCTCAATCTCCATAGGCTCACCTAAGTCTTCCTTTCACTTTTTGATAGATAATACACACTAACTAAAGGCACTAAAACTCTATAAACTCAATTAAATCTACCATCAACTAACAACAGACTTCCCTTCTTCTTAAACATATTAGGTAGTACTAATCTGTGTGCTGCCCCAATAGAAATAGAATGTTGCCCACCTGTGCCAGCTTCATTGCATTTAACAGTCTCCTTGCTGACCAGCTAAGTGACTTCCCCTAGCTATGGCTGATTCTCTAATCCTAGAGCTAAGGATCTCGTCCCATTCTCTCCTTGGAAGGAAGAATATGATTCAACCTCTTTTTGTGTGTCTTAGAGTAAGGGGCATTGACAGTCTCCCTGTTTTCACTGATGTGTGGTTTTGAATTTCTTTAGAGCTATCTGTTTTGTGGATTGACCCAGTGGTAGCTATTCCATACAAATAAGACATCTCACCATATGCTCCAGTGATCCCTTGCCCAGCACTCTTTTCCCATGGATAGAGTTTTGTCTATTTCTCTTGAAAGCCTGTTTAGTGCTGTCATTCCAATGATCTTTTTTGCATTCTGGATTTTCCTAGTAAAATCAGAGTCAGACTCCTACACCATACTTTTTCCCCTGTGGTTTTACCAGTCAAGGAAGATCCTTGAATTTAAAAGTTCTGCTTACTGAAGACTTCAATTCCCTCTTTTAAACAAGGTCACCTGGACTTCTCTGCTACAGTTAAGAGGGCTGTTCCTCAATATTTTCCCCCTGTTTGGTTTGACTCATGGCTCAATGGGAAAGATTGAAGTTTTAACCCTGTGAGCCCCATGAGCCATGATCTGAGAAATTACATGAATCCAATTTTCAATCAAGGCAAGAGAGAGTCAGTGCTATCCAAATATTAGCCCTGTGGAGGCTTTATTGACCATGTCTATAAACTACCTAACCAGATTGACACTACCATCACCCCCCAAAGCCTCCAAAGTCAAGGCACAATAATGACTTTCTACCATACCTGCCTAACTCTTTCCTATGTGCTGTGACTCTTTCATATACTCAAAAGAATTTTAGAATCAGAAGGGATCACACTACCTATTTAATCCAACTGATAATCCAAAAGAAACCCCCATTACAACATATCAAATAATTGTTAATGCAACCTTTACTTGACGATTTCTAAGGAGGGGAATCCTGTACTTGCCAGAAAAGCTCATTCCACTTTAAATAGCTCTAATCATTAAGCAGTTTTTCCTGACACCCAAGCCCAAATTGCTTCTTGGCCGCACTTTTAACCACTGTCCGTGGTTCTGCCCTCTAGGTACCAACAAAACCAGCTTAATTCTTCATCCACATGACTGCCCTTTAAATTCTTGAACAGAACTATTTTGTGCCCTCTGAATCTTCTTCAGGTTAAACACTTTGACTTCTTTCCAACCTTTTATCTTGTATTTCCAGTAGGTTATATCTACTTTCCTGCCAAACTCTTGGACTCTTCCTCACATCTTTAGTGCTGCTACAGAGTCCTCCCTACCCCCACTCTGGTCCTCAGCCCTCTCACTCTATATTTTCTAATATATTCTTCTCTGAATAATTTCACTGATTTCTGTTTGCTATCAGATTAGATAAATGGACCTATTTGCTATCTGCTGTAAGGTCTTTGTGTAACTGGACTTTCGTTTGGAGTCAAGCCTTGGATATTATAACTTGGGACACTTTTTCCCTATTATGGCAAAGCTATTAGCAAATTTTGAACTTAAAAATTATTTATTCTAGATGAGCAATATCTGGGAGGCAGGGGATAGAGATATTCCAGCCTGATGAGAGCATAGTGGTCAGCCTTGTCACTCTAATCTCGTGCTCTCTTCCTGGCAGAAATCAAAGTCTTTCTAGGTAAAGTGTGTGGGTGGGAGGTAGAGCTGAGGTGCAGAGGATATTCAAAGACACTATTCATACCTCCTTGAAAGTCACATCTAGACAGAACTATGTAGACACACATACCCAATGAAGAGAGTTGTATGCTAAGGCACTCAAGCCTCTGATTATACTTGTTTTATTGAATTGAAAGGTAGAGATAACATAAGATTCCATCTAGTTTATTTTTCATTGATTTTTTAAAACATTTGATTCAGCCCTTCATCATCTCTCCCCCTTCCTACGTTTCTAGTTCTCTCATACCATATTCGCCTCCCTAAACCTCTGTTTATCAGTGACATTGGGCTTCTTCCTGTTCCTTGTACAAGACGCTACATCTCCTAACTCAATGCATTTTTACTGACAGTCTCTAATACTTGGAACTCTCTTCTTCCTCACTTCTGGCTCCCAGCTTGCCTGACTTTCTTCATGTCTCAGTTAAAATCATACTGCACTCTCAACCAGAAGTTTTTTCCAATCCCCCTTAATGCTACTGCTTTCCTCTGTTGATTATCCCCTGTTTATCCTGTCTATATCTTGTTTGTGTGTAATCTCCCCCATTACACTATGAGTTCCTTGAGATCAAGGACTTTTGTTTTGCTTTGGTTTATATCTTGGTGCATAGCACAGTGCCAGGCATATATGAGGTACTTAATACTTGTTCACTGTTGACAGTCAACAGTCAACAAACTTTAACCCTGAAAATTCTCAGTTTCATGTAGTCTCTATGGCAGGTGTGACTAAGGAGACAGCTTTTTTCAGTATTCATAGCAAGCAATCTGTAAAATATGGAGATCAGTTTACCGCAAGTGTTTCCCAGAGTTATGGGAGATGTGTTGACTAAAGTCCAAATGAGGAAACTATTCCCTATAGGTGGCAAGGTTCTACAAATATTCCTAAGTGAGATATAGTGAAAAGAGCAGTGGTATTAAGAGTCAAAAGATATCTGGGTTTAAATGATGTTTCTGATACATATGGCTTGCTTGGCTATGAGCAAGTCACTTATTCTCTTTGATACTCAGTTTCCATATCTGTAAAATAGGTATGATAATGCCTGTTACATACGTCTGGTGGGTTATCAAGAGGATAAAATGAGAAAAAAGTATGTAAAATGCTCTATAAACCATAATATGCTATATAAACAATATTTTTTAAATTTTCTGTACTAATTGCACAAAAACCCAGAAGCCTACACACCTTCAGTGAAATCCGTAATGTTAATTAAACACATTAGTTTAATGATCTACACAAGTGGAAAAAAATAAATCAAACATACTGTTAAAAATATGATACACATATTCTCTAGATCAGTAACCCACCAAATTAGTCAGTCATTATGCACATCATAGATAGCACATCAGATGGACATCAAATTGTGCCCAGGATTGAGTAGGAGGAGATCAGGCTGGATCCCATTTGGAAAGCTTCCCAGTACTTTCAATGATCCCAAGCTGTCACTGATGCTAAAACCCCTCTTCAAACACCAATATTCTCCTAGTGATGCCTCATGGCTACGAATCATGGATACCCTCTCAGAAGAATTAAAATGACAAATGACCCAAAGAGCAATGGAGAGACATATGGTGATGGGGGGAGGTGTGTAAGGAAGCTGAAGCAATGTGACCATCAATGACCTGTGTGTGAGAAATGGCATAAAATCCATCACTGAAGACATGTATGACAGGAAGAGGAGGTAAACTAGGTAGTCATGTGGCTAGAATAAGAGGCAACAGATGGATAGCCCAAATGGTATATGGGTACCACTAAAATATTAAAAGAAAAAGGGGAAAAAGGGAAAGACCTTGGAAAATTGAGGATTTATGGGAAAACGTGCACAAGAGTTGTGAAGGAAGAGAAGGCATTGTGAAGGAAGAAGCTGCGAAGGAAGAAAGGGCTTCAGTCTAGGGAGTATGCACACAGATGAAATATGGCATACATCAAATTGCTACATGAAAGAATTTGCATTGCTGAGGCATTGTCTCCATATTCCATCATGGGAGACTTACTCTTCATCTCTCTTCCTATTTGAATAAATAATCAGGCAAATTGTGTACCATACCAAGGGATGCACAGTGCATCTGCACAAGAATGAACCTTAGTACAATCTTGGTGAATCTCCTATACCAACAAGGCAGGTAATATAAAAAGCAGTTTTATTGGCTTTTTTGGATTGAATATGAGATTTTGTTGGTATAAGTAAACATTCTCCACCAATGCTTTTAAGCACCTGCCCTGCAGTTTAGGATTTTTAAAGAGTTGCCTGGAGTATTAAGAAGTTAAGAGACTTGCCCAAGGTCACATAGTCAGTACATATGTACCAGAGGCAAGATTTAAATACAGGTCTTCCTGACTCTCCTATGCAAAGCTGCCTCTTATAAAGACAGTGTTGGAGACTGGGGAGAGGAATAGTAACAGCAGGGACCACGCTTTAATTTTTTTCTTTTTTTTAAATCTTTCTGGCACCTAGCACAGTGCATTGCAGATGATAAGCCCTAGATGTTAGATTCTTGATAAATACATTGTCTGAGGAGGACATTTAGTGCTTAAAGCACAAGAGAACTAGCTTCTGCACATCCCTCAGCTCCCTTTCTAGTCCTATTTTAGGACTTGTCTTCTCCCTCAAACTTCACTCAATCATTTCCCCAGCAAAACAGTACACTTCTATTTTCTAAGCCTCTGTTTCCCCATGATTACTCATTGCAACCCGCCTCCACCCAACCCACCACATCTCTGAATGCTACCTGCATGATAAATTGACACTTTCATAGTTTATTTGTGTTTGCCTGCATCAACCATAATTACCTCTGAAGTATTTTTGTAATATTTTTGCAAAATAAATTATATTACAGTGCATTTCGGGGTCCATTTACTTCCTAAAACAATTGATTTGAGTCCATTGCATAGCAGGCATAACAATGTGTCTTGAAATGAATGTCATTAAAAATGCTAAAGACAACCTTCTCGAAAGGTGCCAAGATGATATGATGATGAGTTTTTAAAAAAATGCAAACGTGGTCAAATGCATATAAAACTTGCTACCTCTTCTTCATATGCTGGGAAGTGGTCCTGTCATCTCACAGGGAAGCAAATCATAGGTTGTTGGACTGGAGGGAGGCTATCGTCTCCTGTACAGAGATAGATGGATGCCAGTCTAGGTTCAATGAGTCATACATTTAACTGAATATCCTTTGCATTATTAGTCATCTTCTTCAAGGATAAAATTGACGCAAATGAAGTATAAACAATTAAAAGGCGGATATGGTCCTGACCTCAGAAGGCAGTGTGGTGTAGTAGAAAGAAAACATAGGTTCAAACCCTCTACCACTTAATCCCTGTGTGATGTTGTTGGTGAATTTGTGACCCTCTTAGGGGTTGCCTAAGGGACTAAGAAATTAAGTGACTTAACCAGAGCTGCACGTCCAGTAAGTGATGAAAGCGGGTCTTTTGATGTCTCAACTTTGAGATCAGCTCTTGTTCTATGATGTTAGGCATGAAGGAAGGAAACAAACTGGACTAAGTGCTTTACAAATATTATCTCATACAATCCTGGGAAGTAATGATAGTATAATTAGGGAAACTGAAGCAGACAGAGATAAGTGACTTGCCCAGGCTCACAGAATTAGCAAGAGTCTAAGGCTGTATTTGAACTCAGGTCTTCCTGACTCCAAGCTCAGGATGTATCCAGTATGCCACCCAACCACCTCATTTCATTAACTCTCACATATTAGCACACTGTGTTGTCCTTCAGTTGTTTCAATTGTATCAGATTCTTCATGACATTATTTTGGGGGTTTTCCTAGTCAAGATACTAAAGTGATTTGCCATTTCCTTCTCCAGCTCATTTTATAGATAAGGAACTGATGCAAAGGGGGTTAAGTGACTTGCCCAGGGTCACACAGCTAGGAAGTCTCTGAGACCAGATTTGAACTCAGGAATTTGAGCCTTCTTGACTCCAGGCTCAGCACTCTGGCCATTGTGTCCCCTAGCTGCCCCACTACAACATTGTAGGCAGTCAATGTTTAACACATGTTTGTTGAAACAAACTTCTCTGTATTGTTTCCTCATCATTAAAATGTAAGGACCAGTTTCCAACCCAATAAGGACCTTTCTGCTCTAGGACCTTTAAAAGACTTACCTCCCTACCTATAGGATTCTTCCCATAACTGGAGACTTGATATTTTTGGATGCAACAAAGGAATCATATCAAAATGTCTCACTTTCTTCAGAAATACAAGTCCTCATCTCTGTTCAGTATGTGTTTATTTTAACTAGATAGCCAAAGTACCTGAAGTCTTCATTGAAACAGAAGGTTACCATGACATAAAGGAAGACAGTCTAATTTTCAATCAACAGGCTTCCTCCACTCCCTCCACCTAAGTCAAAGCACTTTGCTATGTGTTGATTGTTGAGAAGACCTGGATAGAGATGGAGGTGGGATGATGGTAAGGCAGTCTGCTTTGGATTTCCAATGCAATCAGTCAATATATCCTTCTTACAAATGTTATCAACAAACCTTAGAGAGCTGCCTGCAAGAACAAGTAAGTCTGAGAGAATTGTTCTGGTGTGGAAAATACAAGACCGAAGGTAGGGATCAGATAATCAAAGAACCTTAGATTTGTTGTAACTCAGTGATATTATGATTATTATTGTTATTATTCCTAATAATGACAATATTATTGATATTGTTGACATAGTAACATTCTTGATGATAAGCAATTTTCATGTTATTAGTCATATACTATTAATAATGTTATATTGAAACTATATTATTGCTAATCATAATCATTGGTATTATATGCAATAGTGCTTTAATGTCTATTCTGACTCCAAATCCTGTGTTTTTTCCCACCACCTGACAAGTAGGGACATTTGGAGAATATAGTTAACAGTAGGGCATCCTTCTCTCATTTGGACTTCATGCAGGATGTCTTCCATGATCCTGTCAGATGAGGTGAATATGTATCTTCCTGTTTTACAGCTTCTTGATATTATTACTCAACACATCAGTGAATACATTTATCTCTTTAGTCAAACCTATCATAGTCTGTTATGGTTTTTAAAATTTTATTGATATCTTTTGTTTTTACAATCCATTTCTGTGTTTCATATTCCATCTCCATTTCCAAATAAATCCCTCCTCCTTTTGCTCTGAGGGAGCTATCCCTTGTTACAAATGAAATTTAAAAGAAAAATAACAGAGAAATAAGAAAGTTCAATAAAATTAACCAAAAATGAAATTTAGTCTAGTAGAATATGCAATGATCCATACTCATAATAGTACAAAGAAGTAAGAGAAGGACATTACCTCATTTCCTTTCTGGGACCAGATTTGTTCATTGTAATTACTCATCATTTGTTTGTTTCATTTATTTTGTTGTGATTATTACATATATTGCTTTCCTTTTTCTACTTATGTCACTTTTAATCAGTTCATCTAAAGCAGTGGTTCTCAACCTTCCTAATGCCATGACCCTTTAATACTCGTGTGTGGTTGTATCTGCATGTGGGCGGACCCACCTGGAGACAGAAAGAGGAGTGTTGTCTCTGTAACTAAGACCATTGGAAATATGTGTTTTCTGGTGGTCTTAGGTGACCCTCAAAGGGGTCGTGACCCACAGGTTGGGAACCACTGAATTCTAAAGTTTTGTTTCTCTATATTTTTCATATTCATTTTTATGGAAGGAATTTTTTAAAAATAGCTAGTTCTTATATAGGGTTTTAAGGTTTGCAAAGTTCTTTATAGATATCTCATTTGATCTTCATAACAATTCTATGAAATAAGGGCTATTTTTATTTCCACTTTAGAGATGAGGAAATTGAGAAAAACAGAAATTAAATGACTTGCCTTTGGGTCACATGGCTAGGAGGTATCTGAGGCCAAATTTGAACTCATGGCTCAGTGAATAGAGCTCTGGGCCTGGAGTCAGAAAAACCTAAATTCAAATCTGGCCTTAAACATTTACTAGCTATGTGACCCTGGGCAAGTCACTTAACCTTGTTTGCCTTGGTTTCCTGATTTATAAAACAAGTTGGAGGAGGAAATGGCAAAAAGACTCCAGTATCTGTGCCAAGAAAACCCCAATTGGGGTCATAAAGAGAACAATAACAAAAACTTCCTGACTCCAGGTCCATCACTCTGCTCTACCACCTAGATGCCCTATGAGGAATATTCCATTGCATCACTATTCTGCAATTTGTTTAGCTATTTCCCCATGGATGGGGCACTTCATGTGAATTTTAAATATTCACACAGGATTCAAAGCCAAGTCTCTCCTGGTTCCAAGTCTCGTGTTCTTCTCACCACATATTTACAGGGCAAGATTTCAAGTTCCATAACTACCCTGGTCATTCTCTTTTGGATATGTTCCAGTTTGTCAATGTCCTTCCTAAAATTTGGCACCAGGCTTGAATATAATACTACAGATGTGGGCTGACCAGGCCAGTATACAGTAAGACTCTTATTATCCTCATTCTGAATACTCTGCTTCTTTTAATACAAGCTATAATTGCATTAGCTTTTTTGGCAGCCATAGCATACTGCTGACTCATCTTGAGCCTACATTTCACTGAAATCTTTAGGTTTTTTTTTTCCCTAGGAGCATCTCTCTCTAACCAATCCTGCCTTTAAAATGAGAAGTTTAGAAAATCAGAGAAAAGAGAATAAAGATAGTGGCTATGAAAGGAGATGAATATACAGAGAAAAATAATAAATGATGAGGAAATTGAGGTAAACAGAGATGAAATGATTTGTCCAAGGTCACATAGCTAGGTCACACAGGGGAAATTTAAACTCAGGTTTTGCTGACTCGAGATTCAGTGCTCTATCCACTGTACCACCTAACTGCCTCTAATAAGAGTTACTAGAAAAAATAGTGTGCTGAAAGAGAAAAAGAACATATTATCGGGCAAAAGGACAGGTGTATGAAACTAAGATGAGGATGTAAAGAAAAGGAGCACTATAGATGCAGAGAAGAAGGGGAAATGGGATAGAGAGAGATTTAGACTGTTAAACTATGGGAGAGGGGACAGAAAAATTACGTAGAGTGAAGCAAAACTAAAAGTTGAGGACTGGATAACAGACCAGAGCTCAAGAGTTGGGTGATGGAGAATATTGTAAAGAAGGAAAGCACAGACAATTTCTTGCACAATTGGGATTTGTGTCCAGTACCTATCAGGGGAGAGGGTTAGTGAAAGAAAGGTCCAGGATCCTTCATCTATTATTCCTAAGCTCTTACTTCTCTCATTGATTCATTTTGCTGCCATATTCCCTGGAAACTCACCATTTTCTCTCAGAACCAAGGTGTTTACAACAAATCACTTAGCCTTCAAACCAGTAAGAAGGAGAAAACACAATTTACTTAAAACAACCTGGACTGTGATTTTTTAAAAATTTAATTAATGTATTTGTTTATTTTAGTTTACAACATTGAGTTCCATGATCTTTTGAGTTCCAAATTTTCTCCCCCTTCTCTCCCATGGTGGCATGCAATCCAATATAGGTTCTACAAATACCTTCACATTAAACATTAGTCAAGTTGGAAAGAAGGATTATAACCAATAGACTGAACAATGAGAAAGAATGAACAAAACAAAACAAAACAAAAAAGAGAGAGAGCAAGTAGTTTGCTGCATTCTGCATTCAGACTCCATAATTCTCTCTGGATGTGAATAGCCTTTTCCATCATGAGTCCTTTGGAGTTGTCTTAGAACCTTGCATTGCTGAGATAAGCCCAGTCTATCAAATTCAGTCATAATAGATATGATGTGTCTATAATTGTGTACAATGTTTTCCTAGTTCTCCTCCTCTCATTAGTCTCTCCAGGTTATTATGAAGTCCATCTGCTACTCAATTCTTATAACATAGTAGTATTCCATTACATTCATGTACCACAACTTATTTAGCCATTCACCAATTGATGGGCATTCCCTTGATTTCCAATTCTTCACCACCACAAAAAGAGCTTCTATAAATATTTTTGCACATACAGGTCCTTTTCCCACTTGTATGACCTCTTTGGGATACAGCCCTAGAAGTGGTATTGCTAGGTCAAAGGGTATATGCACATTTTTATAGCCCTTTGGGTATGGTTCCAAATTGTTCTTCAGAATGGTTGGTTCAGTTCACAACTCCACCAACAATGCCTTAGTGTTCCAATTTTCCCACATCTTCTCCAGCATTTATCATTTTCCTGTTTTGTCATCTTAGCCAATCTGAGTGAGATGTGGTATCTCAGAGTTGTTTTGATTTGCATTTCTCTAATCAATGGTGATTAGAGCTTTTTTTTTTCACATGCTTATAAATATCTTTAATTTCTTCCTCTGAAAACTGCCTGTTCATATCCTTTGATCATTTTTCAATTGGGAAATGACTTGTATTCTTATAGATTTGACATGCTTCTCTGTGTATTTTAGAAGTGAGGCCCTTATCAGAGACACTTGTTGTAAAAATTCTTTCCCAAATTTCTGCTTCCCTCCTAATCTTGGTTACATTGGCTTTGTTTGCACAAAAACTTTTCAATTTAATATAATCAAAATTATCCATTTTGCTTTTTGTTATGCTATCTCTTGTTTGGTCATAAATTCTTTCCTTCTCCATAAATCTGATAGATAAACTATTCCTTGCTCTCCCAGATACCTTACAGTATCAGATTGTGAATACAATATCTAGATTGTGAGCCCATTTAGACTTTATTTTGGTGTACGATATAAGATAGTGGTCTACGCCCAGTTTCTGCTATATTGTTTTCCAGTTTTTCCAGCAGTTTTTGTCAGATAGTGAGGTCTTATCCCAGAAGCTGGAGTCTTTGGGTTTATCAAAGTGTAGATTACTATAGTCATTGACTACTGTGTCTTGTGTACCTAATCTATTCCACTGATCCACTACTCTATTCCTCAGTCAGTATCAAGTAGTTTTGATGACTGCTACTTTATGATACAGTTTAAAATCCAGTATGACCAGGTCACCTTCCCTAGTATTTCTTTTCATTAATTCCCTTGATATTCGGTACCTTTTGTTCTTCCAGATGAATTTTGCTACTATTTTTTCTAGCTCTATAAGATAATTTTTTGGTAGATTAATTGGGATGACAGTAAATAGGTAAACTAATTTAGGTAAAATTGTCATTTTGATTAGGTTAGTTGGACTGAACCATGAGCAACTGATGTTTTTCCAATTACTTAGATCTGTCTTTATTTTTGTGAAAAGTGTTTTGTAATTGTGTTCATATAGTTCCTGGGTTTATTTTGGCAGATAGACTCCCAAATATTTTATAATGTCTACAGTAACTTTAAATGGAATTTCTCTTCTTATTTCTTGCTATTGGGCTTTGTTAGAAATATATAGGAATGCTGAGGATTTATGTGGATTTATTTTATATCCTGCAACTTTGCAAAATTAATTTATTATCTTAAGTAGTTTTTTACTTGATTCTCTAGGATTCTCTAAGTATATCATATATTATCTGCAAAGAGTGATAGCTTAGTCTCTTCTTTGCCTAATCCGATTCCTTTGATTTCTTTTTCTTCTCATATTGATAGAACTAACATTTCTAGTACCAAACTGAATAATAGGCTGACAGTGGACATCCTTGTTTCACCTTTGATCTTATTGGAAATGCTTCTAGCTTATCCTCATTACATATAATACTTGCTGATGATTTTTGATAGATGCTACATATTATTTTAAGGAAAACTCCACTAATTCCTATGGTTTCTAGTGTTTTTAGTAGGAATGGGTGTTGTATTTTGCCAAAAGCCTTTTCTGCACCTATTGAGATAATCATATGGTTTCTACTAGTTTTGTTATTGATATGATTGATTATACTGATGGTTTTCTGAATGTTGAATCATGCTTGCATACCTGGAATAAATCCTACCTGATCAATGCATATTATTCTTGTGATCAGTTCCTGTAATCTTTTTTGCTAACATTTTATTTAAAAGTTTTGCATCTATATTCATGAGAGAAATTGGTCTATAATTTTCTTTCTCTTTTCTGTCTCTTCCCTATTTAGGCATCAGAACCGTGTTTGTGTCATAAAAATAATTTGGTAGAACTCTTTCTCCAATTTTCCCAAGTAGTCTATAAAGTATTGGAATTAATGGTTCTTTAAAGGTTTGACAAAATTTGCTTGTAAATCCAGCTGGTTCTGGAGATTTTTTTCCCAGGGAGGTCAATTTCTTTTTTTTTTTTCTTTTTCTTTTTCTTTTGTTTTTTTTTTGAGATGAAGTTATTTATTTTACCTCCTCTTAAGTTAATCTGGGTAACTTATATTTTGGTAAATATTGATCCATTTCACTAAGATTGTCAAATTTATAGGCACACAATTGGGCAAAATAATTTCTAATTATTGTTTTAATTTCCTCTTTATTGGAGATAAAGTCACTCTTTTCATTTTTGATACTATTAATTTGGTTTTCTTCTTTCTTTTTTTTAAATAAAATTGACTAACGATTTATCAATGTTATTGGTTTTTTCATAAAACCAGTTCTTAATTTTATGTATTAGTTCAATAGCTTTCTTAATTTAAGTTTTTATTAATTTCTCTTTTGGTTTTTAGTATTTCTAATTTAGTATTTCATTGGGGATTTTCAATTTGTTGTTCTTCTAACTTTTTCTGTTGCATGCCCAATTCATTGATCTCCTTTTTCTCTGTTTTATTCATGTAAACATTCAGATATATAAAACTTCCCCTAAAAAATGTTTTTGCTGCATCTCATATGTTTTGGTATGTTATCTCATTATTGTCATTCTTTTGAATGAAGTTACTAATTGTTTCTATGATTTCTTGTATGACCCACTTATTCTTTAGGATTAGATTTAGTTTCCAAATAGTTTTTAGTCTATCTCTCCATGGCCCTTTGTTACATACAAATTTTATATACTTTAATATTTCTGCCTTTCTGCACCAGATTGTGAGGTTTTTATGCCCTAGTATATGGTCAGTTTTTGTGTATGTGCCATGTACTGCTGAGAGGAAGGTATATTCCTTTTTATGCCCATTCAATTTTCTCCAGAGGTCTAACATATTTACCTTCTCTAAAATTCCATTCACATCCTTAACTTCTTTCTTGCTTAGTTTGAGCTTAGATTTATCAAGTTCAGAGAGGGGGAGGTTGAGGTCCCCCACTAGCATGGTTTGCTATCAATTTCTTCCTCTAACTCCCTTAACTTCTCTAATAATTTGGATGCTATACCACTTGATGTATATATGTTTAGTAATGATAACATGTGCTTGTTAATGGTGCCTTTTAGCAGGATAAAGTTTCCTTCCTTATGTCTTTTAATCAGATCCACTTTTGCTTTGTCTGAGATAAGGATTGCTACCCCTGGTTTTTTTTTACTTTAGCTAAAGTACAGTATATTCTGCTCTAGCTTTTTACCTTTATCCTGTGTGTATCCCCCTGTTTCAAATGTGTTTCTCGTAAACAGCATATGGTAGGATTATGTTGTTTAATCCATTCTGCTCTCTGCCTCCATTTTATGGGGGAGTTCATCCCATTCACATTCAGAGTTATGATTATTATCTGTATCTTTCTCTCCATTCTATTCCCTCCCCTGTTTATGTTTTTATTTCTCCCTTCTCCCTTCCTCTCCTTAAGAGTTTTCCTTTGGATCACTGCTTCCCTCAATATTTTCCCCCCTTCAGCCCTCCTCACTTTTCCTACCCTTTCCCCTTACTATTTCTTTCCTCCCTTCTAACCACCTCCCCTTCATACTGCCTATAGGTCAGGTTAGATTCTTATACTTGACAAAGTATATTATTCCCTCCTTGAACCAAATCTGAGGAGAGTAAATCTCAAATAATGCCCCACTCCCTCCCTTCTTTTTCCCTACTATAATGTTTTTTGTGTCTCTTCACGTTAGATTCCTATACTTAACTGAGTATGTTATTCCCTCCTTGAACCAAAACAATGAGAGTAAAGCTCTTACAATGTTTATCTCCCTCCCTTCTTGCCCTTTACTAGAATATATTTTTATGCCTCTTCGTGTGTCATAATTTACCCTTTTCTGCCTCCTCCTTTCTCTTCTCCCATTATAATCCCTTTGTACCCCTTAATATGTTTTTTATCACATTAGTTAATTTATACCACACCCTCTATCTACCTATCTATCTATCTATCTATCTATCTATCTATCTATCTATTTCCCTTTTAAATATTATAGTAATTATACAATTTTCAATATTGACAGGTATCATCCTCCCACATAGGGATGTAAACAGTTTGCTCTTATTAAAGAACAAGTTGTGTGTGTGTGTGTGTGTGTGTGTGTGTGTATGTTTTCCCTGTTTACTTTTTTATGTCGTTGTTGAGTCTTGTATTTGGAGATAAAATTTTCCATTAAGCTCTGGCGTTTTCATCAAGAAGTTCTGAAAGTCCCTTATTTCATTGAATGATCATCTCCTTGCCTGAAAGATTATGAGCAATCTTGCTGGGTAGTTGATCCTTGATTATAGTCCAAGTTCTTTTGCTTTATGAAATGTCATATTCCAATTCCTCTGATCTTTTAGTGTAGAAGCTGCTAGTTCCTGTGCGATCCTGACTGTAGTTCCATGATATCTGAATTGTTTCTTTCTGGTGGCTTGCAGTATTTTCTCCTTGGCCTGATAATTCTGTAATTTGGCTACAATATTCCTTGGAATTTTCAATTTGTGATCTCTTTCAGGAGGTATTTGGTGGATTCCTATGATAACTATTTTCCCCTCTGGTTCTAGGATCTCAGGGCAGTTTTCCTTGATGATTTTTTGGAAGATGTTGTCCAGGCTCTTTGTTTCATCATGGCTCTCTGGTAGGCCAATAATTCTTAGATTATCATCCTGGATCTGTTTTCCATGTCAATTGTTTTTGCAATGAGATATTTTATATTTTCTTCTATTTTTTTTGTTCTTAAGATTTTGTTTGACTTATTCTCAATGCCTCATAGAGTCATTAGCTTCAATTTGTCTTATTCTAATTTTTAGCACATTGTTTTCTTCAGTTAGTTTTTGAATCTCCTTTTCCATTTCTTCAGTTTTTCCTCTTAAGGCATTATTTTCTCCAATTAGATTTTGAATCCCCTTTCCCATTTGACAAATTTTACTTTTTAAGGAACTGTTTTCTTCAGTGAGTTTTTTTTCCATTTCGCCAATTATATTTTTAAAATATTGGTCAATTTATCTTCTATCTCTCTAATTTGGCTTTTAAAATCCTTCCTGAGCTCTTCCAAGAATGTTTTTCGGCCTTGAGAGCAGTTCATATTCCCTTTTGAGGTTTTAGATGTGAGTATAGGGTCAATATTGTCCTCTTCTGAAATTGTTTCTTCATGCTCACCATAATAGAATTCTAAAGTCTTTGTTTTTCCAATTTGCTTTTTGTCCATTGTGGTTGCCTATTTCCTGGCTTTTAAAATGGATCTCTGCTTCTGGGGCACATAGGGCTCTGACCTTATGCTGGAAGCTAGCGGCCTGGTTATTGGCTTTGTGTGCTGTGGCCTCTGAGTACCTATACTGAGGCTGAGGCCAGGCCAATTTTTCCCTGGGGTTACATTGAAGCTCACAGTGTGAAGTGTGGGGAAAGGGTTGTCTGGCCATGTCAGGATTCCACCTCTGTGACCCTGGGCTAGAGCTCAAGCAGGATCAGCCTCTGGTGGCCAGGGCCATACTAGTGTTTGCCAATTTCCCTGGTTGTGAGAAGGCACAGCTTGGGTTCTAGTGCTAGTGCTTGTTGGCTCAACTTCCTTGAGGATCAGGATCTCCTGCTGGTCAGCTGAGATGGGGCTTGTTGGGACACGTCCCTTCCAGCACTTTAGCTTCAGCACAGCCACAGCCGGTCCTTCCTCTAGGACTCACAAGCTTCCAGCTGGTTCCACTATTTCAGAATTTTATACTGGGGCAATATTATCTGTGTTTTTCAGGGTCAGAAAGGGAGATTAGAGCATATATGGTTTACTCTGACATTTTGGTGCCTCTGGATTGTGATATTAAGGAGTTAAATCAGTAGTAACAAGCCCGAATACCCATGAATCAAGCAAGCCACCTCATCCCCACTACAACAACCCAAGAATGGAAGGTTATAAGCTTATCTTGCCTCCAAAATTAAATATTCAGACCAAGCAAAGCCCAAAATCAGTCTAGAAAAGTTTGAAAACCTACCTTTCCTTTCAACATAAGAACAGCAACTCTTCAGGATCAGGAAACCTTTATTCTTTGACATGGTAATTCTACATTCTAGAGGGGAGTTCAGTGACTCCATTTGTCTGGAAGAGGCCAAAAAAATCAAGCATTTTGTTGTTGTTGAGTTATTTTCAGTCATGCCCAATACTTCTTGAACCCTACTTGGGATCTTCTTGGCAAAGAGCTAGAGTGTTTGCTGTTTCTTTCTCAAGTTCATTTTACATATGAAGAAACTCATGAGTTAAATGACTTAGCCAGAGTCACATAGGTAGTAAGGATCTGAGGTTAGATTTGGCTTTTTTGGGCAGTTGATAGGCTTTGGCATCAACTGATTGCTTTGACATGTGGGTGAAGGGTGAGTGGAAAGAGACTCTGCTTTACAGATACAAAATATTTATTCCTTTATATTCCAAAGCTAGAAGAATGAAATTTTCATGGCTCTCCAACCTTGGAAACCATTGTCTCTTCAAGGCTTAGCTCAGCATCCCATTTTTTTCAAGAGCCCTTTCCCATCCTCTTATGCCTTGTTCCACTGCTAGCACCCTCACTCTAAGAGTACTTTTCAGTTATACTCTATATATCTTGTATGCACCTCTAGTGGTTTGCGTATTGTCTTCTCCATTAGAACATGAGCTCCTTGGGGACTCTGTCACCTTTCTTTTATCCTTAGAACTTAGCAAAGTGCCTGGCACAAAGTAATTGTTTAATACAAATTTGTTGATGAACTGAATTTCTTCTTCTCCAAATAAGGCCTGGTGTTCCACGTTCAAACATCTTCCTTCACTGGTGCCCCATAAATCATCTCCTACAATCAGAGTGCATGCTGAAGGCTTACTGACCATGGGCTATCTTTCATTCCATTTAGACAATACCCTACTGAAACAGAAAACATAATTGAAAAATATCTTCACCACATGCAACTTCAGCATCCTCCATACTTGTCACTCAACTCCAGAGCCAAGTTAGAATCAATGGTTCAAAGCTGTGAAAAATACCTTTCTTCTGTATAGTTTACAGTTCTCAGACTATGCATTTTCTCATTTGCTCACTATAATAGCCTTGTAACATTAGTAGTATCTATATTTCTATCTCCACTTTACAGGTGAAGAAAGTGAAGACAATTGAAAGGTCTTTTTCAGTAATTTAACCAATTTAGCTTTACCTTCACATGGCTAATTATATATAGGACAGAACTCACATCTATAGACTTCCCGTCTAGCATTTTTTATTGTCTCTTATCTATATTTGATATCAATCTAGGTATATTTTGAGTTCTCTGAAAGCAGGGATTTTGTATTTATGGTATACTCTCATAGTACCCAGAAAATGGTCTCTTTGCCATGCTTTCTCAATAAATGCTGAATAACTATAATCAGGAGCCCATCATTGTATACATCGCTCCTTAATATGCCTGTAGTGTTACAAGGTGACAATGTCCTTCATAATCAGTGATAATATCACTTTCTTGGAAATAGGAATTAAGGATTGTTAAACCCTTTCTCTGACTGGACCAAATCAATAATCAGTCTGCAGCTGCAAGAATTGATATGTGCAAGTTCCAAAGTAAGATGATCCCCTCCCTCCCTGTGAGGCTGAGCTTTGGCAAATGTTTGACCAAGACACATTGACAGACTAAGGTCATGAATTTGTGGAAATCCCCCGGGGAATAAGTAGAAGAGCAGGAATTGTGATTGATTAAAAATTAGTTCCTAATGTTTCTTGGCTCAGTGGATCAAGAGGAAGGTAAGTGACCCGTTTTACACATTCTATTGTTGTTCAGTTTTTCCGTCATGTTCAACTCTTCATGATCCCATTTGGGGTTTTCTTGGCAAAGAAACTGGAACAATTTGTCATCTCCTTTGATAGCTCATTTTATAGATGAGGAAACTGAGGCAAACATGGTTAAGTAATTTGCCCAAGGTCACGCAACCAATGACTATCAGAGGCTGAATTTGAACTCAGGTTTTCCTGACTCCAAATCTGGTGCTCCATCTACTCTATCCACTAGCCACCTAGCTGCCTGTTTTACATATATTGAAACTAAAGTAATAGAAGAGTTTGGAAGTCAATCATTCATCAAGAATTTTTAAAGTACCTTCTATGTGTTGGGACTATTTTGGATACTAGGGATATAAAGACAAATGAATAAACAGGTCTTGCTTTAAAGGTGCTGAGAGTCTAGCAGGGGTAGGGAACCTGTGGCCTTGAGGTCACATATGACCTTCTAGGTTCTTGAGTTTGACTGAGTTCTTGAGCTTTTTGACTGAGTTCAAGTTTTACAGAACAAATCCTTTTATTAAGGGGATTTGTTTTGTGAAGTTTAGATTCTGTCAAAGGGCCACACTTGAGGACTAGAGGGCCACATGTGGTTCCCTACCTCTGTCTCTAGTTGATGGAGATAGCACATACATATACGAGGTGCCTCCAAAATCTTGGTGCAGTGAATCCTTCATAGCTTAAAAATGCACCAAGACTTTTGGGACATCATGTATAGACATATACAATGTAGATAAAAGATAATTTTTGTGAGTAATCATAAGCTTCTGTAGTGATCCCAGAAAGAATTCCAATAGAAGGTAGAGCTTGAACTGAGCCTATGACAATAGTAGGTAAATCAAAAACTGGCTAACTAGATACCTAGATAGACTAACAGATAATGTAAAATAAATTTAGAATAAAAGAAAACATAGTATGTCCTCTAGAAATTTGACCTGTTTTTATGTAGGGTCCTTCAGAAGCTTAGAGAGTTTTGAAACCATATTTATGTCATATAATCCTACCACTTTACAGGAATATGTAACAAACACATACATACACACATAATACACACACATATTTATATGTATGTGTGTGTGTGTATGTGTGTGTGTGTGTGTGTGTGTGTGGAGAGAGAGAGAGAGAGAGAGAGAGAGAGAGAGAGAGAGAGAGAGAGAGATTCTCTTAAATAGGTAAAGAAAATTCTCATTTTAACTCCTCTTCTCAATCTGTTAGCCCCAGTTGGAATGTCCTGCTCTTCCCTCTATTGCTACCTGTTTAATCCCCACTCAAAACCTATCAAACTCCACTTCCTCCAAGAAGACTTTCTGGTCACCCTCAGAGCCCTGGGTGATCTCCTCTGAACACATAAGATTCTTATTGTCTGTACCACTCATTTGTCCTTCCTGTTATATTATTTTTCATGTTTCATTATCTTCTACCAAGACTCTGATTAGATTTTAAGCCCCAGGAGGACAGGGATCTTGTCCTACTTATTTTATCCCCTTTAGCACCTGCCTTATACAAATATTGTTAACTGTTTATAAAATGTCATACATGAAGCTTAAAGTAAAAGTTTTTGCATAGTGAAACTATGCAAATGTTTCTGAATTAGAAACTTTTTTTTTTTTTTTACTATTTTCCAGTAGCCAGAATAACTCACAGTGCTAAAAAAGGCAGCCATTTAAAATTCCACCTAGGCTTGCTTCTATACAATAGAGGAGAACTGTATGTTATTAGAACAGTGCTAATATGAATGAATAAAGAGTAAAGCATTTATTAAGCACAGATTATGAACCAAGTGCTGTGCTAAGTGTTGAAGATAGAAACACAAGTAATGAAGAGAATCTCTGCCTTCAGGGAGCTTACGTTACATTTTAATGGGGGAAGGCACATATAAAGGGGAGATAGAAAGGAAAGAGAGAAGGATTGTTACATATAAAATGGTAAGGAAATGAAATGGGGGCCTAGTTCTGGACAGGACAAGGTAAAGGCTTACCTGGTAGAGACCAAGGTGTCAGTAGGAGGGGAATCAGGAGAATAGCCAGAGTGCAAGGTGTCCAGAAGTGCCCATATATGATTGGAGGCTTCACAAGTCCTCATAAGTAGATATGTGATGTTCTCTATGATGGATATGCTCCAGAAAAGATAAGTGTAGATTTATTTTCAAACCAACAGGTAAATATGAAATTTAAATAGACTAGACTCTATGTGAGTTCTTTTGTGAAGCACATTAATATAAAGTAGATAATTAGATAGTGATAAACTAAATAAAAAATAAAAGGCAATCCCCCCTTCAAAAAAAAAAATAAGAGAAGGATCATTTTATACCATTGTCTTTTAGAATAATGATCTAGACTGCAACCCTTCACTCTCTCATCCCTACCCTAAAAATGGTGTTTGGAACAGCTCATCCACTCTACTGGGACCATTTGGATGGAATCCCCCAACTGCTATGTGACTCCTCTGTTCTGAACCAGCACTCCTAGAATTGGATGCAGAGCCAATCCTATATGAAATGGAGTAAGAGATCTATGATTCACCCACCTTCCAGTCCCCTCAACCCAACAAACATCCACAATCCTCACCCAACCCTCACTAACTGACGTATTTTACCTCTGAAGAGTCTTCCTTTTGCCGCAGTCGATTTTGAATCTTGTATTGCAATGGCCCCTCACACACTCATTTACACATTAATGAAGCTTTGAAGAAGTATATGAGAAGACATATTAATCAGGAAAAAAAATACAGGAGGGCACCAGACATTTCACTGGGATTAGAGAGAAGTTGCCATTGAGCAGTATTATGTTGGGGGCTAGAGACTGTAAAGACAAATTTCATCCACTTCACAGTATTGCCTATGACTAGACACAAATAGACTAACACTAAAATGTCCTTCAGACTGAAGTGGTAAGTAAAGAACATAATTTCATTCATTTATTCATTTATATATTCGATAAACATTTACTAAATATTTACAGTATAAAATGTATATTCAGTTCTTGTTCAGTTCTCCTGGATGTTATATTTCCATGAGTAATTAATATCTGCAACAGAATGTGCTGCAAATTTTGAGTGACCTGGTGGGGTTTCCACTGGAAAAGATATTTCAATTCAATTTTTAAAAATGTCTTATTTGCCTACAAATTTCAGAGCATTGTGCTAGGGGTGGGGATGAGGCAAACAGTTTAAATAGGACAAGAACCCTTTATTTATTAAATAATCAAATTTGTTAAACAACTTATTTACAAAGAAGGAAAAATAATATATCAAAATAAATACAGTATTTATTGCAGCTCTCTTTGTGGTTGCAAAAAAATGGAAATATAGGGGATGCCCATCCATTGGGGAATGGCTGAACAAGCTATGGTATATGAATGTAATGGAATACTATTGTGCTATAAAAATGGGAAGGAGATGGACTTCATAATTACCTG
>CM053589.1:27289996-27333123 GCA_028646515.1 Pseudochirops corinnae | reverse complement strand
GAAAGTATTTGCAGATCCTAAACATGATTGCATGCCACCATGGAGGATTGGGGGGGGGGGGAAGGGAGGGGAGAAAATCTGAAACTCAAGTGAATGTGGAACCGAATCTTGTAAATTAAAAGTAAACAAACAAGTCATTTAAAAGAAAAAAAAAATATATATATATATTTTATATATACATATATATACATACATACAAGAGGAATGGAGTAGCATCAGACCAATGACACCATCAGTTTGAGGAAATGTGGATTCAAGTCCTAATGCTGTTGTTATCTGCCCACAGACTAGTTACTTAACCTCTTCTTTGCGACTTAGTCTTAGACTTAGAGGGTTGTCTGGGGAACCAAGAGGTTATGTAACTAGTCTATGGGCAGATAATAACAGCATTAGGGCTTGAATCCAGGTCCTCTGACTCCCAAACTGGCCCTTTCTCCACCAAACCAGGCTACTTCTCTCTCTCTCTCTCTGTCTCTGTCTCTGTCTCTCTCTGTCTCTCTGTCTCTCTCTGTCTCTCTCTGTCTCTCTCTCTCTCTCTCTCTCTCTCTCTCTCTCTCTCTCTCTCTCTCACACACACACACACACACACACACACACACACACACACACACACACACACATTGATCCATTTTTGCGAGGGCATTGTATCCAATTTTAGGAGTGCTAGTTCAAGAGCCCCATAGTGACCTAGGATTCCATCCAAAGGATTTCAGTGGGGTGGATGAATTAATCTGAACATATGAGTACATATACACATGCATGAGCCTGTCCATATGTGTATGTATATAATATTGATATCAGTGAATTCCAAGAGTATCAGAATTTGAGGGAAAAATAATTTATACAAATTGAGTACATTCCCCTCCCCCACACACATACACACACCCAATGGAGCTTTGAACTAGGCAATGACACCAGCTCCTGAAAGAATATTCTGTATCTCCCTCATCTTTCTGGTTTTTGGTGAAAGTCACAGGTACATAGTTTAGGCAATGATTTAACCAGAAAGGAGAAGGTCAATACCTTCTTCCTTCCTGAAGCTGAAAAACTTGTTAGTATTCTCTCTCGATACTGATGGTAAAATTGGAATCCTAGATTTGATTGTTAAAAGAAATTTAAGGCAATCTAATCCTACTCCCTCATTTTATAGAGGAGGAAACTTACTGAGAGAGGTTAAGTTACTTGCCTAAAGTCACATAGATAGTAAATGGCACAGTCAGGATGTGAACTCTGCTCTTACTTCCCTTTGAGGGATTTTTTTTTCCCTCGCTGCACCTGGAAAAGGAATAAGGGAGTCAACATTATCTTATCATTGTTTAAACCACAATCGAATAACTTCTAATGATTTAAATAGCTATATTTACTTGGGAAATGGAAAGAGAGTAGTGAGTCAAAGCAACAGCTAAGAGCAACCACAAGTCCACAGTAAGATTTATTTGTGGGAGTTTATACAAATTGGCTGATTGCTTAAAAAGATGAAACCAAGATGTGTCCCACTTAGCTCAAATTTTGGTCAATCGTCTTTTAGAACTTGAGAAAAAGAAAGGTAAAGGGTCATTAAAAAAAAGAAAAGATAGCTCCAATGTTCCTATTTTCCTTATCCCCAATAGTGGTTTTCTCCCATAGTACTGTGTCATCGAGCTATTGTAGCAACTCTCGTTCAGCATTTTCATTTATACAAAACTCAAAATTGTCCTGAGTACTACGTGGAGAAACAATACAAAAGGTAGAGCCCCTGCTCTTAGAAATTTGTCACAGGAAGAACAGATGTGCAGGAGTTAAGCAACCAGAAACAAAGTGTATGTGTGTGTGTGTGTGTGTGTGTGTGTATAAAATTATTATTAAGGGTCACTATTATCACTATTAGGTGCAATATACTGGATACTATTCAACTCCACTATATAACATAGTGGAGAAAGTGATAGAAATGGTATAATGGATAGAGTGTTGGACTTGTAGTCAGGAAAATTTGGGTTCAGATACTGACTGACATTTGCTAGCTGAATGATCCTGGGCATTACTTAACCTCTCTAAGCCCTGGAGGTTATTATAATAATCTAAATTAAATGGATTTCAATCAACCAGATAGTCTTTCAAGAAGCATTTAATAAACACTTAATATGTTCCAGAGGGATACAAAAGAAAGCAAGAATATGATCCTTGCCCTGCCTTCCAGGAGTTTATAGTCTTATGGGAGAGACAAATTTTTAAGTCATCTGAGACATATGCAATTTAAGTAGAAGGAAACTTGGTTGCAAGGAATTCTTACACACACAAAAGCAAAGGTTTTGATACTTTGACTGTGGAGTTGAGTTCAAATCCTAGTTTTGACACTTAGTAGCTGTTACATTAAAAAAAATTATTTCATTTTGTAGATGCTCAATTTCTTCATGTATAAAATTTAAATTAAAATAATTTCATTGCATGATTCATAGGGTTGTTTTGAGAAAAGTGATTTATAAATCTTAAGGCCACATAAAAATGGGAACTCTTGAATTTCTATCAAGCACCCAGTAAAATGCAAAGAAGGGAAGAATGGTCATAGAGAAGTTAAGACGGTTTTACAAAGCTAAGAAATGAGGGTGTTGGATTTAAATCACAGTACTTTCAGACTAATTTCAGCTCTGGTTATATTATAGGTGAAGCTGAAGCTCGGTGGCTATAGAACTTTTTAGTGATCTAACAACATAAACCTGACTGGTAGATTCAGAGGCAAAATGAAGTCTGAAAATGAAACATTGTACATAAAGAATTCTGTATTTTATAATTTGCTACTAATTATTATTATGATACTATCACAAACGGGTTGTTTTGAGGATGAGATAATATACAGTATGCAAAGAGCTTTGCAAACCTTAAGGTGCTATGTAAATATCAGCTATTAATTGTTATTAAATATTATTGTTCTTTCTCTAGCATCTCACTGCCATTCTTCATGATTCCAGGTCTTTAGAGATTTACTTCCTGTTTTGGTTGCCTATTCTATCTCCAGGTAGGGTAGGCTGGGTGCTCCAGCCAGGTTCAGGTTTGAGAAGAAGTCTAAAACAGCAATACCCTGAAAAGTGGGGGCAGAGGCAAGCAGAAGATCTAGCTACTCAAAAGCACTGGTGAATATTAGTGTAAATATAGCAATCTTAGAATTCAGTATTATCCAGAGTGCTTTTATCAAAGCACTGTCATTAAAAAAAAAAAAAAAACACAGTGAAAAGGGCCCATTGGGTAAAATGATATGGTTGCAAGAGGTTACTGATGAAGGTCCTAGAATCTCCTCTGGGCCTCCTTAAAAATAGAAAAGGTATCCATCTCATGATCCTGACAAAAGGCAGGCAAATAGGCTAAAATGACTTAAGTAGATTCCAAATATCTAATTCGATGTTCCCAGATATGATAAAGGATACATTCTTATAAACACAGATTTCATACAGTACAAAATTTATTATATATAAACACCCTTCTATATTTATATGTGTATACACACACACACACACAGAGGGAGAGAAAAGGGACCAAAGGGGCCACCCAATTCAGAACCCTCCTTTTAGAGATAAGGAAACCGCCCCCCCCCAATAATTTGCATATATGGGCATAGATACAGATACTTAACATGGTACTTGGAACATATTAAGTACTTACTAAATATTAGTTGCCTGACTAATATCAAGTCATTTTCTTTTAAAAGTAACAGATCATACACCAAAAAGACTGGGTAGTTGAGGGGAAAAGGGGCTTCCATATACAGCCATCATACACCAGGACCTTTCTTCCTCCTTTGGGAACCAGGTAGATTTCTAGAAGATAAGATTGGGGTTGGGAGAAGTTTGGAGGGGAGATAGGGGAGCACGTGGGCCGAGGTGATGGGGTGGGTGGGAGGATTGCAGTCAGGGGGAGTTGCCGCTAGAAGTGTCAAAGAGGAAGAAGTAGAATCGCGGGGTGGCAGGGTGTGGTCTGTAGGGGAGTCAGAGAGCAAAGGGAGCGCCCGAACTGGGAAGGAAGGGAAGAGGCAGAAGGGGAGCGCGGCCGTGCCTGCGTCTGTCTGTGTCTGTGACAAGGGAGGAGTGGCAGCAGCGGGTGGGAAGGGGAGTTTCCTTTCCTCGTGAAGTGGGAGCCCCCAAGCTCGGAGCTGCGCCAGCCACCAGCTGCCTCTCCCCGCTATTACAGACACCTGCCGAGTCCGGAGCCGGAGTCCGCCTTGGCCATCTTCCCCGCCCCCCCAAGTAAGTCCTGCCTTTTCGCTTCTTTTTTTCTGCGACTGTCACTCTCCGTGGTCCTGTCTCTTTATCTGGCTCTCTTGGATCTCTCGCTTAGGACGGCACAAAAAGCTCCCAACCTTGGCACCGAGGTTCTGGAGCTACGATACCTAGCCTGAGAGCAAGCTCTGTCCGGCAAGGGGACCACTACCTACCCCTACCCCAAAGACACCCAAGACACCGCCACTTTAATACCGTTTCCAATAGGCAAAAGCAGGGCGGCGGAGTTCTTGTCAGGGACCCTGGCCCCGTCTTTGTGTCTTCCCTAGCCTGGGGCTGTGCCCTGCCTGAGGGATGGAGGGGAAGCACTTTAGAGATTCCAGGTCCCTGGCCCCACCTCTTACACCCCTCCCCAAATCTTGAAGGATTTCAATATGCGCCGGACTCCTCCATAAGTGATTGGAAGGAAACCAAGCGAGGCTGGCGGATGAAAAGGGGGGTGGGGATGCCCAGGTTAGACTCGGGCAGGACCTTATATACGCTCCCTCTTTCTGGGTTTGCTTTTCAGATGCGGTACCTTTAATTGGTGGGTGCAGGGCCAGGAAACGTGCCCTTTGGAAGTGGGCATAGGGGGAAGAACCTTCCCAGCTACCTTTCCTTTTGGTTTCTTGCCTGCTTGCTTGCTTTAGAGAAAGAGTGGGGGTTTCGGGGAGAAGGAGCAGGGGAGAAAGCTCCACTCGAGCCCCGGAGCGTCCCGCGCGAGCAAGGCTGGCGGGCGTCTTCTCTGGGTGGGTCTCTCCCAGGGCTCATTGTTTGGCAGCGTGGCTCCAAGACTGCCAGTGCCCGGGCGGACGGGCGACTGAGCAGCCCCAGGGACGCCGGCGCCACCGCTGCCGCTCGGAGGCTACGGCCAGTGGGTCACTGCGTGGGGCGAGGCGAGGCTCTGGGCTTCACTGGGGGAAAACGGGGTGGGCCGTTCTGCAAACGGACTGCTTGGAGATGGGCGGGGAGGATGAGGGTAATAGTCGCCAACAGGGAAAACAGCTCCTAAGTGGGAAACTTAGAACCTGACTCATTTACCCAGGCAGCATTATGAACGCTAATCTCCAGAAACCTGGAGAAAGATTTTGTTGTTGTTTTTTGCTTGTTCTCGTTTCCTTTCTTTCTTCTGAAATTATGTTCATGAGGTAGAAGACGAATTTTAAATGGCACGATGAGCTGATTGCTTTTCTCCTATTTGTTGCAAGCACCTGTTTCTCTTTGTGGTTTGTCAGCCACCAACACAGCTCCCCACCCCTCACCCCCATCCCACCCCGTTTTTTAGTCCTTCAATAGGTTTTGTTTGGGGGTTTGTTTGGGTTTTTTTTTACTTTATAATAATTCGTTTGCATCTGACTGTTTGTATAGTTCAGGAAGGGGGAAAAATCTATTTTGAAAAGCAAAGTGCGTTCTCCACTCTTGCAATAGATAGGCATGGACATAGACATCCAACGCTCTCTTCTTAACCACATGCTAACATTCATGGAGGCAGACATGTGTGCCCCAAACCCAGCAGATCCCCTTGGCCTGTGTAAACAGATGTAGAAGACCATTAAATGTGAATTGATTTTTGGAAGAAGATATCACACTTTTGGTTAGCATATGACTCTTCCAGTTTGGACAAATTTTGATTTCATCATCTTTTTGTTTATTGCACGGCCAACTCCAAGAGGGGTTATGTCTGTGGAAAGAATACTCAGGATTTTTTTTTTTTTTTTTTTTTTTACCATCTTAGGTAAGAAATGGAACTCACTTGTGACAAAAGAGAGTTGCTCATATTTCTTAAGTGTGGCTGGTTGTAAATCCCAGTGGTTACTCACACCACCAACTGCCTTGGATAATATTTTACTTTGACAGTTCCTGATGGACTTGCTAAGTGCATCCATTTGCTGAAGCTTAGAGTTTCTTGCCCCCAGGAGAAACACAGACTAGGAACACCTCTGTCTAACCACAAATCAGATTCCAAAGTGGGGGGGGGGAGGCACCTACAATGGGAATGGTGTTAAGATTATAGAAAGCAACAAGCTTGGTCCTAATAAGGAATTTAGGAAATCATTTATAAAAATGGGAAACATGATAAACATTTAACTATCTGTAAATGAATGTTTCACAGCCTAGCCGTTCATAATTTTATATTGACAAGTACATTTTAAAATTAATTGACTTTGTTATAAACATATAAACATGAACATATGTTGTTTCCTAATCTTGCCTCTTCTTTTAATTACTGTGTCCTTAATTCATTCCACAACAATATTCATAACTACCGTTTACTTTAATACTTACTCATGGTTAATAATAGTCATTGAATTTATGTGATTGTTCTAAAAATTGAGATTTTGCTGGCTTTTATATATATATTTTATATGGTTCCCTGACCATATTAGTGTATGGAATCTACATACACCATGAATCAGACTAAGATGAAGTCAATGTGCGTATTTTATTGCATATATGTGCATATGTGTATTGCATATTATATATAAAATATACGTATATATGTACACGCATACATGCATTTAACTGCTTTCCTACATAGTTCATTTTAGCTATTTGCTAAATCTTCTGAAGCCCCCAACCCCTAAATTCTTCTCCAAATTGATTATTGCACTAAATCTCGATTGTGCAAAGAACCAGACTTAATTATTTTGGTCTAATTTATCAGTCAGCAACGTTTAGTGACAGAGATTTACTTAATTATGTCATTAAGATATAAACAACATGGAACATAGATAGGAAAAAGGATTTCTTCTAAACTTCTCTGTTCATTGGGCAAAAGAACTAAATTCATGGGAATCCCTAATAGGATTTCAGTAAGGCCTCATTGTTATTTATGTCAATGAATTTACTCTCTGCAAGAAGAAAAGAAATCTTGCCCTGCTGTCTACAAACTAAAGGAAGATGAGAGTTGGCAAAAGAATATCTACAAAGAGTTAGCCTGTTAAACAAAATAGAATATTTTATCCATCTTCTCCACTGAAAATATTACTACATGGAATCTTCAGGAAAATTTCCCAGAATACATATTTGAAGGATATGGTGTAATCCGCAGCATATTTTTATGCAGCAAATGTCCCTCCTGAAACAATGTTTTCTGTAAAATTATGAATTTAGCATGCATTTGTTTGAAAGTATATCAAAATACATATTTAAGCATCCTACCCTTGCTGTAAGTACATTAATTGTGATAGCCTGTTCAGTGATGTCTTTGTGGCTTTGAATTTTTAAACAGTTGCTGCTGAATTACAAACATTCATTACTCTACAACCACTTGCTGAAATTTCTCAGGACCCCCAAATAGAGAGTTTTTTGTACTGGATACATCAGCACTTGGCTTTTCTGATTACATATTGGTTCTTTTTCTCTTTCTTAAAAGTCATTGTTGAGGCTTCTTGAAAAATTGCTTCTCTAATATTTCTTACTCTTGCATTGTTATGCTTCTTGTAAATATGTGGATAAATATGTTCTCAACAGAAAGCTCTATATACTTGAATATGTTGAAGTATGGGAAAGTAATATGGGGGAGGGGAGGTGGTTTTGATTAAATCTTGGAAAAAAGAGTCAGGGGCATAATGGAAAAAAGGAATAACAAGTTTTCCTAAATAAGAAAGAATTAAAAATGTTCCTTTGACCTTTAGAAATTCAAAGTCTGTATGACATGGCATAAATGTAGGTAATTTACCCTACTCTCATAAATCAGAAGGTAAAGAAATAGCATTCCAGCATACATTTTGCTTTGTTAAATTTAAATAATGGTTTTATTTCAATTCACTTTTATTCATGCATAGCATTAAAAAATGCTGACTTGCTTTTTTCCCTGCAGTTTTGAAATCAGGATGCTAAATTACTGTGGCCAAAAGAAGTGTCAAAGCTTATTTCTTAAAAAAATACATTTATTTTAGGACAAAAATTCTATCCTTTGCACACGGTAAAAGCTCAATAATGTTGATGGTTATGAGTTAGCTCCTCTATTTCATAATCAGGAATACCCAGCAGCATATTAGGTAGAGGATTTAAATGAGTAAATATAAATATTTTCTAACATTTAGGCTATAACTATATCTGTGAACTGGCTCAAAAGAGAAGGTGGTTGGATGAAGTCAAACATTCACTTTTTAAAAAAAAATTGAATTACATCAAAATTTCATGGAAAACCTAATCAATTGCAAACTCAGTGTAAGTGAACCAACATTTTATTAAGTGCCTACTCATGTAAGGCACACAGAGAGCACGATAGTGAATGGAGAGTCAGGTTTGGAAGCAAGAAGACTTAGGTTCAAATCCTGCCTCTGACACACTGTGTGACTCTGAGCAAGTGATTTAACCTCATTCTTCTAGGCATCTCATTGAGACTATAAATTATACAAAAGAAGCACATAGGGAGTTCATTTCCTGAATTTAGTTTACCAAATTATGGGTCCAGTACTTATCCTATGGTAAAAGGAGAAAGTATCTCTCAATTTCCACGAAAAGGGGAAATTCCATTTATTTAAAAACCAACTTAAAAGCCTTTTCAGAAATCAAACCTGTTAGCTGGCATCTGTATGGTTTAAAGAGTTCCTTTCCATAATATCAGCCTATTTTACCAATAGGTTTTTGTGAAAGATCTGTAATGAGCAAGGCATGGTGGGGAGCACGCAAAGAATCGTGATTCCTTACATTGTAGGCAAGGAAAGTAGGCATGAACTTCAGAAAGGGTAAATTGACAATATATTAATAATAGATCATATTTATAGCATCTCATTTGATCCTCACAACAACCCTGTGAAGGAAATATTATTATTATTATCCCCATTTTCCAAATATGTAAACCAAGACTGAGTGGAGGTCAACTGACTTATCCAGGATAATGCAGTAATCCAGTGGCTGAGAGAGGATTTCAACTCGTTTTGACTCCAAGTGTAGCTAACTTCACTCACTATGCCACCTACTTTCCTACTTAATAACAAAGTTAAATATCAAATAGATAAATAAAGAAACATCAGAATTAATACCAAAATTAAATGACCTTAAATACAATAAAGAAATCCAAACTATTAGAAAGTCACCTGAAACAGTGAAAAGAGTATTCCAGTAACACTTGAAATACTTGAATTTGGAACCTGGCTCCATTCCTCATTAAATATGTAACCATGGGCAGGTCAGTTAATCTTTCTAGGCCCTAGGTGCAAAGTCCCTTTGACCTTTAATATGACAATCTTTTGCCAGTGGGTACTGTGGGATCAGCTTAAACAATAGGCATTGTGGGATCAATTTCCAAATGAGGGATGCTGATAGAGTGTTGCAAGTTGAAAAAATTACAGAAAATGAAATACATGGATCTTAGCCCTACTGGTCCTACATTCCCATGTTTGGAATTGGTTCATTCTAAAAACTTTTCTGAAGCACCTAGTATGTGCCAAATATTGTACTAGGCACTATGGAGAGTGTAGATAAAATGTACTCCCTGATGGACTGTTATGCTCACACAGACCATATCCTTAGGACAATCTTACTTAAAACACACAGCTCTCTGAGTTTGGATTCTCTGTTTGCCCCCTGATTGGCCAGTACCGAGAGCTGATTGATAGATGTAGCAATCCAAATGCCATGAATAACCACACTAGGGCAGTTCTTCAAAATTGCTGGTTCTGTAAATACAGTATTTGTACTAAGTACACTACCTGAATATAGTAGTTAAGCTTAAGAACCCACAGGTTACTTCCCAATGTACTTGAATCAGCAGACCCTTTTCAGCTTGTAGGAGTAACCACCCACAGAACCTTTCATTTGGCTCTGGATGGGTTAAAAAAAAAAAAAAAAACAGACCAACCTCCTCCCCAAACCAGGAAACATTTTTTAAAGGTCTGACTCAGGGATCCTCTAGCAACCTGAATATAGACAAAGCCACTAACTCTGAGTTAATTTGCTGGAGCTAACAAGTTACCTCTGTCTGCAAAGTTAATTGTCTCCTGCAAGGAAAAAGATATAAATGCATTTCAGTCTTCAAGAATATAGTTACCGCTAAAGATAATTAGCAGACTCAAATCATCATAGATGTTACCTTTTTAACTGAACTGGAATTGAATATCAATCACAAATATAAACACTAAGCATTTCAATTTGGCCTTAAAAAAATTCACATAATCCCCTATCTATACACATTCCTGGAGAGACTGTAACGTTCAATATACTTGTACATTTCATGGATTTCCATGTTAATAGGTGACAAATCTGCTATAAATAGTTCATAAAACTTTAACATTTTCATCAAATTAATGTTTCACTGATATGCAAATTATCTACTGACATCTAAGGTACCTCCATGTGATGACTCCTAATTGGTAAGTGAACCACAGAGCTCTATTTATAGATTACACAGCGACAAAGCCTTCAACTAACTTTCCCATTGTGCCGTTAAGTACTTCACTTCTTGATGCTTATCTTTGATTCTTTTAATTGTATTATTTTCATATCAGTTTGATATATTAAAAAAATCTCCCAGGAATGAGCTAACTCAGGTACTAAGTCTATCATTAATAGCATTTGGGCCAAGAAACTGACTTCAAAGTCTCTCTAATAAATTAAGAAACCAGCTTTTAAAAAAACAACAACATGGGTATTAATAATAATAGCTAATATTTTTATGATGCTTAAAAGTTTGTGAAGCACTCTATAAACATCTCATTTGATTCTCAAACAACCCTGGGAAATAAGTGCTGTTAATATCCCCATTATACAGATAAGAAAACCAAGACAAGCGGAGATTAAATAAGTTGTCCAGAGCCTGTGGTTTACAAGAACAAACCCAGTGGCTCCCTCTCGCTACCAAATGGCATAACACATTTCTTTCTAAAACTATTTCAGATTTCAGAGTTTGTTTTCAGAAGTAACAATTCACAAAACTAGTTAAGCATCTGAGGCTAGATTTGAGCTCATTTCTCCCTGGCTGTAAGTTCTCAGCTGCCTTAGACCTTTACTTCCAGGTTCCTCCCACTCAGAGGCAATGTATATGGCTGAATGAAGATGGGAGGCGGGGATAACTTACATTTCTATAGTTTTTAAGATTTCAAGTAGTTCCGCATAACTTTGTATAAGTAATATCAGCCCCATTTTATAGATGGGACAACTGAAGCTCAGAACACATGAGTAGTTTGCCCAGGGTCACAATAGCTATGGAGTGTTGAAGCCAGGATTCAATTTAAATGTATTCTGACTCCAAGTTTGGTACCATTTCCATTGTATCCTGTTCCATAATGCCAGCATAGACAAAGTCCTACCCAGGTGAAGTAAAGAGTGAAAAGGAAACCTTAATGGAATTTACTAGGTAGATAAGTCAAAATGTCCCGCGTTCCCCAATAGCAATTGAGGTTTCTCTTCTCTCAACTTTCCAATTCCCCTGGCACTTGGATACAGTTCACCTAGGGTAGGAGTGGGGAACTTAGAGAGACCACCTGTGATCTTCTAGGTCCTTGGGTGCGGGCTTTTGACTGAGTCCAAGTTTTACAGAACAAATCCTTTTATTAAGGGGATTTGTTCTGCAAAGTTTGGATTCAGTCAAAGGGCTGCACTTGTGGACCTAGAGGGCCACAAGGGGCCTTCAGGCTGGCAGTTTCCCCACACCTGACCCAGGGCAAACAATTCCTAGTAAGCTCTATCATTTGATTGAACATTTTGTTCCTTTCTATATTTGTTGCAACATATTCATAGGGTTGAGAGAGAGAGAGAGAGAGAGAGAGAGAGAGAGAATGGAATTGTATTTGTGGATTTATTCAACAAATTTATTTGAATTCCTGCTATGGTCAGGTTATAGACAAGGCACTTTGGGGGGCAGGGGGAGGCAAGGAGGAAGCACAATGCTTAGAGTCTCCAAATTTCTTCTTCTTGACAAGTTTGAAGACTAGTAGAGAAAATTGTAAATCAAACCACTGTTTCATCTAGAACAGTGGTTCTCAACCTTCCTAATGCCAAGATCCTTTAATACTTGTATGTGCACCTATCTGCATGTGGGCGGACCTGCCTGGAGACGGATAGAGGAGCAGTGTCTTGGTTCCTAAGACCACAGGAAATATGTGTTTTCCGATGGTCTTAGGCACCCCCTGTGACCCCTGTGAAAGGGTCATTCGACTCCCAAAGGGGTCATGACCGACAGGTTGAGAACCGCTGATCTAGAACAAACTAAATAATAATTTTAACTGATTTCTCATTCTGCCCTTCAGCACCCACTCATTAATTGAGAAGTTATTTTTAACATCCTATGGAGAGTGATTCTCAACCTTCCTAATGCCGCAACCCTTTAATACAGTTCCTCATGTTGTGGTGACCCCCAACCACAAAATTGTTTTCGTTGCTACTTCATAACTGTAATTTTGCTATTGTTATCAATCGAAATGTAAATATCTGATATGCAGGATGTATTTAAATTGAACATAACCCAAAGGTTGAGAACCACTGCTATGGAGAAAGTCAGTGTGTTAACAAGGAAAAGACACTTGATGAGTCAAAATTCCTGGATTCAAATCATAATTGTGCCACTTATTACAGTAATCTGATACTTATTAGTTATGTCACTGTGGACAAATCCCTTAAGGTTAGGGTTCAGTGCTTTGTCAACTTTGAAATGTTATATGACTAGGGTTTTTTTTTTCTAATTTTTTGTATTTGGAAATATAAAGAGGATAGAAATAGAGGCAATAGATGGAAAAATATTTGAACAATTAAAGGTCCTAAATAAAAATATAATGAAATTCTCATTGTTATATTATCATTGTAACATAGTAGGGCAGGGACTTTGAATTATCTACATTTTGTATTTTCCCCAAAGTTTCATCACATAGTAGGTGCTTAATGCACATTTGTCAAACTAAGTTAAAATCTAATGGAAGCTTTATAATAGAGATAATAATTAGGCTCAATCAAAAGCAGGGATTCTTAATCTTTTCTGTGTCATGGATCTTTTTGGCAATCTGGTGAAATTCCTAGACCTCTTCTCAGTACAATGGTTTTAAATTCATGAACTAAAATACGAAAGGATACAAAAGAATTAATTTTATTGAAATAAAGATGTTAGAGGCAGTTAAGTACAGTGGGTAGAGCTTCGGGCTCTGAGTCACAAAGACTTAAATTTAAATCTTGCTTCAGATATCTACTAATTGTATGATTCTGTATAATCTGTTTCTTTATCAGTAAAATGGGGGTAATAATGGTACCTATCTCCCAGTGTTATTGTGAGGATAAAAGGAAGATGAAATTCGTAAAGTGCTTTGTAAACCTTAAAACTCTAGGTAAATGCTGGCAAGCTATTTCTTTTTTTCATATCCAAGTATGTGGACCTGCAGAAATCTATTCATGGACTCCACCATAGATCTCTGGTTAAAGACCCTAGTCTAGAGGCAAAGTCAGTCAATCTATGAAGAAGCTTTTAAGTGATGGGCACTGTGCCAAACAGTAGTAATCCAAAGCCAAAAGTCGATGGAGCAGTACCTGCCCTCAAGGAGGAATGTAAGATCTTCATTTTATCACCTACATCCACTAGTCAAAGAATCTACTTTTTAACCTGTCATTTCACAAGGTGAGGTGATCCATAGAGACTTAGGCATCTTGATGGGTTACAAATTAATTGTTCTAACAGGCAACCTTAAATTAGAGAGGATGGGGAGAGGAGGAAACCACAAAACATCACCTTTTTGAAACAAACATCTTTTTGTACGATTCTGTAGTCCAGCTGCCTTGTTAAGAAGACACAAACATCAGTGGGACACTGATTTATTCCTTCTCAGGAGGTTGGTTTGCCATCATGTAAACAAACTGCCATTCACCTACTGGGTGCTCAATAAGCATTTGATTGATTGATTTGACAGAAACACGAGTTTAAATTTTCCTGGCTGTACCTCCTGCATTTTGATTTTGCCTGTGTATCTATACATAGCTCCTAAATCAATATATATATTTTTTTAAGAAACATAAAATAGGACTTTTATAATAGGTAATCAAGGCTTTAAAGATGTTGCCCTAGACTAGGTCCACAACCCAGGAGAATTGGGCATAGGAGTGTAAAATACAATTAACCCAGTTTACTGAGGCAAATCTTAGTATTACATGCAGGGCAGCTTCCATTCCCAGCTGTGTGGTCTCTCTCTATAGCTAAGTGACACAGAAGTAGTTCTATAATACTTTGTAGTCCTAATTGTATTCTTCATGGCTATATATGCCTAATCTTAGACTTTTGCCCTCACACTGTCAGTACCTGAAAGCAGTTCACAAAATAGCAAATTTGTACAAAATCACTTCTTAACCACTCCTATTTCTGCATCCGACACACACACACACACACACACACACACACACACACACACACAGAAAATAAGATGTCCCTGTTTCTCTATCTCAGATTTCTGATCATCCCCAGTGTCATAGAAACAATTTGGTTTTTTACAAGACTAAAAACTGTCACAAAATTGGAACACTTTTGCTTAAAGAGAAAGCATGTTTAGGCTGTATGGGAGACAGATGCTTCAGGTTTCCTAGGCACTTTGTTGATATTACAATACAATTCTCCATTATCATCAAGCCCTCAAAAATTGGGGGGTTGGGGGGGGGGAAGAAAAGGCAAGGCAAGGGAAAGGATTCAATTTTTACTTGATATAAATGGTTTAATTGGAAGCACAAACAAGAATTCACCAGAAAATTATGTACTAGAAGAAGTGTGTGTGTGTATGTGTGTGTGTGTGTGTGTGTGTGTGTGTGTGTGTGTGTGTGTGTGTGTAGAAGGGGAATTCCTGGGCATTTAGCAAGGCATGGGGTGAAGATGGCAGTGGTATGGACAATGGAGCTGGGATAAATGTAGGGAAATTGGGTTCATGAAAGGGGAGGCTATAAGGGTCCAGAAGGGTACTAAAACTGATAACATATTTGCCATGTCAACTAAACTCAAGTGTAGATTTGGAAGAACAATGAGGTTAACATGTTCTCACCTGAAGACTCTACCCATTCCCTGAACTAAGCACCTTTTAGAGACATTTTGATTACTTTCTCAATGTGGGTAGGGAACCATTTTTTTTCTCCTCCCTCTATATGGTAAAAAAAAAATCAGGGAAAAGGATTTGAACATTATAGAGATAATTGGTCTGTTTATTACATCAGAAAGAAAATAAAATATGATGAAGAGAACACCTGGCCTTGAAATCAGAACATGTAGGTTTGACTCTTGTGTTTATTTCTTACCATCTTCCTAAACTTGAGAAACTCACTTAAACCCTGAGAGACTCACTTCCCTCATCTCTAAATTGTGATGGGAATATTTGCTCTTAACTACCTCATGGTGTTTTCATGCGAATCAAATGAAATGATGTTTGTAGTACTTTGTGAATATAATGTATCATAGGCATTCACACCATTACATTGATTTAGTTCAATTATCCTTTATCCCCAAATATTTCGATTTGTTTTCTTTACTTAAAAGAAATAATAGTGGCTTGCCTGCATTCTAGAACTTCAGACTCAGGTAAAACATAACAACTATTTCTGCATTTCGCTATTTGAATGTTTGCTGTAATTTTAGTGGGGAAAAACTTGCCTGATAACATTGCTTTCCTGGATTCCTTACAGCACCAGCTATAAAATTTCTGGTAAGTGTGCAGGCTTCCACAAAGGAACATTGAAAATACAATACATGAGTTCTAGCATGAATTGTACTTGACTAACTTCAAATTCTGCTTTCAGAGACTCATGGAAGGTATACCCATTTGGAAATGTGCTATAAGAATAAGCATGTAAGAATACCTTACTTTATATAATAGTTGGATTCTCAAAAGTTATGTGATTAAAAAAAACCTAAATCACACATTAGTGGCTATAGCAAAGCTTTATTTTTAAAGGAAATCTGTATTAAGCCTTTTTGTTAAGTGAAAACTTCTTTTGCGCTGGGAATAATTAGCCCTGATGTATTGTTTTGTACATCTGCATCTTTGTATGGGATATTTCTTATATAAGAGCAGCACTGTATAAGAGCCTTTTTGCTTCTTAGCTTCTGAGAGTATTGATTAAGCCAGTTTTTTATGACATGTGAGAAAACAAAAACAAACTTGTTTGCCTCACCAAATGTAGTCACTTTTGTTTTTTTGTTGGCTTCTTATTTATTTCATTCTGATCAGTTTTGTTTTGTTTCTATCTTACCCAATTTGTAGATTTTACTTTGATAGCTCTGATCTCATCTTCCCTTGAGGCAATCCATCCCCTGACACAGGATTCAACTCTTCCACAGCTTCTAATACCTGTTGAAGTTAACAGTCAGAATTATCTTTTTCATACTGTAGAAAAAAAGTATCTTTCAAGGGGAATAAAATGTTCTGTATGGATTGCTTGTGATAGTCCCATGCCCTTGATTTACAGACTAGGAATCTAGTCTAAAAAGGAGAGTAAGCTATTTGGGTATGAATGGTGCTTTATGAAGCCATGGTGGTTCACAGTGGCCATCTTGTCCTTTTCCAAGTACTCACATACCAGTCTTTTAATCAAACATTCTAGGGAGGCAGAGCCAAAGCAGAGACTCTCTAGAGCTCTCCCCAAACCCCTCCAAATTCCTTTAAATATGACTCTAAACAAATTCTAGAGCAGTAGACCCCACAAAAAGACAAAGTGAAACAATTTTCCAGGTCAAGATGACTTAGAAGGTTGATAGGAAAGGTCTGTTGAACCAGGGCGAGAGAGGAGAGCAGACCAAGCAAAGCCAAGCCAGTGCAGACAGGGCCCCAGCAAACCAGGAGCAGGCCTTGTGTGACTAAATTAGGGGCAGTAGTAGCAGTTTTCAGACCTCTCAGCCCACAGATGGTAAGGGGATTGAACAACAGCTCTGAAGGAGATTTATAGGGGTCCCTTTGCTGACACCAGGGGCAGGACTCTGTTGCATTGTTTATATTTAAATCTGAGTCATAGTCTTGGGTCTTAGTCCCAGTGTGAGGAGGAGCACCAACACAGCAGAGCTTGTGGCCTCAGGGGAGCAGAGACCCTAGTCACGGTTCTGGGGTTGAAAAGAGTACTTGTGGTCACTAATAAATCAGAGCATAAATCAGGAGAGTAGTAAACTCACCACTCACTAGATCATATCACCTTGAAAGAGCCAAGAATTATAGGTCCCCAGAATTACTTCTGAAAATAGCTTCACAAAAAAACCCTTAAGCTTGGGAAAGTGTCCCCTTCACTTGGGAAGCAGAGTCCCACTTTAGCAGAGGGTTAACAGTCAAGAAACAGACTAGAAAAAGAGCAAACAGGAAAAAATTCTGACCAGAAGATCAAAACACACACTCAGAAGACAGCAAAGTCAAAATTCCTGCATCCAAAGCCTCAAAGAAAAGTATGAGCTGAGATCAGGCTATGGAAGAGCTCATAAAGGATTTTTAAAATCCAGTAAGAGAGGTGGAGGAAAAAGTGGGAAGAGAAATGAGAGTGATACAAGAAAATCATGAAAAGAGCCAACAGTCTGGTAAAGGAGACACAAAAAATACTGAAGAAAACAAGACCTTAAAAAACAGAATAGGCCAAATGGCAAAAAAAAAAAAAAAAAAAAAGACACAAAATCCAATAAAGAAAGAATATCTTGAAAAGCATAATTGGCCAAATAGAAAAAAGATATAAAAAATTCACTAAAGAGAATAATTCCTTAAAAAGTAAAATTAGCCAAATGAAAAGGGAGGTACAAAAAGCTCACTGAAAGAAATAATTCCTTAAAAGTTAGAATTGGGCAAGTAGGAGCTAATGACTTTATGAGACATCAAGAAAGAATCAAACAAAATCAAATGAATGAAAAAATAGCAGACAATGTGAACTATTTCATTGGGAAAACAACTGACCTAGAAAACAGATCCAGGGGAGATAATTGAAGAATTATTGAACTGCCTGAAAGTCATGATCAAAAAAAGAGCCTAGACATCATCTTTCAAGAAATTATCAAGGAAAACTGCCCTGATATTCTAGAACCAGAGGCTAAAATAGAAATGGAAAGAATACACTGATCACCTCCTGAAAGAAATCCCTAAATGAAAATTTCCAGGAATATTAAAACCAAATTCTAGACCTCCCAGATCAAGGAAAAAATATTACAAATAGACAAAAAGAAACAATTCAAATATCATGGATCCACAGTCAGGCTAACCCAAGATTTAGCAGCTTCTACATTAAAGGGTGAGATGACTTGGAATGTGACATTCTGAAAGGCAAAAGAGAAAGAATTACAACTGAGAATCACCTACCCAGCAAAACTTCCTTTGGGGGGAAAATGAACAGTCACTGAAATAGAGCATTTTTAAGCATTCTCGATAAAAATTACCAGAGCTGAATAAAAAATTTGGCTTTCAGATACAAAGTGCAAAAGAAGCATAAAGAGGCCAATGGGAAAGAGAAATCATAAGGGATTTGATAAGGTTAAATTTTATAATCCTATATGGGAACATGATATTTATAACTCCTAAAAAACTTTCTTATTATTAGGGCAGTTAGAGGAGTATACATAGACAAAAAGGAGAGGTGTGAGTTAAAAATGATCGTTATGATTGTCTTAAAAAAAATAAAATTAAGAGGTGATAAAGAAGAATGCAGTGGAAGAAAGGAAAGGGAGAGATGGGATAGGATAAATTATCTGACATAAAAGAGGTCTGAAAGAGATTTTATAGTGGAGGGGAAAATGGAGGAATGTGGGAGGGAAGCACATGAACCTTACTCTCATCCAACTCTGAACTACTAACTCACATATGTCAGATTGGCCAACATGTCAGAAATAGAAAATGACAAATTTTGGAAGGGTTGTAGTAAAATTAAAAAAAAAAAAAACCTAACGTACTATTGGTAAAGTTGTATACTGATTCAGTCATTCTGGAGAGTAATTTGGAACTATGCCCAAAGGGCTATAAAACCATGCATACTTTCTGACCAAGCAATATCACTACTAGGTCTATATCTCAAAGAAATTTTTTTAAAAAGGAAAAAGGATCTATGTGTGCAAAAATATTTATAGCAGCTCTGTTAGTGGTAGCAAAGAGTTGGAAATTGAGGGGGTGTCCATCAACTGGGAAATGGCTAAACAAGTTGCTGTATATGATTGTGATGGATAAGTACTATTGTACTTTAAGAAATGATGAGCAGGATGTTCTCAGAAAAACATGGAAAGACTTGTATCAGCAAGCGCCCTAGCATACCCAGGATGGCTGCTAGCACAGGTTCCTAGATCTGCTTTTCTAAAGGACAGCAACTCAAAATGGGTTAACAGTCTTACTTTAATCAATCAAACATATATCATTTACCTAGTTCAGGGGGAAAAGTCAGCACCCTGAACTTCAGAGAATACAGATAGAATACAAACAAGTTAGAAGCAGAAGTTACAAACAGATAGAGAAACAGATCAGCAGATGGGCTTCCAGCCATCTAACTATTACATTCATACCTAGTTAGTTAATCAGAGAGGGAAGCACCAACATCTGGGTTTTCAAAGCTGAGGGGCTCAATGGCTTCCCAGAGTCTCATCTGGCCAAATCACACAACTCTTTCCAAAATGAACCCCAAAGCAAAACCTCACATCAGCAGTATATATAGCCTTCTCCTGGATCAGAGAATGTCACGGCCTTCTTGACCCACTGCCCAATCACAAAGCAATAAGGCATGGGTGTTCCTGAAGAACAAGCCTCCCACCACAGGCTCCATGTGACCATATTTAGCCTATTAGGGGGCAGAGTATATTTTCAAACCAGGGAAGGTTCTCAGAGTCACTTAATCCTATCAAAGAGCCCAGGATCAAGGAAGATCTTCAGATTCCCATAACAAGACTTAACACGAACTGGTGCAAAGTGAAATGAGCAGAAAGCAGGATAACATCATACACAATAATATTGATATTATATGATGATCTTCTATGAATAACTTAGCTATTCTCAGCAACACAATGATCCAAGACAATGCTGTAGGACTTATGATGAAAGATGCCGGCCATCTCCAGAGAAAGTACTGGTAGAGCCTGAATGCTGACCAAAGATACTTTTTCTTTACTTTCTTTATTTCCTGGGGGTTTTTTTGTCTGTGTTTTCTTTCACAGAATGACTTACATGAAAATGAGCTTTGCATGACTATATAACATAACATATATAATCTATGTCAAATTGCTTGCCTTCTCAATGAGGGCTAGGAGAGGTGGGAAGGAGAAGATTTGAAAACTCAAAATTTGAAAAAAAGAAGAATGTCAACATTGTTTTTACATGTAATTGGGAAACATAAAATACTAAATAAGATTTTTAAAAACTCAGACATTCTAGAACATTTCCAGCAATTGAAATAAAGCTCATAGGCCCAGAATCTACACACTTCAGTTTTTTGAAAACTTGGTTCACATTAGTCTCGTCTCTATAGTATCCCTATCCTTGTTCTTTTTTAAAAGATTATTGACAGTGGCTCAATAACCCCATCCACAAGTCCTTTCAGTACCATGAATTGTTGTTCTTTTAGACCTGACAACTTGGTATCTTTTAGAATTCAATAAGGTTCTCTTTTTTCAGCACCTATCTTGCCTTTCAATTTCCTTTAGCTATATAATAATATCATAATAGCTAGCCATGTGATAATGCATTTCGTTGAAGTTTGTGAATCATAATAGTAAATAATGACATACTTCCCAATCTGAAGGAAATTTTCATATGCAGGAAAAATAAAACAAAACGAGAACTGAAAAATTTTGTTTTCCCTTTCATTTCTTACTGTTACATCTGCCCTCAGCAGTTGCATTATCCATTCTTTCCTCTTCCTCTATCCTTCATCAGAGGACCTATCATTCCTATGGGGTAACTATTTCATCCTTTTTTTTGTCAGAACCAGATCCAGAATAGTAATTCCCTTAGCTAAAGGATGAAATTATCATAGTCCTACTTTCAAGCCTTGCTCATGTAATTACCCTTTCCTAGAATGCCATTCTCTCATCCTTTTTGTCTATTCAAATTATACCCATTCAGTAAGTCCAGAATTCTTAACCTGGGGTCTGTGAACTTGTGTTTAAAAAATATGCTGATATATATATATATATATACACACACACATATATATATGTGTGTGTGTGTGTGTGTGTATATAAAAACATCATTGTGAGACAGGGTCCATAGGCTTTGCCAGATTGCTAAAGGTACAAAAATGACAACCCCTGCTATAAGTCTTACCTCTAAAAGGTCTTTCTGGAACCCAGAGTTTAACTTTCCAGATTAATTATTTCAATTATTAATTTTACTATAATTTTGATATTTAGCTATAACTTCTCTAATATTCTGTTTTCTATCAAAGTTTTATCCTTCTGACTGTGTTGACATTTTCTTGAAAGTGAGCACTATGTCATATTTTTCTCTTCTTTATGGAACTCATTGTACCTGGGTAATAATCACGACCCATTCAATATAATATTCTGTTGTGAATAGTAGCCTCAAGGACTATGGACTGGCATTACTTTTTTGCCATCTCTCTACCTATGTAAATCTTCAAGGTCCTAAAAATATTTTCTATTGATACAGCACGCCAATAGCAGCTTGGTACAAGGAGGAAGATGACTTCATTTAGGACTTACAAATTATTTTCACAGATCATCCACTTGCTCCTCTTCCCAGATGACTCATTTTGTCTATTCTCTATCCAGGAAATTGGCATATATGTTGCCTCATTGTACTTTATCTCAGGCTCACTCAGTTTTGAGACATGTCTTATGATGAATGTTTTGCTTTTGGGGGTTTTGTTTTGTTTTATGTTCCCTTACTCTTATTTCTACCCATTCTTCAATGTCCAGCTCCAATAGCATCCTCTCCTTGTCATGAGCAAGCCTCTTAAGCTTTAGTTTCCAAAACTAGCCATTTAAGGCCATTTAAGACAAAAGTGATTATCACAACACTTACCACCCCCACTGTAACCTGTAGCTTTTATTATCTCTTTTATTTATTTGACTTTTAATGTCTTATGTCTTGTATGGTTTGTAAGAATTTAAGAAGCATCTGTTACACGAATATATGAAGGAGTGGATGAATAAATCAATGAATCATGGAATTACAGAATCATACAATATCACAATTGGAAGGGACCCCAGAGACCATCTAGCCCAAGTCATACCAAAAAAAAAAAAATCCTCTAGACAAAATTCCTCACAAACAGTTATCCAGCCTTTGCTTGAAACCCTCAATAATACAGAGCACACCACCTTCCAAATCTGCACATGCGACATCTGAATAACTGATTACTAGAAGATTTTCTTTACATCAAGCATAATTTTTTCTCTTTTAAATTTCTACATATTGCTTGTATTTCTGTTTGTCTAATCACTCCTCCATCTACCACAATAGTCACTCAGTCAACAAACATTTATTAAGTGCCTACTTTATGCCAGATACTATGATAAGTGCTGGGGATACAAAGAAGGTAACATAGACCCTCTCCTCAAGGAAGTCACATGCCGATGGAGGAAACAGCAGACGAACAACTATGTATGGAGAAGTTACAGGATAAGCAACTATCACAAGTGGTTGTGATGATCACTTTTGCCTTAAGTGATCAGAGAAACAAGATACATACAGGAAGACAGTACAATGAATAGTCCTCCAACTACTTGCAAGTAGTTATAATATCCCTCCTAATTCTTCTCTTCTCTGAACTCAACATCTGTAGTTCCTTCAACCAAGCCTCAGATGGCATGAACACGAGGCCCTGGACCATCCTGGCAGCCTTCCTCTAGACATGAATAATATTAAATATTCATTGTAAAGAGGAAAATAATTCTTCCTTTTTTAGTGTGAACTAGTTTAATTTATTACATTAATCCCGAAAGATATCTAAAAAATAAAAAGGATATTCTTATTTCAACTTGCTATGGTTAGCTAGATGGTGCAGTGGATAGAGCTCAACTTCATGAATTTAAATCTGGTCTCAGACACTTACTAGCTGTGTGACCCTGGGCAAGTCACTTAACCCTGTTGGCCTCAGTTTCCTCATCTATAAAATAAGCTAGAGAAGGAAATGACAAGCCACTCTTGTCTCTTTGCCAAGAAAACCCCAAAGACTCAAATACAACTGAACAACAACAAAATCAAAAATTTTATTTTATGCATTTACAATATTAATTCTCAGAAGGGATCCATAGGCTTTAAGGCCAAGAAAAACCCAAATAAAGTCATAGAGAATCACACATGACTGAACAACTTCAACTTGTTATTTTCTTGAAAACTAATTAAACTTCAATCGATGTTGCTTTGGGTCATTGTTAAGGACTCCTATCTCATTTTCCTAACCCACAAAATAAGAAAACTATGCTATATGATCCGTAGAGTGTCTTCCATCTTTAATATTCTAGGATTATATCATTGTTTGAAGTATAAAAATCCTGAGTGAAAAGTTCTTAATCTGTTTCTTTTTCTTTTCCTCTTGCCAGGAGGTGTCACTGTAACTCAGTAAGAACCATTCATAAACATTTCATAAGGAAAAATAACTTTCCTGTCCCATCAGAGAGGAAGTGTCCGTAGCATTATTTACCAGATTTGTCTAAGGGAAATCTTATCTATAAAAATATATGTAAAATATTTTTTCAAGGTGCTCATCTTCCCTCCATCCACCTCTCCAAAAAACAAGCAAACCCTATTCTTCACTTATGTGAATGAGAGAAGCAGGGAATGTGGGCAGGATGGGGAGCTTAATGTGTCATCTAAGTAATTTCACCTATAGAAACATCAGGGACTGTTAGTGAAAATACTGGACCAGGAGTCAGGGGACCAAGATTCAGCTTTGCCAAAGTAAGGTCATGTAGGGTTATCTTTTTTTTTTTTTTTAAATAATATGGAGGCTCCATTTAGAATATAGAGGCTAAAGACCCAAGTTCAAAGTCTGGCTATTCTATTGAATACCTATGTGTCCTTTGGAAAACAGTTTTTGTTTTGTTTTATTACCCCCTCACTGGTCTGCAGTTTCCTCATCTGAAAATGTTGGGTTATTAGAATTAAGCTGGAATTTGTGAACTTGTTTTTCACAGTATTTCAATAAGAGTATTTCAAAATAATTGATTTCCTTTTTAATCCTATGTATTGTGTTTTATGGGGCAGCTAGATGGCGCAGTGCATAAAGTGCTGGATTTGGAGTTAAGAAGACTTGGAGTTCAAATATGGTCTCAAACACTTACTATGCGTGCGACCCTGGGCAAGTCACTTAACCCTGTTGGCCACAGTTTCCTCATCTATAAAATGAGCTGCAGAAGGAAATGGCAAACCACTCCAGTATCTTTGCCAAGAAAACCCCAAACGAAGAGGGAGACATGACTAAACAGAAATTTTATTTTATGCATTTACAACATTTTTCTCAGAAGGGATCCATAGGGTTCAAGGAGTCAGTGACCCAGGAAAGGTTATGAATCCCTGAGTTATATGCTCTCTTCTAGGTGGAAATCCCTTTATCTTGTTAACTCTGTATTGCCTTGAGCAAGTTCTAGCTTCTTTGGACCTTATTTTCTTGATCTTTTAATAAAGGAATAGGACTAGGTGATATTTAATGTCCCTTCCAGCTTTGATGATCCACAAACTTCAGTGAAATGCATTATAACATGGATTTCTTTGTTTAAAGGGAGGAAAAAAAACCACACAGGGCTAAGTGGAAAAAGAGGCAAACATAAGAAATTTAAAAAAAAAAACCAACAGAAAAGTTTCTTTCAGAGAGCAGTCCAAACTGAAGTGTAACAGGTGATAGTGGTTGGGAGATAGGGGAGCAGGGAAGGTGATAGTAGAAGCCTAGGATGGTTTATATAGCTAGACTCCTTACTCCTATCTGCTTGTCTCTACCTCTGTATTTCATTGGCATTATAATAAAACAGAAATTAAATAAGGCATCAATTCAGGAAGAAAAAAAAAAAGAAGCAAGAAAAAAATGACTGAGCCTTATTCCGGGCAAGATCAGTTAAGTTAGAAGCTTAGAAACGAGAAGGAAGCAACACTAGCCCTGCAGTAATTTTGTGTCTCTTAAACATTTCTAGTGGGAGAGCAAGGGGTCCTAGCAACAGTGCCCTTGGCTGTCCTCCAGGTGGCAGCATGGACCAGCTGTCAAAGAGAGTGAGCTCAGCTCCTCCGGCTCAACCCCAATGCAGCTTCCCTCTGAAGTGTTCTCAGGCCTGTTGGTGCCCTGGGAGTGATTTATGGTGCTGCCCACTGCACAGTGAGGGTAATTGGGCCTGCAATATTTTGGAGGCTGGAGAAAGACTTTCTGTTCTGCAGCCTGACAAGAAGGGTTATAATATGTCGGATGCTGTGTCCCCTCGGAAACTGCAGTATTGCATGGTGCAGAGGTTCTCCCCATGTCCAAAGAACACAGGTTTTAGCAAGAAAATACCCAATGAGAAGACAACCTAATAAGGCAGGCTGAAAATGGACTGGATTCATTTTTTTTCAGATATTTGGTTCACAATGCATTCCATGTCCTGTCTGCCTTCCCTGGTTTTACTATAGCATTCCTTTCCACCTGACTTAGAGCAAATCCTTTGGAAGGTGGCTTATGTTAATTACCGACTCTAGTTTGCCAGAGCACAAAGCGAAATATAGAAAATGTCTTTATTTGAGGGAGCCCTAATCCTTTTATATTGTAAGGGAGAGTATTTATAAGTAAGATGATTAGAAATTCCCGAAGTTGTACATAATTCAGAAAGACTATGAAAACTTGTTAGAGTGAAGGAATGACATTAAGCAACATGCTCTGTTTCTTCTAAATTTACATGCAGTATCAATTATAGAAAAGAACTGACAAAAGATCTTAAGCTTGCTTGGTTTTGTTTGTACGACTCCTTTCTTCTCATTTGAATTTTTAGGAACTGGGAAAAATGCCAACTTCCCCTCACAGGAAAACCATGTCCTAGGTGGGCTGTACTAATAGATTTTTAAGCTCTGCCAGGGAGAAAATCAGTTATGGAATTTAGAAAACAAAAAAAAACAAAAACAAAAAAACAAACATTCGCTGGTCAAGCCTGAACAGTGCCAATGGAGAAGCATGGACCACAGTGCCACAACTTGCTATAGCTTGTCCTTGTTGGCATCATATATAGCTGGCATGAGCTAGAGGACTAGAGATGGCATGTACCACACTTTTCTGATATTACTTCTGTGTTGCCAAGGGGGATATGCCCTCCACAAAACTTGTGAGATTTCATTCCCAGTCATCAAAGATGTTTTCACAGCAGACCTATGAAAGATTTGGAACAAATTTCTTTGCAGGTAGTTTAGGTCTGGAGACTTGCAAAGTTTGACCCTAATAGGTTGTCTTAGATAGGCAGAATGGTGAGGTATGAAGAGTGCAGGAATTGGAATTATGAGATCTGAGTTCAGATCCTGCCTTGGAATTGTATTAACCTTGTCATGAGCAAGCCTCTTAAGCTTTAGTTTCCAAAACTATAAGGGGGGGGGGGGTTAATGAAAGCTATAGTACCTATCAAAGGATTTTTGTTCAGTTGTTTCTCAGTCATTTTCATGACCTCATTCGGAGTTTTCTTGGCAGAGGTACTGGAATGGTTTAGCCATTTTACAGATGAGGAAACTGAGACCAACCAGGTTAAGTGACTTGCCTAAGGTCACACAACTAGTAAATGTCCAAGGCCAGATTTGAACTCAGGAAGGCCTGGCACTCTATGCACTACTCCACCTAGCTGTCAGATCTAATCAAAGGCTCATTTTTGTCAAATAAGATGATAAATATAATATATAAAAATTAGCTGTCATCATTTTTAAAATTGTTTAAGATTTGGAAAGTGCCTATAAGCTTCCTCAGATCCTTTAAACAGAGAATAAAACTTAATAGACCATTAGCATTGCTCATTAATCACTATATATATATGTACATGTAGATTATATATGCATATGCAAATGTTATATGTTATGTGTGTGTTTGAATAGATGTGTAGATATGTGTGCATGTGTGTGTGTGTCAAATCTCACCTAAGCATAGGCTGTGTGTAGACATTGCTATTAAATATCGATTTACTCTGCTTAATCAATTAAAAAGATGGCACTTAGTTTTTCAAATCTGTCTGCAGTATAGGCTAAAGTTGGTAAGTGAAATATAGGTGCCAGGAGTAAAGAAATAAGGGAATAAAAAAATAATAAAATGTAAGGTTTATGTAAGTGAGACGGTTTAATCTACAGGCATAGGTTTAACTGACAGCTAGTAAAAATTAAAGAGGACAAAATTGTTACCAGTATGACCTAAAAAAAACTATCTTGGAGAGGCAGCTAGGTGGCACAGTGAATAGAGCACCGGCCCTGGAGTCAGGAGGACCTGAGTTCAAATCCGTCCTCAGACACTTAACACACTTACTAGCCATGTGACTTTGGGCAAGTCACTTAACCTAAATTGCCCTCCAAAAAGCAAAAAAAATTTAAAAAATGAAATGTACCATTAAAAAAAAAACTATCTTGGAAGGCATCTGGGTTGCTTTCCCCAGCATCACCAGCTTCTGTCCCTGATGCTACTCCAGTGCTCAAAAAGGCATTACTCACAGTCTTGTACCTAATCTTATTCCTGCTCATTTTGGCATTTTACTGTCTCCACAGAAGAATCTAGTGCCCTCCTCAATGCTACTCCTTACCAACTACTTTCTGTGTGTGACTGGTCTCTCTAACTTGTTACAGGTGGAACCTGAGGCCTCATGCATTTGCACCTCCCCCAGCATCTCACACATGGCTAGACGCATATTGACTTCTCAATACATACTCTTTAGATTAAATGTTTTATTAAATCCTGTAATCTTCCCTGTTGGCCTCTTTCAATTCGAATTTTAAAACATTCACTGAGTACAGCCCACAATGTGCGGTGATGGTCAAATAGCTAAGACATTTGTATTGAAATCCAATGGGGGCTCCCAGTGTGGATTTGAATTCTGTTTACATTGTAAGTACTTTGGGGAGACTTCAGAGTATAGTGGATAGGGCACTGGACTTGAAGTCAGTCAGTCTTGGATTCAAATCCTGCCTCAGATACTTACTAGCTGTGTGACTCTGGGTAAGTTACTTAATTTCTTTCTTTATACCTCAGTTTCCATATCTACAAAATGAGGGATTGTTCTTTAAGGTCCCTTTTAGCTCTCAATCTATGAAGCTATACGCCAGGCACTTGTGTTTACTAAGTTTATAAGAATGAAGAAAGAGTGTTATACAAGGTAATATAATCTTCCAGGCCATATTAACTTGGCTTCAAGTTAACAACCAATTACTTAGTCACATTATTTCATAGGTCTCAATTATTCTAATAACTGTCCTGATTTAAGACTTTGATTTCCTTTTGATTATCTGTGGCTACCATTAGGTAATGGTCCTCAAGTTTGTACATAATATTTCGGAGACATATTATCCTTCTGTTTTTCTGCGTATCACCTTGCCATTCATTCTATAGATCGCCAAGTCTAATCTAAACCACAGGGCGAAGGAGGACTAGTGAATGCAGTAAATAGAAAGCTGGCTGCAGGGTCAGGAATATGTGGATTCAAGTCCTATTTCTGAACCATACCGGCTGCTTCACACTGGGGAAAGAATCCCTTAACCTTTCCTAGCCCCCAATATTCTTTAAGTCAGCAAACTGCAGAATAATTACCGTTCTATACACCATCTAATACATAGTAGGCACTTAAACATTTCTTGATTGATTAATAATGAGTATTTCCTCCCTGAGAGCTGCTGACAACAATGAATTCACAAATTTAGGCTTAGAGAGATAAGTGGGTAGATATAGATGTATAGATATAGATGCACATGTTAAATGTGTGCATACACATGAACACACAATGACTATATGTATATGTACACACATGACATAAAGTCCTATACATACCTATGTGCATATATGTATACATGTGTTTGTATGTGTGTTGAATATATATGTACACATGTATGTGTAGAGTATTATAGGTAACAAAGTCCTATGTGTATTATAAATGTATGTACATAAGGCAACTTTTATTGAATGCATGCACACATACGTATGTGTGTGTGTATATTTATTGTGCATTGTTTCAATAAAAGTTCTATTCTAATACCTCTAAGGCTCATTGCAAAAGTGAAAGCTCTCTGGCCAATTTTATGGAGCTAGAAAGCACCTAATATGGGTCAAGCAACAGACTGTGTCTGCTTACTTAAGATTAGCCTACCTAAGTACAGAAAGGCTCATTCTAGAAGTCTGAACAATTATTAGGTTAAAAAAAAAAACAAAAAAACAAAGTCAGGCCATGGTAACTCACAAGTCTAGAGTCAGTCAGTTTCCTTCCCATTCCTGCCATTCTGCCTCCTCCTGTCCCACCTCACCCCCATCACTGCAAAACAAACAAACAAAAACCTTATGCTTACCTTAACTGCATCCTTGGCTGAGGTCCTCTGTTCTTGATTATTTCACTTCTCCCTTTTTTGAGAGATGGATCCTATTCTAGCTAGCCAAGGATATCCTTTTCTCTGAAATTCACTTCGTTATCAATGAAGAGGACATTTTATTTTTGAGGCAGATCCCATAACCTGCTTTTCATCTCTGCGTACTTTTTTCTCCTCATCTGAGAACATAGATGAGATCATCACCACATAAATCCCTACCTTTTTCATCCTTGTTCCCAGGGCCTTGTAGTAGCTCTTAATGCACTCTCTGTTTGGCTATGAAGTATTATTCATTCTTTCTCAGATGAGAAACATAGAATGGTAATCATTGGGTATATTTAATCTACAGAATGTCTCAGATCTAGGATCTGAGATGAGATAGCATCCTTCCTGAGTCTGAGAGTCTGGCCAGCATCTTATAGCCTCATTTCTTATTATTGGTGTTTGCTTTTTTTTTTTTTCTGGAGGGGGGAGGGCAGGACAATTAGGGTTAAGTGACTTGCCCAAGGTCACACAGCTAGTAAGTGTTAAGTGTCTGAGGTCGAATTTGAACTCAGGTCCTCCTGACTCCAGGGCTGGTGCTCTATTCACCACCCCACCTACCTGCCCCTTATAGCCTCATTTCTGAAGGAAGTCACAGTGGTACAGTGAAGGTAGGAGAAAAGATTGGCCATAGAGTTCAAATGCTTCTGATGTTTACTACTTGTATGAATTCATGCAAATCATTTAACCTCTTGAGGTCTCAGTATTCTCATCTGCAAAAGGAGATGGTAGGACTATATGGTCTCTGAGGTCTCTTCTAACTTCAGATTATGAGTTCTTGCCATTTTTTGTATCATGGACCCATATGTTAGTCTGGTGAAATCTATGGACCCTTTCTCAGAATAATGTTTTTAAATGCACAAAATAAAATGGACAAAATTACAGTAGAAATTAATTATATTGAGATGAAGTTATCAAAGTATATCTTAAAATTTCATGTACCCCAAATTAAGAGCCCCTGTCTGAGAGATTTTAAGGGCAGCTAGATGGCACAGTGGATAGAGTGCTGGGCCTGGAGTCAGGAAGCTCATCTTAAGTTCAAATCTGGCCTCAGATGCTTGGTAGCTGTCTTACCCTTGCAAGTCACTTAACCCTGTTTGATCAGTTTCCTCATGTATAAAATGAGCTGGAGTAGGAAATGACAAATACTGCAGTATTTTTGCCAAGAAAGCTCCAAATGGAGTCAAGAAGAATCAGACATGACTGAAATAACTGAACAGTGGTACTAGAGATAGGATCCTTTGACTAATTCTATCCGAGAATTTTTGTTATTCTGGAATGAGGAAGGCTGTATGATACTAATTCACATTTACTATAATCACTCTAAAATGTATAAAGTCCATTATTCATGACCCCATGTAGTAGCTAGTTCAGATGTTACAATATCATCTTACAGATGAAGAAACTTTTTAAAGTTAAGAGACTTGTCCAGAATCACATAGCTAGTGATATAGCAAAGGTGCTGGAATTCCAAATTCAGAATTATGTCATAATCTGCCTGGAGTCCATCAAGGGCTCAGTATTTAAGAGGCTTTCAACAGTATTCCTTGTAGGCACCTTCTTTTTATAAAACAGGGTGGGAGAAAAAAAGATAGACGTGGGCTTCTCTAAAACTCAAGAGTTGAAAGTACAGTTATCTCTTACACATTGTGACTTTCCCCATTGCAGTTTCAATATATCATGGATCAGCATAAGAAATTAAATTGGAATTTTAGGGGAAGTTTTACAGAAGTTTCAGATGTCATGAGACAGAAAAAGTTTGGATACTCAGAAATGCATAAAATATATGTATAGAATTGTATGATATCAACCCAAATTTGTAAACACCTTCATAAAAGAAAAGGAAGGGACAAAAATTTTTATGCAGATTTTCCAGATCACAGGGGTACTGCTGTCCTAATCCTAGAGATATAGAAGGGATGACGGTAGTAAGAAAGAAAAGAGACAAAAGGATAATCCTTTCGGATACTTACATTCATTTTATATTTTAAACCTTACAGGTTTTTCCTATTCCTGAAGAGTATGAACTGTGTACCTTTTCCTAGTTATAAACACAATTGAAAGATGTGAGGCCAGCTTTCTGGTCCCAGCTGACCAACGAGGAGACATTCGTGATGATAAGGGCAAAATGTGCAAAAACAGATGGTATCAAGCTGCCTTCATTATCCACTCTGAATCTCACTAGCTAGAAAACTCCCCTCACTATGAGCCAGCAACATATTTCAAGCAAGATGCTCTACTTCACTGCCTTCCAGAGGCCAGTAACTAAATTGAATCAGCTCTCAGTTATCCCTACTGTTAAGAGGGTAAGTAGAGGCATGAGTAATCCTAAACAGATAGTTCTTTCCCAAATTATTTCTGTTTGGTTTTGGAATGTGTTTTTCGAACTTATAGATTAATTAAGCCAGTGTTCTGGGAATTCACATCTAATAAAACCATGAAAAAAAAGCCTCATGGTAGATAAGAGCTGGAAACTGTCCAGTATCTCCATCATGACCCCTGCTAATGAGCTTCTGGTGAGCCTCCTCCCCAGACATCTCGTCCTTCAAATTGGTATAGATCAGTGAGTGAAAGAGCTGCCTTCCTTCAAATGCAACTAGGAGTTGTGAGTGGTTAAGAGTTTGAGTTTCGCAGGGTGCCTCTTCTGAAGAGGCCATGTGGAATAATAGAAACAGAAGGAAACTGGATTGAAGTCAGGGCAGCTGGAATCAAATTTCCATTCGGTTGTTTATTGTGTATATGACCTTTATTATCTATATTATCTATCTGACCTTCTGGTTGTTTTTCTTATTTAGTCATTTCAGTCTTGGCTGATTCACCATGACCCCATGTGAGTTTGTTTGTTGTTTTTTTTTTTTTTTTTGTCAGAGATACTATAGTGGTTTGCCATTTCCTTCTCCCACTCATTTTACAGATGAGGAAACTGAGGCAAATAGAGTTAAGTGACTTCCTTAGGATCACAGAGCCAGTAAGTGTCTGAGGCTAGATTTGGACTCAGGAAGATAAGTCTTTGTGACTCTATCCACTGCTCCATCTAACTGCCCTTATGTGAGTCTAGACAACTTCTTTTACTCCTCTGGACCTGATATTATCATCTCTAGAAGGAGAGGATTGACCTAGCTGACTCCAAGGTCCATGCCAATTCTAAGGCTCTGAACCTAGAAGAAGGAGGCTACAGGCAAACTAGAGAACAGAAAGGCCAATGGGGTGAAAAGCTGAGAATTTGAAAGTCAGACTTTGTGAGGATAAACAGAACTAAGGATAATTTATCTAGTTAACTGAAGAGTTGATGCTCTTTCAAACATTTAAACCATAGCTGGATCTGCATTGCTTCAACCTAAAGGGCTGTCCTGACAACTAGGTGATGAAGTAGGTAGAGTTCTGGTCCTGAAGTCAAAAAGACTCATTTTCCTGTGTTCAAATCTGGCCTCAGACACTTGCTGTACAACCTTGGGCAAGTCACTTAACTCGGTTTCCCTTAGTATCTCATCTGTAAAATGAGCTGGAGGAGGAAACGGCAAACCACTCCAGTATCTTTGCCAAGAAAACCCAGAATGGGGTCATGAAGAGTTGGACATGACAAGGTACTGAAATACCTATAATGTTAAAACTAATTTGATAGAGATGGAAAAATTTCTACTCTGGCCATGAACAATATACAACTATATTTTTAATATCAGGAAGAAGTAAAATCCCTAAAAGTGAAGTTCAGAGTAAGACTTTTAATTGGCTCCTACTAACTATGGCTAGAATAGAAATGTTAGTGGAAATACTAACATTTTGCCATTTCTATTCTAATGGATTTTTGTTACAGGGTTAGGCAAAAAAGAACATTTAATTATGGCAGATCATAACCAATATGAAGTTTCTAGGGTATGGTCATTGTAAGTTTCAATTTAGCATTAAATTAAAACTGCCCATATATTTTCTCTTTTTCACTTGTGGTGACATTTTGAGGCTTAGTTTAAAACGCACAGCAGTATTTTTTTTTTAATTGCTCTATAAACATTATGTGAATACATTTTTTAAATTTCTTTTCATGGTGGCATAATGTAGTTGGGCTTGGAGGTTCCACTATCTGGATCTCATTGTTTTGAAATAAGAGATAGCTAGGTGGTACAGTGGATAGAAGCCTGGCCTTGGAGTTCCAACCCACCATCAAATACTTACTAATTGTGTGATCCGAGTCAGTTAAACTCTGCCTGCCTTAGTTTTCTCACCTGTAAAATAAGGCTCATAATAGTGCCTACCTCCCAGGGTTATTATGAGGATAAAATGACTTAATATTGATAAAGTGCTTTGCAAAACTTAAAGTTGCAAACTATTATTATTATAATATTGTGTTTATATGTGTATATTAAGGGAAAGAAAGAAAGAGAGAGAGAGAGAAACAGAGAGAGAGATCTAAAGATTCCTTTTCATCTGAATCTGTAATTTCGTAGGTGTCAGGATCTTCCATTTCCTCCATGGCATTGCTACAGAAGAGTCACTCACCTGTCAGACTGAGAGATTTTGTAATTTGTCCAGGACCACACAATCACACAACCCAGCAGGATTTGAACCTAGGTCTTCCCAACTCTAAAGGTAGTCCTCTGTCTACTAAACACACACATATGTATATACACATATATGTATATGTATGTATACACACACACACACACACACACACACATGGTAGAGGAGATAGACTGTTGACCTTAGCATTAGAACAACCTATGTTCAAATTCTATCTTAGTCTCCTTCTTAGCTATGTGATAGTGGGCAAGCCTTATTTCTATGTGCCTCAGAACTCCTTAGGATTTATCTCTGAAGTCTTAGGCTGAAATCTGCATTAGTAAAGAAAATTCCCACACCAGAAATTCCCCACAGTGATAAAATTCAGGTCATCTGTATAATCACATAAGACAGAAAATGCCAGACAAAGGCTGATTGGTTTCCAAGTCTTATAAAACAGCCCTCCTGATAAATCATTCAAGGTGTTGCGGGGAGGGCGGGGGACATCTATCACAGTGATAATCTAATCACTTCTTCTTTCATCAGGTCAACCAGATTTGTGTGCACGTGCTTGAAGAGGGAAGTAATAAACTGACAAACAATCCATACACAAGGTGGTATTGGTCTTTTTAAAGCCAAGAGAAACCGATTTCCCCTTGTCTTTCCCATCTGTTTGGAAGAAAGCTTGTGTGATTTGCATTTTTGAATGCTCATTCCTTTTAATTCATGTCCAAACAATTTGTTTCTACATTATGTTGCTTTGTTTGTATGGAACAATACTTATACAAGTATTTCACGAAGAAAATGGAAAAACACTGCACTCGACAACATGAATTTCAAAATAAAAACCATTAAGGATGAATGACATGCATTACATAAATCTCTACCATATGTCTGAAATGGATATGTCGTACTAAGCTTATTCACTAAATTCATAGCCACCAATTTATCTAGGAAATGGAATAATAATGTTTTTAAGTCTGAGAAAAAATGGAATTAGAGTAAATACTTAAGATCCATAAATAGACTTCCCTGTAGCCCTCCTTTTTGGCCTTCCTCTTGGACAATACAGAAACAGGCACTTCAAAAGAATTATATCAATATTGCAAAAATTGTTCTAACCTCAGCAATAAATTAGCCAGCATTACTTCCTGGCATCAGTGGTTAAATGGATAGAACCATTTGGAACTTCTTAGAAAGAAATTCTATCAGCCCATATGAAGAACTATAGTCAAAGCTTTTCTAAATGGCACTTTAGATGATATGCTTAACTTCTTCAGGCCTCAGTTTCCTCATCTGTATAATGAGGAGTTTAAAGTGCACGGTCTCTAAGATCATTCCTATATGAAAAGTCCACAATCTATTGGGGATGTATCCTTTACAGCATAACAATAAAATCTCAGAGACTCCTCCTCCTCCACTCTCATACACAAATAGAACTACTAGCTCTTTTTGCTAGAGTCAGAAAATTTAGAAATAATATAGAAAAGTACCGCCAGGTTAGAGATATATGATATTTATCTACAGGAGCAATTAATGTCCATCTTTCACATAACTATGAAAAATAATATCCCTAAGTCATAGGTCTGATCTTTCTCTAAAACCTTTCTGATTCTCTTTTGCTTCTGGGATGAGGTACAAGTTCCTTTTCTTGATATTTAGGGCCTTCCAGTGTGGCTCTAATTCTCCAGTCTTATTTCACATTATTCTCTGGCATGTATCCTATGTCATGGGCAAATGAGATGGCTTGCTTTGCCCCAAACTCAACATTCCTCTTCCTCTTTCTTCTCATTCAGATAAGCCGTGCTTCATGCCTGAGATGCGCTCCTTCTTCACTTGCCTTTCAGAATTCATATCTTCCTTCGTTACTCAGAAACTTTCCCTGATCTCTTTCAAATATTAGAGTTTCCTCCCTCATCATATTTTCCTACAGCTTGGTCTGAGCTGTTCTTTGGCCACTTTATCTTCAAACCTACATTATGCTTCTCTTTTTATATTTCATCCTACTGCCGGGGTGTAGGCTCCTTCAGGAATGATAATATTTTGTTTTTGGCTTTGTATCCTCAGTGCTTCACATACTGCATTGCGTTTAGTAGGTGATCATTTTTTTTTTAATTGAGTTAAATTGAAAATCCTTCTTTGCTCCTGGGATATTATTTCCTCAAAGGCAAGAACATGCATCTATTATCTAAACAAATATGGCTGCCTTGGGCAGAATGAATTGCCATTTTTTTGGACTATTAAAATATGGGTATTCTTTGGGTTTTAACACTGGTTGAGCATATCCAGTTGAAGTTATTTTTATAGAATTGCTAATTGGAAGATAACTTAGAACTCATGAATCCAACCCTTCATTTAACAGAAGGGAACACTGAGATCCAGAGAGCATAAGTGAATTGTCTGGAGTCACCCCGGTAGTAACACAGTTTGCATTTGAACTTAGATTTTCTGTTTCCATATTTAGGTTTTCCCGCCCAACTTGGATGCCAGTTCTTATTTGCTAAAGTAACTTTTTTTGGACCAGAACTGTTATTTCATTTATCTTGGGAACTCCCAGTAAGGGCAATCCCTCTCCCAATCCAGATCAAGAATTCCTTGGCAACCTATAGTTTTAGAGAGTTTCCCAGAGCAGAGACTTGTCAAAGATCACATAGCCAATGTGTGTCAAAGCTGGGACACAAACTTAGGTCTTCCTTCCTCTAATCTCAGCCCTCTATCCACTACAATAGAAGAGTCAAACATGGTGCCTAGCAAAACTGGAGAGTAGACCAAACTGGATTAAAATATAATTGGGAAATATTTAACAAAACAGCTAAAGATATAATAAAACATAGATAATGTTAATTTGTGATTTTCTAAATCAACATATAGCCTACAAGGAACTTTATATATGGTTTAATGGTCCCAAGTTTTTATTTGAGTTTGATACCACTGCACTACACTGTCAGAAATGTTCACCAACTCACTACTAGGAACCATAGAGAGGAAAGGAACAAAAATCTTTCATGCTCTCACTTTCAGTAGGTGTTTATGAAATATTTGTTGCAATAGATTAAGGTCACTTCAGAACCAAGACACCAGAATGTATAAAACTAGTGGGTTGTTTTTTTTTTTTTTACATTCTTTGGTTGTGACTACAATTCAGTCTTCATAATTTTAAGGGATTCATGGTCACTCAAAGTGTGGTTCAATATCACGTATCCAAATAGGCTTGAATGGATAGAATTACATGTATAAAGAACAAAATGAAATCATTTTGCCAAAGATACTATTTGATAGTAACAGCTTTTTTTCCCCTTTCCCAGAAGTCACAATAAAAGACTGCTTGTTCTCATATAATTTATTCACTATGATAGGGACATGTTTTAGAAGCCAAATTAAATATGGGACTGGAGTCATTGCATTGAATATTGTTTACAATGAGGTTGAGACTGTGGCTATACAACTGCAAACAATAAGTTGAAAAGTGAAAAAGGAATCAGTAGCAACAGTAGTTATTTTAATAATTATCCTCTGTTGCTTAGGGACAGCTGTTTCCTTAAGAGAATAATGCTACTGCCATTCTTGGGAGCTGTCCAGCTGCATATCCTGGAAGGCAGGACCAGCCTCATGTGGCCAGGCAGAAAATTACACATGTGGCTGTAAGAAGCAGAGTGTTGCAAATTATATGAACTCTGTGGCTATCAGAACCTCTCTGTTAGCTGAGTATTGGACTCTTCAGACTGTCTTGTGATGTAAATCATTTTAGTCATTTCTTTCAATCTATTTAACCATGAAATCAACTCTTACTTCAAATCAGGATGTCTCTTTTCACCTCTAGCTTCTCAGTTCAGCATGTCCATAGGAATATAGCTACAGATTTGCAGGAGACTTTAAGGGTTATCTAGTCCAACCTCTTTACAGATGAGGAAACTAAGGCACAGAGAGGGTAAGTGACTTGCCCAAGGTCATTCTAGTGTTAAGTCACAGAGTCAGGATTTGAGCCCAGGTTCTGTGATGCCAAAACCACATGCTCCGTTCTCTATAACAATGGTGTCAAATTCAAGGGAAATGGGGCCACTAAACTGTACAAAAGCACATATTAATATTATTTATATTCTATCCTATTTTATAATTCATTTTGTTTAATATTTCTCAATTTTTGTTCTATGCCACAATGCCAAAATCCATGGCAACTGATTTCAGCTTTGCATAATGAATCTAGTACTTCTGACCCCCCTGTGGGAAATCTGTCATCTCCAGGACATGGGAATTCTTATTCCTAAAGAAGATCTCTATGATCACCACAGTATTTCAAGTCTGTCTGTCTGTTTGCCTCTTTTCCTCCCTTCTTCTCTCCTTGTCTGTATATACACGCATGTGTATGTGTGTGTGTGTGTAAGTGATTAATATTATAATATAATTACATGATTCTGATCTGGAAATAGATACATGCATAATACATATGTTTGATATATATGTGCATAATCAAAAGACGTACTATATATAAAGCACTTTGCAAACCTGAAAGTACTGTATAAATGTTGTATAATAATCATAATTATTTGCCCCTCAGGTGCCATACTTCTTAGTGATGATTCTAATTATATCCAAGGCTTATATTTGAGTCTAGAAAAACTGCAAATAAAAGTAAGATAGGCCTTATATTCAAGAAACTTCCATAGTAAGGGAAGCAAAATATGTATACAACTGGTCATCAGGTAATACAGGGCAGAGTGTGACAAGTTGCCAGGTAAGTTGTGAGAGTTCCAGGGAGAGTTATTTCTAGAGGTAGAAACTTTGGTATGTTTTACAGCAGCATGACAGTGACAGGAAAACCCTGAACTTTGGGGGTCAAAGTCATGAACTTGGAATAAAGGGCTCCACTCGATACAACTTAAATAGTTTATGCAACTATGGGTAAGTCATGTAGTACTCCCAGATCAGTAAAATGGAGATGATCATATATGTGCAAACTTTCTCACAGAATGGTTGGGAGGCTTAAATAAGATGCTATATTTGAAAGTTCTTTATAATCATAAGCCTCTCTCTATGTATAAATTTATTATTATGGAAGTAGCTTTTGGATTGGGCCTTTGAAGAAGGAGAATTACAATAGATAGAAATGAAACCGAGTGGAATTTTTCTTTAATCACACTATATAATATTGAGAAACCTAGGAAATTTAACTCCCAAGCTCTTCATATTGTAGGATTGTGCTGACAATGTTTGACAGGCTAACACTCAGCTTCTGGGTGCTTAGGAAAGTGCACTTGGGGCTCTCCCCAAAGTCAAATGCCCTGTAATAAACAATAAAGACATCTGACTCAAAACCAAGCAAGAATAAATGATGATTTGTTTATATGTAAGATCATGTCTATATTTGTCATGAACCCACTTATACTCACACTGATCTGAAATACATTCTAAGTTTCATGTCCACTTGCACTAATTCCCAGTGACAGAACTTTTTTTTCTCAAATGGAAACCACAGGATAATAGATTTAGAACTTTCCTTAAAAATAATCTAGTCCACCCACCCCCATTTTACAGATGAGCATACTGAGGCCCAAGTGAATTGAGTATTCCAATACAGGTTCTCTGACTCCAAATCTAGGGATACTTTCACTATACCATGTTGCCTACCGGAGGCTTCATAAATTTGATATCTGAATATACAGTACCTAAACAGATCCTCTCATCATTGCTCTCCAAATATTGGTATCATTATTTAGGAAGGCACTTCCTACAGCAGAGTTGGCATACATTGCCCTCCACTAGCCTAGTAATCTCTTTTCACATTCCTAATTCCTCAAGTGCTCAGGGGTGGTCAGAGCTAATAATTCCTACATTCAAGTTCAAACAACTCGATGACTCCTCAGCTACTACATCCAAGTCCAAACAATTAGGGTTCTAGTCCCAGACACTGGAGGATGGAATTGTATGCCCAGAAATATCTCCACTAACCAGCTTGTTTTTCAGTTGTTTCTGTCATGTCTGATTCTTCCTGACACCATTTGGGGTTTTCTTGCTAAAGATACTGGAATGGTTTGCCCTTTCCTTCTCCAGCTCCAGGCAAAAAGGGGTAAGTGACTTGCTTAGGGTCACACAACTAGTAAGTGGCTGAGGCTGGATTTGAACCCAGGTTTTCCTGACTCTAGGACTGGCACTCTGTGTCACTGTCCACTGTGTCTATTAACCAGCACAGGCTCACAATTATACTCAATTCTCTTTCTTCCCCTTTCACTTATACCCTTGTCCCCCATATCTCTCACAGCTTTCTATATTATCCTAGATCTTTAGAAAGAAGGGACTCAAAGTTTATCAAGTTCAATGCCATCATTTTACAGTTGAGAAAATCAAGGCCTAGGGAATTTAAATGACTTGACCAAGGTCATACAAACAGTAAATATTGATAGATTTTCTTCTCTCACACATTCTCTGACTCCCAGAGACCAGTCTCCTACCACTATGCCCAACAAAGTGACCAATATCTACAACAACCATCTGAATAAAATAACCCATCCTAGAGGATGAGTGGCAGCTAGGTGGTACAGTGGCTAGATCACCAGGCATGGAGTCAGAAAGACTCATCTTCCTGAGTTCAAATCTGGCCTCAGATACTAACTAGTAGGGTAACCCTAGACAAGTCACTTAACCCTGTTGGCCTCAGTTCCTCATCTGTAAAATGAGCTGAAGAAGGAAATGACAAATCGCTCCAGTATCTTTGCCAAGAAAACTCCAAATGGGGTTATGAAGAGTCGGATCTGATTGCAATGACTGAACAAGAACAAAGAGAACAACTAGCAATTAGGAGTAGCAGAGAGACTTGTGCGTCTTCCACACACAGCTGCTTGTTTTCAAACTCAAGTATCCCCAAAGAAATTAATAACAAAAGACAATTTTCAAAAGTCTGACCTTACCTTGCCATGTGATTCTTTTCTGAGTATCGCTCGTGTACTCGCCATAGTTCCAAACAGAAAAGGCCAGTTGTTACCCTAAGATGCCCAGATCTCATTTTAAATAAATGCAAATAAATAGTCTAGACTAAGTTATAATAGCTCTCTAGGTCCATTGGATACATTTTTAAATTCAAAAGTGGAATATTTGTAAGAGAATATTATTGAAAGATGCTATTATGAAAAACTTATTTCTAGAGAGACAAAGAAGACCTTATATGACTGATAAGAGTTCATTGTTCCAGTGATGACAGAAGTATGAATGAATGTACAGATAGGTGAGTGGGAGAAGGAAACAATGGAATAATTTGTACACCATGTCCAGGCATGAAGGAGGGAAGGAGAATAAGAGGAAAGAGTCAAGGGAGAGGAGGAGGCCATGTTTGAGTGATGTTAAGTAAGAACAGAAGTCAGTTGGATTGACAAGGCTCAGATCATTGTAGAGAATAAACTTGAATCTTTTTGTTCATTTCATTTTCTCATATTCATCAAACCAAATGAATGGCCCTACACATACACATATGTAAATGCATACTATCTTGAAGCTGACTCGGGAACAAAGCAAAATCAATTTCACCAATTTTTCTCTTAGCTCTGTTCTTTTGTATGCAACCTAATTCATACTCACCTTAACCACCCCTCCCTCATGGAAGAAAAACTAGTCTGTGGCTACAGTTTTTCATTTTGAAATTTAATTCAAAACATTTATTAGAGCCCAACCCTGTTAAGGACACTGTCCTGGGTACTGGGGGGACATACAGTATTTAGATGAGACAGTGTATTACCCTAGGTTTTTTTTTTTTATCTTGATCTCTAGGCAGGAATTCTTTCTACTATACTTGGCTACCTCCAGGCTAAACTGAATCTTTAATCAAATTTATTCTATTTTTTTTAATGCATATGATTTTTATGAGAAAATCCGACGTACAATAAAACAAGCTTTATTAGGGATTTAGTCACTCACCTTTTCTTAAATGAAATCCAGGGTATATCCTGGAGTCAGTACTGTGCTTACTCAAACCACTCTCCTACAAATTTTCTAACTATGATATAATGATATTAATATTCAAAATGAATACCACACACTCCCCCCAGAAACAAAACACCATAAGACTTTGAAACATTAAAAAAAATTCAGTTATGGTTCATGTATTTTATTTACTAAGGCAAGAAAATACTACATTTTAGAATTTTCCTAATTGTGATTTGAAATGAAAAGGGTTTGAGAATAACTGTATCACAGCTCTACTAGAAAACCTTGAGTTTATTACTGATGCTGGTTAGGCAAGTCACTCAGCCTCTCTGTACCTGTCTTCTCATCTGTAAAATAAGGGTAATAATAACATATTTCACAGATTTGTTGTAAGAATAAAATGAGATAATATTTAGAGAGCGCTTTCCATGCCTTAAATTGCTATATAAATACTAGTGATATTATTACTATTATTATTCATCCTTCTCATTTTGAATGCTGGGTCTCCAAAATCCATTACTTCTGTAGCCCACCCAGACCTCCCCTACAATCAAATGTCTCATGTTCCACATTTGATTCGTTCATCTTCTCTATACTTACCAATAAAAAAAACCCTCCAATTCCTCTAGTTTTGTGATTTTTGCTAGACGGAGAAGCTGATTATCTTATTCAAAAATGCAGCTAGAGTGAAAAATGACTAAAAGTTTTAATGCAGCCAGGTGTCACCATAGGTAAGAAGGCCTAGAGTCAGGAAAACTCATCCTGATGAATTTGAATCCAGGCACAGACACTTACTGTGTGGCCCTGGGCAAGTCACTTAACCTATTTGCCCCAGTTTCTTCATTTCTAAAATGAGTTGGAGAAGGAAATAGCAAACCAGTCCAGTATCTCTACCAAGAAAACCCTAAATAGGGTCACAGAGAGTCAAACACAACTGAAAAATAATCAACAACAGAGGAGAGGAAGGTTGGAAAGAAGAATTGTAGAATTATTTTGGTTGTTTCCTTTTTAAGTAGTTTTAAAGTATTTATTTAAGTATTTATTAAGTATTTATATATTATATATATAAGTATTATATATATTATATATATATCATATA
>CM053589.1:27266455-27289496 GCA_028646515.1 Pseudochirops corinnae | reverse complement strand
AGTGCTGATTTAATTTTGTCTAGCTCAAAAAAAGTAAAAACAGGAAATATTTTTAAAAATATACTTGTTTTAACCTAAATATGTTCACAATTAGAGAAAACTACAAAGAAAACACAAATTCATGGAACATCCCACGTTTTGGGTCTATGACAGTAAAAAACATGTGCCAGGCAAGCTAAACCACTGCAACCTTTCATATAGTTGCTACTATTTTAATCATTCTTCTTTTGAAGAATTGTAGGATGCTTTGGTACTGCACCCTAACAATTATGGAACCTTTCCATTTGATATGCAGGTAAAACCTTTCCTCTGTGTTGCTTCTCCCATTAGAATGTCAGCTCCTTGAAAGTAGGTTGTGTCTTACTTTTCTCTTTGTATTCCTAGTGTTTAATTCAGTGATATGCACTTAGTGATTGTTTAATAATTTCATTCATTCATTCATTCATTCATGAATGCATGAATGATTACATAATTAGAAAAAAAGTGATGGAGAAGACGGTTTTGAACAGGTCTTTTTTGAGTGACACTTACATACAAGAGACTGCCTCTACTAACCTAATTTCTTATGCTGACCCAAGAAAAGAACACTAGTAGGACTCTACCCTGCTCTACTCTGAAAGGTTATGAAACTTAGATCTGGAATTTATTCCTAAAAATAATTGAAATAACCCAAATTAAGTTAATTGGGTTAAAGGGGTAGCTTCCCAAATTTTGCTCTTATCAAGATTGTGGAGTAAAGGGCCTTAGGTGAGCCAAAGAAGGGTCCTTTGGCCTGAATGAAAAAATGAGCGTAGTTCTTCCCCCTCCCAATCCTACCTCCAACCCCCAGAAACCCGTGTCTTCTTACAGAAAATCAGGGGAAAGAGCCTCTCCGTTTTTATTGTTATCTAATTCTTTTAGATTATAGAAAGGCAAAGAACCTATTTCCACCTCTAATTATTTAGAATTTTGTTTTTGGAAAATATTTACACAACTATATAGGACGTCTCACTAGTTGATGGTTTTTTCAGGGCCTAGTAACACCTTAATGAGTCCTTGAGTACATGGCATAGTGTAGTCAGGAATATCTGTGTTCAACTTCTGCTTTATATGTTGACTTAGCTTTGTGACCCTGGATAAGTCACTTACTCTCTCTGAGTCCCAATTTTCTCTTCTCTAAAATTGGGATAAAAGTGGATAAAGTGCATTGCAAACCTTAAAAAAACTAGTTAAATAATAATGGCTAACATTTATATAGCATTTAGTGTGTGCCAGGCACTGTTCTAAGTGAATTAAAATTGTTATCTCTTTTTATCCTCACAACAATCCTGAGAAGTCCATACTATAATAATTATTATTCCCACTTTACAGATGAGGAAACTGAGGCAAACAGGTTAAAGTGACTTGCCCAGGATCACACAGCTAGTAAGTGTATAAGGCTGGATTTGAACTCAGATTTTCCTGACTCCAGGCCTTTGTGCTAGCTAGCCTCCCCTAGATAAATGTGAGCTATTATTATCATAATCAATATTATTATTTACTTTATTGAGTCTCAGTTTTCACACTTGTAAAATATGGGTGATATTTTATCTACCTCCCTGGGTTGTTATGAGGATCAAATGAGATAATGGAGATAAAGTTCTTTGCAAACTTTAAAGCACTATATAAAGATCACATCATCCAAATAATCACCGCTTTACTTAATCCAGATTTCAGGATGGTTTGAACAAAGAGTGTTTGCTGTTTGTCTTTCATTCTTGAAGAGGACCATGATATTAAGAAGGTACCACGACTTGCAAGTGAATTGGATTTAAGTGAGGCAGAGCTGTGCAAGGTCACCAGCCTCACTTTCTCCTCTGGAACCATCTGGGTCCAGTGACCAAATGTGGATCAGGACAACTGGAGATGGCCCTGGATATAGTGAAAAACCATGATTTTTTTTTTTAAAGTTGAGTTCTTTCCCAAGTCTCAGTTTGACTGAGGCAATGCCCACTCATTGATTAAGGCTAGGTAAGAAATGAGGCAAATAAAACAGAAACCATTGCTATTTATACTCACTTGCAAGTCATGGCATCACCTTCTTGGTGTCATGCTTCCCTTCAAGAATGAAGGATACTTGTGAGTAGTAGTAGCTGCCCCTCTGGGAACCCAACTGGCCAGTTCCAGTTGAGAAAGGCAGCTAATTCCCTTCCTGCCTGCCTGCCTTCTAAGGGTGTGGGGGGGGGGGGGGGTGGAAGGAGATAAAGGAAGCCCTCAGTAAAGTACGCATTCTTGAAAACTGACAGAATAGACAAATAAACTTGGGGACCTATTATTGGAAAAAGATAGGAGTCATGATTTTTGGGGGGAGGAGGCTAGGGTATAGGTAGGGCCAGGAATAAAATTGTAACTCCTTGAAATAAGAAGTTATAAGAGACAGCAGGGGTTTAGGATAGGATGCTGAACAACCTAACATAAATTTCCATTGTAAAATTGGGAGAAATGAAGAAAAAAAAATAGATGTTCACTCCCAAATTACGATCTCAGCAACTTTCCACAAATCAGACATGCAAATTAATATGGATTACTGATCTGTAGCCAGGATGAAATTAGGACATAGGTAAAAAATAAAAAAATCCAGCTGTGGACAAATAAATTATTTACAATTTAAAATGAAGATCCACAAGCACTGGTTCCATTATTCTCAGGCTGCTGCTGTCTCTGACCATTTAATCTGTTATCACCATGTGATTTGAAAAATGTGCAAATAATTTAGGAGAATCTACAGAAAAACGAATGGCATCATCAGTCCACTGAGCCAAGTATTCTATTTCTGAGAGTGGCACCAAGAGATTTTCTGTGGGAAGATAGTTACTCTCTGGGAATGAACTCCAAGAATCTCCATCTTCCTCGAATAGCTCATGGAGCTATAATACATGTTTCAGTTTCACACCTCGAATCTATTTATATTTTCTATCTGTACTGGAGAAGCTAAGTGGCACAGGGGATAGAGTGTCAAGCATCAAGTCAGGAAGACTTCTCTGGCCTCAGACACTTACTAGCTGTGTGACCTTAGGCAAGTCACTTAATCCTGTTTGCCTCAGTTTCCTCATCTGTAAAATGAGCTAGAGATGGAAATGGAAAACCATTTTGGTATGGAAACTCCAAATGGCGTCAGAAAGAGTTGGACACCGCTGAAATGATTGAACCACCACAACAACAATGGGTGCTATTTGGGAGTAATTAATTTAGTATCCTTTCCACCACCTTTATGTAGTAGTTGTCATAGATTTCTTTCCTTTAAATTTTACAGGCTGTCACTTCAGTATATATTTTGTGAATGAATCTGTGTTTACCATTACCATACTTTTAAGGATTTTACAAATGTCAATCATATCTCCTCCCCGCAACCTCACCTCAACTCAATCTTTGCCTTCCCGGATTGGAGTTCAGTTTTTTCTGTTTTTCATAAGACATCCCTTTCCATCCCTCACAATAAAACAAAAGTAACATTTATATGGAGTTTTAAAGTCTATAATGTACATTACACATATGTCTTTTGATATTTAGAACAACCCTATGAGATAGGTTCTAAAGGTAATGTTATCTCCCCGCCCCCCATTTTACTCCTGAGGAAGCTGAAGATTAGACTGATGAAACGCCTTGCCCATAGTCAAGCAACTAGTACATTCCAGAGACAGGATCTGAGGCTGAGCCATCCTGGCTCTAGGTCCAGCCTTCATTCTTTTATGTCAAACAGTTCGGTGACTAATCTTTCTTAATATTTAATTGCTGTTCTCTGGACCTTTTACCAATTCCAACATGTTTGCATGTGCTTAGCACAGTGCTTGGCACATGGCAGACTCTTAATATGTGTTTATTAACAAGCTATGGTAGACTACTTTGTCATCCCCACTTGGACATTTTGATGATCTGCCATTTCCTCGTTGTTAGATTTCCCTCCCTCAGTATAGAATGTAACTCCTCTGTAACTTACCAGATACCCATGTTGAAAAAACACAAAACTCATTATTCTTCAGGTAATGGTGAAGGCCTTCTCCCAATTAGGCTAGTTTGTGTATGTGTGATAGATATAATCCATCACAGGACCCACATGTGAAGTCTTTCCAAGTTGATAAGGCCTATTACACAACACATTTTGCTTGCAGAGCCTTCCAAGAACCAAATATCATGTCCAAGCCATGATGAGTAGATTTCACTGAAATGATGAATGGATGAATGAATGAGAAAAATTAGCAAGCACTTACTAGGTTCTGAGCACTGAACATTGTAGTAAATATAGTTCCTGACCTCAAAGAGTTTACATTCTAATGGAAGAGACAATATTCATAGGGGAATTATGGCCTGGGAAGGAACTTTGGTCAGGAAATTTAAAGAGATTGTGAGTGTGCTTATAGGAAAGCAAATTGACAGCATATATGGGAGCAGTGATGAAGTTTATTTGACTATGTTTCATGGTTCCAGAACTGGAGATAAAAAAAAAGCTCATGTGTATTCAAATGTATCTTAGACATATTTTTCACTGCCCCACCTTCACCATAGCCTATATTTTTATCTAAATTTTATTTATTTATTTATCTAAATTTTTTTAAAATTTATTTATCTAAATTTTTGTTCTATTATACTTAATTTTTTCCCAAAATTTAGTTTGAAAAGAGTGTTTCTGCTTTGAAACTTATAGAAGTATCATTAGATTTCAAATCAATTTATAAAACATATGCAAGGTACTAATATGTAACAGGTAAGATATACCAGTAAATGTTTAACAACTGGCTCTCTTGGGGGAAGTGTATGTTAAAAAACACTTTTCAGTTTAATTTTTAACTATTACGATTTTCTTCATCACTTTCTAAAGTCTAGTCAATCAACAAAACACTTAATCAAGCCCTGATTTTTAACATTTGTTTATTTTCAAGGTATAAATGTTCATGCTGAAAATTTAACAATTGGCTCCCCTGAAATAAAAGCCAACTGTAGTACACCATTGACTTTTTGCTGAGAACACTCCTTTGCTTTGATGAGTTGAAACAGTTGACTTCTTGCTGAAGGATAAGTGCCTACACAGTTCCATCAACTTTTTTTATAAATGTATTATTTCTGTTTGGGAGACATTGCGGCATTGTGGGAAGAGAGCCACTTCAAAGTTAGGAAGACCTGAGTTCAGGTCCTACTTTTGATATACTGTGTAAGCCTGACCAAGTCACTTAGCCTCTTAGTGACCCAAGGCAACTCTCTACTTTGTGAATCATATATGAATGTGTGTGTCTACATATGTATGCACATATACATGTGCATACATGTATGCATGTATATTCCCCTTAATTCTGTAGTTCCTGGAATTAGATCAATATGTGTATATGTATGTACTTTATATACACATATGTGTATATATGTAAATATATTATTTAATATGGTGATGTGCCTTACATGAGTCATCTCTAAGACCTTACATATCAGAGCAGGTGTATATCTCCAATGGTGGAGGGCCTTTTCTCAAGGAAGGGGAAGGGAACAAGCAATTCTTGAGGGCCTACCATGTGCCAGACATTGTGCTAAATGCTTTACAGATTTCTCATTTGATCCTCACAGTAACCCTGGAAGATAAATGTTATTATTCTCCCCATTTTACAGTTGAAACTGAGGTTAAATGACTTGCTCAGAGGGACATAGCTAATAAGAATCTGAGGCTAGATCTGAATGCAGGGGCTTCCTAACTCCAGGCTCAGAACCATATGCATTGTGTGCCTCATTCCTCATTGAGACGAGCCAGTTGGAATGAAACCATAGGTCTGGTCCTAGAAAAAATGCCCTGGTGGCAATTCTGTGCATGAAAAGAACCTGAGAAAGTGAGAAACAGTGGCAAACCAGAGGAACAAAAATAATACCATTAAAAAAAACCCACATAGATGTGTTCAGTCATAGCAACTGTAATTGGAATCTTGAGTGGATAATGTGCATTTTAAGAGGTTTAAGTGAAAAGGTGTTCTGTAGTCATCAGCTGATTGCTTGAAGGATAATAAAGCCTGAGCAAAGGTCCACATTTTGTAGCTGGAGAGGGTCAGGGACCGCTTCTTAATGATAAAGACATTAAAAGGAGCTGGAGAAATAGAATTTAGTGAAGATTAGAACTAGGTCCAAATCATGCAGACAGGAAGCCTTCCAAAAACAGAGGTTTCAAACCATTAATGAAAGGGGAGGAAAAGGTCATCTGGAGACACACTCTGAAGATCAAAAAGTAGGGTAATATTGGCAGGGGTGTCAGAGGGAAGGCTTGTTTTAATGAGCTTCCCAAATGGGTCCAGGGTTTTATTTGTATGTTTGAACGATACTTTTTATTTAAAGTATACATAATGAGGGAGTTTAGCATCTGTTCCTGTCCAGTCGCTTTGCTTTAGAGGAAAGATGGAAATTCTCAGAGGCCTGTATATCTTTCAGCTCAGAAACAAGCAAACAGACGTCTGTAAAGAAATTTCATTCAAAGGAAAGGTGCAATCATTGGTAATTATGGCTTGTTATTAAGGAAATTTGCACAGGGAGATGCGTGTTTACCAGTTCTCTCCAGATAGAGCTTAATTTTATTCTAGAAAACGACATGTTAACCCAAAAGCTGTTTAGAGCCTTTGACTATCAGGTTGGTGGGCATGGGAGGAAGGGGGAGAGAGGGAGGGACAGGGAAATTTGCCTGTTCTAGTATCATCCACCACTTTTAGATCATTCTTTTCTTGCTGATAGCCGTGGGGACTCTAAAGCCCATTAGGGAAGAAAATGTTCAGTCTCTAAGCTTTGGAAGCACATGAGCTGATGAATGTTCTATAAACAGATCTGAGGTTCATTTTAGGCAGGAATCAGTTTTCGTTTAGTTGGGGGCTAATTATAAATTGGAGTGTTATTCCCTTTGATGGACAATTCAGTTATATTTAAATTCAAATTAACATCTGGTGTTTAGACTTTTTATCCTGCCGTCTACCTGAAACAGTGAAGAACCCAATAGAGCTCTGAGGCTGTAGCATCTTTTTTTTTTTTTTCCATTTGGGGATCAATGAAAAAAAAAGATTTAATTTAATAAACAGGCACACCAAATGAATTTTAGAACTATGTTCTAGTAAGACACGGAAAGTAAGATTGCTTTCTTGTCTCTTTATTCATAAAAAGGAGTGTTGGGCTAACCTGGAATCATTAAACTGAAAAACAAAATTCCACGTGGGCCTCAGACAATGAATATCATTCTCCAGTTTCCATATATATTCATATATCAAAGGGCTGAAAATTCTTGAAAGTAATTAGCTACAGCCTGTGGTGTGGGCTATTTGCTTTGCTCCAGCTAGTTCTAATACATCCCCCAAACACCTGAGGCTTTTACATTTTCTCACAGGGGAATCATGGTGGGCCATTTAAAAAAAAGGGAAAGAGAAGGAAAGAAGTGGTTCCAGAGGGCTATGACAAAGTCGTGGGCATGAGCATGTACCATGAAATCCATTTATAAGTGTTTCTTTTTTTAAACATAGAATTAACATGCTGGCATTGTCCCCAAAAGTAATTAGCCTGAGTTTGTAAGATGACAGACAGCTCTTCTTATGGCATGGTACTCTGTCTAAAATTAGTGGTAATGTCTTATTTACAGCTCTCATTCAACAACTGTTACTACTCAGTGGTCATTCTTAAAAATATTTAAATGCCTAAGATGAGTGGAGTAATTATTTGGAGGGATTTAAAGCAAAATCAGTATAACTGAGCAAAAAAGCTGAAAAAATTATCTGTACTGCTGTATCCCTAAACTCATTTTGAAAGATTCTCAGAATATTTGGTCTTCCAAAATTGTATAATGAAGATAATTTAGTTAACAGACAGCTGTGTTGAAAACTGTAATCAGCCATAGAATGTTTGACCAATATATGCCTGTAACATTTCTAATGTCAGAGAAAAGGAGTAAATAAGAGATTTGTAGTTTGTTTGATGGTATGTGAGGGATTGATTTCTCAAAGATCATGTAGATTAAGAACTGGAAGGAACTTTCAAAGATATCTAGTCTCACCCCCTCATCTTACAAATGAAGACAATAAAGACCAGAGAAATGAGAAGATTTTCCCAAGATCATACAGATACTAAGAAGCAAAATCAGGATTCAAACCCAGGTACACTGACTCCAAATCTAGAATTATTTCCCATTGAGGGGAAAATTCCTGTATGAATCCAGCTTTTATTTTTTTAAGTATTAGAAATATGTGCTGAAATTTGTGTTATATCCCCCATAACTGGGGGTGTTTTACTATGATCTATCCAACTCGTCGTAGGACAGGGCTGTCCAAAAGTGGTATGGGATGAATTGCCTTGAAAGAAGACAGAATTATGATGTTGGTAGAATGATAATTTGTAGTTTCCATTCATTCACTTATTCAATGAGCCCCACCTACCATGTGCCCCATACTACATGAGCTACACTGTGAAGTAGACATAACAAAGCTCTTCTATCAATGTCTTCCATCAGCCTATGCAAGATTGTTAATTCCTGGGGAGCCAGCATTCTTTTTTGTTAAATAATCCATCATGATGATGAGGAGGAGGCAGAGGAAGAAAAGGAGGGGGAGGAAATGCAGGAGGAGGATGAGGAGTAGGAGGGGAAGAGGAGGAGAAGGAGGAAAAGAAAGAAGAGGAAGAGGAAGAAGAAGAGGAGGAGGAGGAGGAGTTGGAGACCAGTGAGATCATGGAATCATAGATGTAGATATAGAAGTGACCTCAGAGGTGAACTAGTGCAGTCCTCTCATTTTGTAGATAAGAAATGTGAGGCCTAAATAAGTAAGGTGACTTGACCAAAGTAACATAGGTAATAAATAGCAGAACCAGAATTTGAACCCAGGTCCCCAACTCCTAAACAGAGCTCTTTCTAATAGAATACTAATCATTCTATCTCATTGTATAGAATAGTAAACGGAAGCCCAAGAATGTTTTATGACTGGCCCAAAGTCACACAGGTAGTAAATAGCAGAGGCAGGATTAGAACTCTGGCTTTCTAACTCCAAATCCTACCTGACTAGAGTCAGGAAGACCTGAGTTCAAATTTGGTCTCAGACACTTTACTAGGTGTGTGGTCCTGGTAAAGTCACTTAATTTCTATTTGCTTCTAGAAAAGTAAATGACAAACCATTCCAATATCCTTGCCAAGAAAACCTCATGGATGGTATTAGGATGCCATGGTCCACAGGGCCATGTAAAAGTTAGACACAATTGAACAACAAAATATTGTGCATAAATATACACACACACATATATCCATATACACACATACACATGTATGCTTTAAATAGCATATAGTTAAGTATTAAATTAAATATTAAATAAATTAATTAAACAATAACAACAGTAATTAATTGTTATTAATTATTAATTAAATAATAATAAATAAAATAAATAAATATAGTTTTAAAAAGAACTTTCTGATAAACCTCTGAGATTAGTAATTGTATTATTAGTCCCATTTCGTAAATGAAGAAGCCAAGTCAAATGATTTGTCCAACATCACACTGTGTCTAAGTAGAAGAGCCAAGATTCGAAACGTAAAATACCTGAATCCAACCCTGATATTCTTCCAGAGAACAAGTTGGAGATTGGACTCAGAGAAGGCAAGTTGGAGTTAGACTAGGGGTTGAATCACTGTTCTGAAAAGGAGGAAGCTCTCAACATTGCCTTCCCTTTCCTACCTATAGACACTTGACACAGTGGAAAGAACGCTGGGCCTGAATCCAGACTCAATACACATTATCTGTGTGATTCTGGACAAGCCATTTTATCTCCATCTGCCTCAGTTTCTTCAGTTGTTAAACAGAGATAATAATAGCACTAACTTCCCAAAATTATTTTGAGGATTAAATGGGATAATATATTTAAAGCACTCAGTACAGGTACCCCAGTACCTGGTACATAATAGGTTCTTAATAAATGTTTATTCTTTCCTACTTTCTATCCTATAACTCTCTAAGACCATAGACCAAGACCTTAGAAGTTGGAGTCACAGGAGAACCATTTATGAACTTCCTCATTGCCAGATCCTTTGAAAAGAAGTATTTCATTTATCTTTGTTTCTTTCTAGCTCCTTGCACAAAGGAGATGCTCAGTAAATATTTACTGAATTTGAATTTGAAAATAGTTCTCCAGCTCTTTGGCTACTGCCAAGCTGAATTTTATTTTCCCTGTTACTTATTATGGTTTTTTGTTTCTAATTCTTCTTTCTTTTTTTCCCCTCCAGAATGTTAGAACTTAAAGGGATCTCCTGATCTAACCCCCTTACTTGAAGAAATGGAGGCCTAGAAAGGTCATGTGATTTGCCCAAGAAAATATCACTAAGTGGCAGGATTAGAATTTGAATATAGACATCCGAAATCTTAGCCCAGTGCCCATTGTCCTACCCCACATTGCCTCAAGTTTCTTCCCTTTCTACTTCCCTTTTACATTCCAATTTTTTGCCTGAAAAATTTGTTTAGTAAAGTGATTTGATTTTTGAGATGACACAACAGAAGTCTCCATGTTCTTCATGACCAAAATCATATATCAAACTGCCACTTTCTTTGGTTCTGTAGAAACTGGTTTTTTTTGCTTTTTGGAAGGGGGAAGGCAGGGCAATTGGGGTTAAGTGACTTGCCCAAGGTCATATAGCCGGTAAGTATTAAGTGTCTGAAGCCGAATTTGAACTCAACTCTTCCTGACTCCAGGGTCAGTGCTGTATTCACTGTGCCACCTAGCTGCCCCAGGAATATTTTTTTTTTAAGAAGTGACTCTTCGTTCATAGAGAAGTGGTTGCCCCTCATCCCCAAGCCTGAAGTTTCAGGAATAAGAGGAAAAAGGGATATAGGAAACTTGGTGTTCCCATGGTATCATTATCAAAGAGCTAGATCTCAAGGGAATTTTCATCCATTTTACAGAGAATATGGCTTATGCCCAGAGGGTTCAAGGGACTTGACCAAGATCTCACTGGTAGTAAATATAAGAGCCAAGATTCAAATTTAGATCCTCTATTCCAAATCTAGTCCCCTTTAGTCTGTAAACCTGTTGGGTCATATGCATTAAGGACATAGGAATCCCATCCAAAAAGCTATTATGTCTGTCTCATGGGTCTCAGAGTAGCAGACATCCTTGGAACTTAATTACCATTGTTTCTATGAGAAGGTACATTCTGAATTCTGACCAATCAGATTTCATCTGGTCATGTTCTAAAAGTTCACCTATAAACTGGGGGCTGTTTATGCTGACTATATTCATGCCCCATTTTTGGTGAATATACCTATTCCTCCTATCATGTTTCACATTAGCTTTCTGTGTTGCCAATTAGCTGCTCTCTCTACCACGGACAGCTCAACTTGTTCTCTTGTGTCTCCATGGAACTCAGAGGATTGGGGACCATGAGGTGGAGAGAAGGTGGAGCTAGGCACTGAAAGAACATGTCACAGGAAAGGGAAGGAGGAGTTAGTTTTTACAATGTGTTAACTTTTAACTTGCTTTACTTGCTTGTAAAAGTTGTGTGGACCAGCCTGAATGGTAATGCCAAAGACTCAAGGGTTCTTGGGTGCTGGGGTGCTGCTAGTCTGGCTTGTCCTCCCATTTACAGCCCTGCTAGACAGCTTGCACTAAATATGGTGGGAAAATCTGTGTTTGCCCTCCCTGTGTCATTGTTCAGTAATCCTCTTGAAGAGAAGCCCACGATTTGTGATCTGTATCTAAGGACAACTTTTTGGTTGATTAAAGCCATTGCTAGCTTTTGGACAGTTGACAAAGCATTGAGGAAAGGACAGAGTTAAGAGCAAGATCATAGTTAATGGAAACCTAGCTGTAGCTTTCTGTATAGCTGTGAAAGGGGGACTGTGCTTGACTGGTTTTGCATGTGCTGCTTGGGCAAGATAACACAAGCAGTAAGCTTGTAAATATAGCCATGCTCCAGAGATGGAACAACAGTGGAATGCATATAGGTAGCCCTCCATAGAAAACCCACAGATGGAACAAGTACAGGAGACAGCACAGCTTCACTGGCCTGGTCCTGACTCACTAATAGGCCATGATAAGGAGGGTAATTCATGACCCTGGATGAGAAGTATTTTATTTCCGTTTCATTTTTTCCAGGTTAACACCCCTTTCAGGTATGCATTGGAGTGTGTATGTGTGTGTGTGTGTGTGTGTGTGTGTATGTGTGTGTGTGTGTGTGTGTGTGTGCATTGGAGTCAGGTGTAAAATTCCTCCTGCAGGAAGTGTCTAATGACCTCTCCCAGTTAATATTCAGGAATGTTTTTATTAAGAGTCTAAAAAGCTGGTTAAAATGGGGGAAGGTAGGAAACAGATGTCACTTAATTAGCTATGTGGCCTTTGGGCAAACCACATAGTTTCTTTGAGTCTCAGTTTCCACATCAATAAAATGGGTATAAATATTATTATCTTCCCTCACTCTTAGCAATATTGTGAAGATCTAATCAGATAATGTACTTAAGCTCTAACAGTCGAGTTCACAGGATGGAGCATGGTGAGGGAAAGAGTATTGGATCTGAAGTCTGAGAACTTAGGCTGAAAACCTAGCTTTGTTACTTACCACCTATGTGACTTTGGATAAGAAGGAAATGTGTGTTTACTAAGAATCTGCTAGCTTCTTTACAAATATTATGTCATTTGAGCATCATGATAACCTCAGGAGATAGTTCCTATTATACCCATTTTATAGTTGAGGAACTGAGACAGAAAGAGGTTGAGTGACTTGCCCAGGGTCACACAGCTATCCAGTGTCTGAGACTGCATTTGAATTCAAGTCTTTTTGATTTCAGACCTACTGTGCTCCCAGCTGCCTCCTAAGCCACTTCTCTGAGCCTTTATTTTCTCCATCTATAGAATGAGGAAGTTGGTTTACATAGGTGAACTCTAAAAGTCTTCCAATTTATATATAAATAGTTCCTTGCTCCCTATGCTTCTGATTCTTAGGCCAATGTGCTTTCCACACAGTGCTGATTCTCAGTGTTTAGAACTAAGTTACACTCTTTCCTTCTGGGCTTTGATCTTAGGCTCCACTCAGTGCCCATGGAGTCAGAAGCATTGAATAACCCTGTTTTCATGTCCACTCACAAAATTATTCCCTGGCCCCATCATTCTATTTTTATTTGTTTTTTGGAGCCTTGTAAAAATAAAAGCACTTGATCAAAACATTTGAGTGTCTTATTTTGTGTAGAATTGCCCTTAGTTTATCTAGGTCAGCAAAGCTAGTCCCAGCAACATTACTTGGGGACCTCCTTTTGGAATATATAAGAATGATCTGTATTTAGTACAATTACTTTATGTAAAGTGATACTTCGAAAGTGATTAACCTACTTAAATGGACAAAATGTTTTCAAACATTCCCCCCATGTGATCTTGTTTACGTTACTAATTTGCTAAATAAACCTTGTTTTCCTAGAGAATCCACAAGCAAACTTGAGCCTAGCAGTATTGCCTATGGGCTCGTTATATATTATGGAAGAAAGAATATTGGCTTTGGCTTTAAGAGATGTGGGTTCTTTTAGTTTTGACACCATCACTTACTAAATGTGATTTTGGACAAGTCATGTAACTCCTGACACTGTAGATCTTCTCTATCAAGCAAGGATAAACTGTAGCCAGTTTGAACTGGCTCAAAAGCCAGTTGTTAAATCTTTAGTAAAAGCATTTACACTTCAGAAATCAGTAGGGACTACAAATCAAGACTGGATTTATTTTTTGTTGGTTGTCTAGATTTAAGAAATGATAGAGAAAAAAATTAATAATGCAGATTAAACTAAAAAGTGTGTTGTGAATGTGTCATTTTTTTTCTAGAGAGCTGGTTGTTAAACATTAGTAGCCTGGCTACCATTACAGAGTAGCCTCTGACCCTGGAATTTCACTCTTCCCTTGGACTTCTTACAATGTGAGTATGTGCTCTCCTTGTGGCCCTTTACTCTGATTGACTGATACTTCCCAGAACCTCCATTTTTAAGGAAATTGACCAGGCCAGCTGTGTCTTTATTGTTCTCTAAGCTCCACTCCTAACTCTCTGGTCTTTCTCTATCATGCTTCCACCCTAGGACCTTCTTCTCCTTCTCTTTTCAACTTCCTTTTATGTATTGCCTTTCCCCTTAATGAGGAGTATAAGCTCTTTGAGGGCAGGGACTGTACTTCCTTCTGCTTATATTTGTGTTTGAGTGTTTAGCACAATGCCTGGCACATAGTAGGTACTTAATAAGACTGTTGACTTGCTTGTTAATGTGTAAATTCTCTGTGCCTCAGTTTCCTTATCTGTAAAATGAGAGCAATAACAACTAGCAAAAAAAAAAAGCAAACAAACAACCACCATCTAGGTGAGCATGGGGTGGAAGTTGCAAAGGGGCCAATTGAGGCTGACATGAGACAATCTTCCTTACAATGAGAGCTGTCTAAAAGTGGGTTAGAGTGCCCAGAAAAGTGGCAGATTCATTTTCTTTGGAGTCCTTAAACTCTATCACTTTTCTGGTAAGTAATAGTCCTTTTGTGCACAGATGATATTGAATGACCACTAAGATCCATTCCAGCTCTCAAATTCTGAGTTCAGAAGGATCCACAGGGAAGCAGGGCAATGTTGGAGCTCCCAGCTGAAATTCTAAGTTATCCAGAAACAACAACAAGCTAAATATGGCAGAAATCCACAGTTTCACGTGTAGCCTGCTTTTTCTGTTCTTTACAAAAGGAAATGTTCATGTTGGTTGTTATTTGTCAAGTTTATAATAAAAGAGAAAAAAAGAAAATCATTTTAAAAATAAAAAGCTACCTGTACTGCTTTAGTCCTGACATCATTTGAGGACCATCTGGAATAATATGGCATCTATGATTGCCCAAGATCACTCCCATGCGTAAAATGGTCTCCCTTCTCACCTCTACCATGCAGAATCCCTTTCTTCCTTCCAAAGCTTAGCTTAAGTCCAGCCTCCTATGAGAAGCCTTCCCAAATTCTCCTGTTTCTCAGTGGAAGGAAAGAAGAAACAAAGAAAGAATGAAATAGGGAGAGAGGGAGAGAGAGGGAGAGAGGAAGGAAGGGAAGGAGGGAGGCATGGGGAAGAAAAAAATGTATTTATTTCTCTGTGTCTCATTATTTTCCTTCAAAATTTCTTAAAGTCAAGGGCTACTTTCTCTCTCTTGACTTTGCATCCTAAGGACCTAGCTCAGTATCTGCCATTTTTCTTTCTTCCTTCCTTCCTTCCTTCCTTCCTTCCTTCCTTCCTTCCTTTCTTCCTTCCTTCCTTCTCCCTTATGAATTGTGATTTCTTTGGTATACAAAAATTTCAGCGAGGAAACTCCCTACCAATCCATATCAGCTACTGTTCTGCCACAAATATTCTAAGAGAGTTGCCTGAAGTTCTGAGGGTAAGTGACTTGTCCAGGGTCTCACAGTCACTATGCATTAAATGTTAGACATGAACCCAGGTTTTTCTGACTCGACACTATTTAATTCTAGCTTATCATGGTATTTAAATAAGTGGTTGTTGAATTACACTGAATTGTTAATATTAAACCAGACTCTGGCAAGAATTATTGCAAATTCTGAATTAAGCAGCATTAGTGTAGTGGACTTGGAATCAGGAAAATTTGGGTTCAAGTGCTACTTTATATCCTTAACTTTATAACCCTGGGCAAAGCACTTAACCTCACCCAGTCTCAGCTTTTAATCTGTAAAATTGGAATAATAACTCTTTATCTCACTAGTTTGCTGGTAGGACTAAAAAAAGATGATATGTCCTGAGTGCTTTTCAAACCTTAAAATGCTATATAAATGTAGGCTGGGAGGTTAGAGCTAGAAGCCACCATAGAAATCTTCTAGTTCAATCCCTTCTTTTTACTGATAAGGAAACTGAGGCCAAAAATCAGACGGATTTTCCAAATTCATAAAACGAATTAATGACAAATCCCAGTCAGGCCTCCACAACATCATACAGATGCATTTATCTGCACACAAGTGATACATTGGTAGACAGAATTAATGAGGTTTTAAGATACATACTGAAAATCACACGTTGGATATTCATTTTGTCAACCTTCTTTTAAGTAACCTTCCTACCACAACCTCTTGTCTTTCCTATGACTTTACAAAGTTTTCATCTGTCCTTTCTCTGCTTCTTTTCTTCTGAAAGGAAGAATGAGCCTGGTGCTCATTTCTCCCCAGAGGGAAACTTTGTTTCTTCTTCTTTCTTCAGTGATTTTTATGGGTCCAAAGGAGGTTCAGGTTTGCTCCAAGTCACCCGTAGCAGAGCTCTCGGCGGATATCTTGCATTGTGGTCAGCGTCCGTGACAGAGGGGGAGCTGCACTGAGTGGTTTTCTATCATCAGATAGAGAGAACACACTGTCACCTTCTCAGAGAGATTTCTCCAAGTTATTCTTCGTGGCTGAAGGACACACTTAAGGATTGGTTTCCTGCACTCTTACATGGCAAGTTATGTAGCTCAAGTGGGCCGCTTACTTGCTACTTGGTCAAGGTCTGTATTACTGTGTCCTTGGCAGGTCTAATTTCCACCCAGTAAATAAAACTGTGGATGACTTGGGAGTGGCCATTATCCTGTCAAAGAATAACCTTTGATTTATAAACATTATATGAGTTGGTATCAGCGAAATTTATTTTCTCCCATTACATAAAGCTTCATCATATTTCCTTACTCTCTCCTCTCCACTGTACCTTGTGAAAGGTACTACACTAAGTGGTGAGGCTTAGCAGTAAGTAACTGGATTTTCTTATACGAATGGCTGCAGCTAAGAAGCCTCCAATTTCTGAATACCCTTAGTATTTGTGACTTGGAAGTCAGGAAGATGTTGATTTTTTTTTAGGTCCAGAAAATACTTTGACCTAGAAATTACAGACTTCTCTATTTCCACTGCGGCTTTCATGGACTCCAAGGGTCCTTATCCAAACTCTCACTCCCAGTGACAAGTTGGGTCACCCAGAACAAGGCTGACTATATCTCCTACATAGGGTTCTAAGGAAGGAGGTAGGGAAGGAAGGAAAGAAGGAGGGAAGTATACTGTAAGAAATGATAAGCTGGTTGATTTTAGAAAAACATGGAAAGACTTTGCATGAAATAATGAAGAATAAAATGAGCAGAGTCAAGAGAACACCGTATATAGTAATAGCAACATTTTTCCAAGAACAATTGTGAATGACTAATTTATTCTGAGTACTATGCTCAAATCAACTCCAAAAGACCTGTTAAGGAAGATGCTCTCCACCTCCAGACAAAGAACTGATGAATAGAAGCATGCATATTATGGTGTGTGTATACGTGTGTATGTGTGCACACATCTTTGCTCTGTGTCAAATGGTGGCCGTCTCTAATGCAGGGTGGGGAGGGAGGGAGACAATTTGGAAGGCAAAATATAAAATTAATTATATTTTTTAAAAAAGAAGGAAGCAAGGAAAGAAGGAAGGAAAAGGAGAGGAGAGACAAGAGAAGAGGAGAGGAGAGGAGAAGAAAGGGATAGAGGAGGAAGGAAAGGAAGGAAGGAAAGAAGGAAGAAAGGAAGGAAGGAAGGAAGGAAGGAAGGAAAGAAGGAAGGAAGGAAGGAAGGAAGGAAAAGGATGGGAAGAGTTAGGGAAGGAAAGGGAAAAGAAGGGAAAAAGGACAATTTCTTTCTAATGCTATTGGCTCAAACCAGCATTCTAGCACATTCTCCACCATCTCAATCCTAACTTATCTCTTCATATCATCTAATGAGTGCCAATTAATATCTCTTCAGCACCACTGACACCTTTAATTAGCTCCTCTTGATTAACTAGTAGTAATTAGCTTTTATAAAGGGATTTTTATTGACAAGATATAGCAAAAACAGAAGTTACAAGGTATTTTACTTAGTACCTACAGTTTCCGCTGTATCACTTCCTTCTCTAGGAAAAGTGAGTCAAAAATTAAAGAGGTGTCTACATAGCATTTGTCCCACCAAATTCACTTCCACAGCTGCTGGACAAATCACTCTCTTGCTACAGGGACAACAGGGCAACAGCTGTATCCTGCAGGTCCTGCCTCAGTACTTTTGTTCTCTCTGGGTTCGGTGGCTGGCAGATCATGGTATGACTCCAGTTCCTGGACCTTTGGAGATTTTATAAAGTTCTTTCGATCACTACTATTCATTTATCCAAGTTCAAGAAAGTATAAACATAAGAAGTGAATAAACAGGCACCATGTTGATAGCTGTGTGCTGATTTGGGTAGGGAGAAAGACTGCTAAAAGCAGGAGACCTTTTCAGGAGCAGACAAGAACCCAGAAGTAAGTGGAAAGGCTTATGAACGAGCACCACATGTCACAAAATCTATTTACTAAAGCTTGTTCCTTACTCAGGACCTTTTTACTCTTGTGTCACACAGGTTTCTACCAAGCTAGATTTTCTGACGTTTCAAGCCTACAGCATATTAGATGCAGCATCTTAGAAAGGGAGAAGTAAAATTATTTGCAGCACTGAAAAGTGATAACTGGAAGCAAGGAAAGAGAGAGAAAAATGACAAGAGGTCCACACGAGAACCTCAATGTCACGGGAGTCCCTAAACATCAATGTAGTGGCAAACAGCTACAACACACCTTACTCACCTTTATACCCCCTGAGAGCATTACTCTTTTTATTCTGCATTGTACATTATTGCTTTTATTTCATCCAGACCCTCTGATTTCATTGGTGAAGGGGATTTCCCAGGGAGGAAACTCTCTACTGATGCAAATCAGCAGCCCTTCTGCAATTTCAAGTCTTCAAGAGTTGCCAATTAATTAGTATTCATAATAATGAATCCAAACCATCAAGAAAATTAAATTATGTGGCAGGTCCTCTGTTCAAGAAGTCAGGGATAAGTCTGGTCCATTCTCTGAAGATTTTCATGCAAACCAGTTAAAATAAAAACACTTGAGGTTTTCCAAAGGGATGAAAAACCTGAGCTAATTGGAAAACATGGCTTTGCATGAGGACTTGATCTTCAGGAACTCCAGAGATCTTAGTATAATTCATTTTGCATTTCACCTAGTAAGTGTTCTGGCTTCTTTCAGTAGGGCCCCTGGCAGGCTTTCAACTACCTACGAACATATTTCTAATGGTTTATTTTGTTTCTAAAGGACCATGACCTTTTCTATAGACCTACATTTGTTTGAGAGACATCAGTCTCCACCATCTCTCCATACAGGAAGAGAGGGCAAAGGCTTTTTTGGTACCATTTCAGGGTGGCATCAAGGCCCACATACCCCAAAATATCTCTTCCTCTTCTTGGTTGTAGTATTCTCCCTCACCTTTCCTGAAGTTATTTCTAGACTGAATAATTAAAGAATTTAGATTTTTTTAAAGGCAGGAGTATTATTGCTGGAAAATGACTTTTATACCCAATTCAATTAAAAAAAATTTAAAAAGGACAGGTAGGTGAATAGAGTACCAACCCTGGAGTCAGGAGGACCTGAGTTCAAATCCAGCCTCAGACCCTTGATATACTTAATAGATGTGTGACATTGGGCAAGTCACTTAACCCCAATTACCTTGCCTTCCCCCTTCAAAAGAAAATTAAAAAAAAAAACCAATTCAACGTATACATGCCTCATGTAGACTCCCTTGATCTACTGCTTCTTATTACATCTAAGGTCAAATATAAAGTCCTCTCTTTGGTATTTAAAGCCCTTCACAATCCGACCCCTTCCTCCCTTTCCAGTCTTCTTGTACTTTACTGCCTTCCATACACTCCATGATCCAGCTATGCAGGTTTTCTCTTGCTGCTCTTCAAACACTCCATCTCCCAACTCTGTGACTGCACTGGCTGTCCCTCATTCATGCAGTCCTCTTCACCTCTGCATTTTATCTCTCCAGGCTTCCTTTAAGGGTCAGCTCAAAAATTCTACCTTCTATAGAAGGCTTTTCTGAGTTCCCTGGAATTACCTTCAGTCTAATTTTCCTATGTCTTGTTCATTCATAGTGGTTTACATTCCATGTCCCCCATTAGACTATGAACTCTTTGAAGGAAGGGGCAGTTTTTAATTTTTCTTTCTATCCCCAGTGCCTCACATAGTGCCAGGCACACAGTAGGCCCTCAATAAATGACTGCTAGAAAATACGAACATTCTTCCAATCGTGGTATGAGCTGGATCAGTCACATACACTCTCTGGCCCCCATTTCCCTCTTAAACAAAACACAAGATGGAGATATGCAATAGGAGATGACCAAGCTCCTTTTTAGCTCTAACAGACACAATTTTACTCAGAGATTGTCTAGAAGCTAGGCAGCGACTGACTCAAGATGGTCAATTTCGAGCTATATTAGCAAGTGCCAGGGTGAATCTTAGCTTCCCACAGAGATGCATCAAAATAAATCTTAACAGAGATATAACATAAACCTCAGCGACACACCTCTCCAGCTGGCTCACCCTCTGTACTGTCTTACCTAATCTCATTAGTCCTTCCCTGGACATCATAGTTTAGTCCTTTAGCATCACCTGCTTTGTTCCCTGACCCTTTCAGACCTCCACCATATTGATTGTGTTCATTAAAAACCATCTACAGGTAGGTAAAATATGGGTTTGGGGTCTCTTAAGAAAGCTGTATGCATATCTTAAGTTACTTATCAGACCTTTAAAGCACTGTTTTTCCTCCCATTTCTTTTTATCTCAGGTCTGTGAGTTCCTGAGGTCTTCCTTGATAATTCCTCTCCTCCTTCCCCTCCTCTTTTTTTTGTCTTCTCCTTCTCCTCCTACTCCTCCTCTTTCTTCTCCTCCCTCTACCTCTCCTCCTCCTTCTCCTTGTTTTCCTTGTCCACCTCTTCCATCTATCCCACCTCCCCTTTTCTCTCTATCTTCTATTCTCCCCTTTTTTTCTCCTCTTAGCTCCTATTCCCCTCTCCCCAATATGTTTCATGTACTACTGGCCTAATCTTTGCTTCTCAAAACATATATTGGGTAATTATACTTCCTTCCCTTTGCTCAAACCTTTCCCTATGCCTCTCATGCAGTCCAGCTCTTTCTTTACATAGAGTTTCCCAAAAGTCTTAATGGAGCTTAAAGCTTAAAGCTCCATTAATACTTCTGCGACACCCAATATGTTGAATTACTCATTTTCTGAAGTCCAACTCAGATGCTTCCTTTTACTTGAAACCCTTGATTATTTCCTCAGAGAGTAACAATATTTCTTACCAGACCTCATGAAGCATTTTATTTTGAAACTCTCATATAAATATAATGTAACCATATGCAGTATGATTGTCTTTTTTTGCCTCACTCCATAAGAAAAGGGGTCGTGTTTTTATATATACTCTCAAAGTTTTTTTTTTTTCACATAGCAAGTACTTTAAAATATTTGTTGTTATCACTATCCTCTATCATTTTGCCTGCTATGATTCATACACACATACATGCAAGCAGACAAAATCTCCAGGTGTGTCTGTCTTGTAAGTCATTTGTGAGAAAAACAATTCTTCTCTTAATAACAGGGATGGATATAGTTAAAGTCCAGTTTGCCCATGGATTATAGCTACTCCTTCCAAAACATTTGTGTCTATATTTATATATGAGTTTTGCCATACTCACCATGACTAGTTACACCTGGGGGAATCAGAGAAAAAGAACAAAAAGTTTTATAAGGATAATATGAAATGGTAAATTGGATGAAGTAAAAATTAAGTGAAGACAAACGAATTCCTACACTTGGTTTCAAAAGCATCAGTTGTACAAATATGGGACCAGAGAGATGGGGTAAACCGGTTAATGTGAAAAAAAACATTCAATGTGACTCAAATAGGAGATGCAGTTTTTGACTCTTTAGCTAAATTAATAGAAATATTAATTCAGAATATTAAACGTTATGATCCTCATTTTCTCTAGCGTGGCCAGACCCATAGCTGGAGAATTATAATCGTTTCCTGGAGCCATGTTTTTAGAAAGAGTTTGATTAGTTGAGCACAGATTAGTTGAGGGTAAACTGGATGATGAGGATGCTCAAAACCATGCCATGTCACAGACCTGAGATAAAAAGAAATGGGGGAAAACAGTGCTTTAAAAAAAACATGTTGAAGAAATTGTGAAGATTTGACCTAAAGATGTCAAGGGAATGTGATCATCAATTACCTGAAGGGCTGTTGTGTCCCAAAAGTCACTAGACTTTGATGACTGGAGGAGAGAGTGAGACTGATGACTTTGCGCAGCTCTGCCTCACTTAAATACAATTCACTCACACGTCATCATCCTTGTGATATCATTGGTCCTCTTCAAGAATGAAGGGCAAACAAGTTCAGTTATATGCTTTATTAACTTAGAAATGCACTAAGACTTTGGGAACATGTGATATTAGCCTTCTTCTGCTTGATTCTAGAAGGCCTTCCTCCTCTCCTTGCCCTTGTTCCAATGATCTTTTCTCTCCTTAAACTTCTCATAAACTTTGTTATAGGAAACACTTTGGTGGTGCAGTGGATAGAGTACAGGACCTGGAATAAGAAAGACCTGAGTTCAAATTCAACCTCAGACACTTATTAACTATGTGAACCTGGCTAAGTCACTTAACTTCTGTTTTCCTCAGTTTCCTCATATGTAAAATTAGGATAATAATTGCACCTCTCTCCCATGGTCATTGTGAAGATCAAATGATTGAGTATTTATAAAACACTTTGCAAAACTTAGAGTACTATGTTAATGTTAGATATTATTGTTATAATATAGAGTATTGAGAGGCATCAGAGCATGGTGGGTAGAAAACTGGCATGAGAATCAAGAACTGAATTCAAGTCCTGCCTCTAATATATGCTATATGTATAACCATAAGCAAGACATTTAACCCCTCTAGGACTATGAAGGGCATAGTAATTACAGATTATCTTCTGAAAGGAGAGAGTGGAGGGGAAGGAGGAAAGGGAAAAGAGAAAGTAAAAGAGAGAGACAGAGAGAGAGAGACAGAGAGAAAGAAAGAGAGAAAGAGAGAGAGACAGAGAGAGAGACAGAGAGAGAGAGACAGAGACAGAGAGAGAGACAGACAGAGACAGAGAGAGAGATAGAGACAAAGACAGAGAGACAGAGACAGAGAGAGAGACAAAGACAGAGAGAGACAGAGAGAGACAGAGACAGA
>CM053589.1:27213590-27265955 GCA_028646515.1 Pseudochirops corinnae | reverse complement strand
AGAGAGAGAGAGAGAGAGAGAGAGAGAGAGAGAGAGAGAGAGAGAGAGAGAGAAGTTAATAGCATTAAGATAGGGAAAAGATGTCAGGAGATCCAGGCCATTGTTTCTCAAAACATTTTTTGGTTTCAGAGCCCTTTAAATTTAAAAATTATTGAAGAGTCCCCAAAGAGTTATTTGTTTATGTGCAATACATCTGTCCCTATGTATTGGATATGAACTTAAATTGCCTTACTGTGAATATGAAAATAGTTTTAAACTCAGAGACCCCCCTGAAAGGGCCACAAGGACACCCCAGGTTCCCTGGACAGCACTTCTTTAATTACAGATCTAGGCCAACACTCTTTAAAAAGTGAGAAAATTAATGTCCATAAAAGAAAAATGAGTTCCTTAAGGTTATGCAGGTGGCAAATATGTAGCAATGGCAGGATCTGAACCCAGGTCCCTAGACTCCATCTCCAATCTACTTTTCACTCTACTGACTGGCTTTCCTTTGCCCCTGCCACATTTTACTTCCTTGTATACTTTAAAGAGACAGTAGATGGAGAGCTGGGCTAGGAATCAGGAATATCTAGGTTTAAATCCTGCCTCTGACACATAGTGCTAGGTGACTTCTCCAAACTCCAAGTGATTCTTTAAGACTATCATTTGCAGAAAAGACAGCAAGCTGCATTGACAGAGGGAGTTTCCTCATCTGGAAGTTCCCTGTGCCCATGAAATCTCATATGCAACCATTATCCATGTTTATTTAAGTACAGTTCATATCACCCATGTCCATTAGACTATATATTTTTTTTCATTTTTGTATCCTTAGTGTCTTGAGCAAGGATTATACATAATAATTCCTTAAGAGATAGTTGTTGGATTGAATAAACAAGATACAGCCTAAAGGAGCATCTGATCTAGGAGAATTGCCTTTGTATTTCATATTCCCATATAGCACATCTGTTTTTCTTCCTACTGTTGCCTCTCCTCAAGAGTTTTTGTTTTGTTGTCTAGTAGCACAGAAGAATTTTCCAATTTTTGAATCTTCCTTTACAGTTTCTCAACTTCACTGGCTGAGGAGAAAGAGCAGACTACAAAGAAACATGGTGTCCTGGTCGTGTCCCTTTGTAACAAACTTATTGAGACAGAATATAGCATTTTTTTTCTGGATATTTTTAACCTGTACTAGATATCATAATGGAACTAAACTGTCTTGGAGGAAGAGATATTTTAATTCTAGAACATGAAGTTCCCTTAAAAGTCATCTAGTCCAGAGGTTCCTTCTTTTTGTGTGTCATGGATCCCCTTGACAATCTAGTTTGATGGCTCCCTTTTCAGAATACAGTTTTTAACACATAAAATAAAATACATAGAATTGTAAAGCAAACCAAGTATATTGAAATACAGTTTCTACATACTTTTTTTTAAGTCCATAAATGCCAGGTTAAGAACCTCTGATCTAATCTACCCTCTGCATTTTAAGATAGGGAGACAGAATTAAAGACACAAAAGGACTTCACCAGGGTCACACAGATTTTAACTTTGTGATGATGGGAGTTAATCCCAAATGTCCTGGCTCTCAGCCCAGTATTTTTCCCACCACAGTTCATCGTAATCTCTCAAATTTCTATATAGATTTATGAATCTATAATGCTCGTGGGATGATTGTGGGAGTGTGAAAAATCTGAGTACTTTTGAGAATTTTATATTTTTATTTTAATACTCATAGATAGAAAATTCAATACTGAAAAATAGCTCAAATTTGTATACACACTAAGCTTTCCAAAGAGTTTTTACAGTGATCATCTATGCTTTATCTTTCTACAATCATATATATAAGATTATTATTTTTTGGATAAACTAATCTTCAATGTGTGTCTAGGAAGCCTTTGTCTTGGGGGGTGGGGGGCAGAGGAGAAAATAAACAGTGCTTCATGGTGAATTCTGCAGCTTCTCAAAGCTATAAGAGTGAGTAGGCCACTTTTTCCTGTTCCATGCCCAGGATTCTGCTGACTTGGACAGAGGATTGATTCTTCTCTGGAGAAGGAAACATGAGAATTCCTAAAACATGAACAAAGGCAGTGTGATGTAATTGAAAGAGCATTAGAGATTCAGTGTCAGGAGGCTTGAGTTTTTGCCTTTACTCTAACTTCCTATGAGACCTTGGGCAGAGGGGGTTGTTCGTTCCAGCTGTATTAGTCTGTGATTCTAGGATCTTTATGTATCCTGACTATGCATTACTCTCTCATAGAAGAATGAGAAGAATAGGGATTATGCAACAATTCCTGGAAGATGCCACTTCCCAAGTGAATCTCCTGAAACCTCCTGGACTACCAGCCACTGTCTCCCAGTGCACAAGTTGATCATTTTGTATAAATCAGGGGCCCTTAGAATTTTCGTATATGTCATGGAACAATTTGGCAGTCTAGTGAAGCCTATGGAGCCCTTTTCAGAACAATATTTTTAAATGAATAAAATAACATTCATAGTATTAACAAAGAAACCAATTCTATTGAATCAAGATATTATTTAATTCCAATTCAAGTTTCCTAACCCCCTGAAATTCACAAATTGGACTCCATGTTAAGAACCCTTGGTGTAAATGAAGGTTCACTAATGACTGTCAGCAACTAATATTTCTTTCTTGAAAATATTGAGTTGTCTGTGTGCAGATCCTCAGGAAGTCCTTTTGTGGGCCTTTGGTGTCTACACCTGATTAATGCCTGGACAATGGCGCCATACCAACTCGGCACAGTAGCTCCAAAGCAATTAGGCACAAATTTCAATGTCATAGTCATTGGCAAAACAGCAGAGCCTGGATGACTGCCACCCTCACTGTGGATGATGCTTATCGTCTGCCTACTTGGAAGTTCCCAGATGGCCAGAAATGTATTCTGACACCCGCTTTCTGAGTGTTTCCATAATGTCTTCAAACATGGTCTCAAAAAGTGAGTTGAATAAGATGAAATCCATTATGGAACGGTGCTTTCATTTCTTTGGTAGTAGTGACTGAGCTGGGCAAGGCACCAACCATATCATCATGGATTATGCTTAGGGTGAATTTCTTAGAGCAGTCAGACTTGCTTAGTAGCTGCAAGTATACTAATAGTGTTGAATGGTTTCATGTTTTCTTCCAACTCTAGAATGTTCGGTAGGATTCTTTGTCTATCAAAATGAACCGTTCCTGAAGCTCACATAAAACTAAAATCATAGCCACTCTTAAAGGTTGTAGTCTAAATCTACACCACAGTTCCAGGTAGTATGAGGCAGTGGAAAGGGTGCTAGCTTGGAGTGCTGAACTAGAACTCGCTGGACTTGAGTTCAAATCCTGTTCTGTCATTTACTGCCTGTTTGACCTCCTATAAATCTCTTAACTTTTCTAAACCTTAGCTTCCTCATTTGTAAAAAAGGAGTGGATTGTACTGGGTGACATCCAGAGTTACTTTAAACTCTAAATCTGTCATTCTGTGAGTGTCTAGAATCTTTGAATGTTAAGGATAAAAGGTATCATTAATCAATCAGTTAATCAACAATCATTTATTAAGAACCTATGTCTTCCTGGCACTCTGAGAGGCCATAGGATTACAGAAACCAAGCAATGAAGCAATCTCACATTATATTGAGGGAGATGACATTTACATATATAAGTATAAATGGAATAAATAGAAGGTCGGGAAGGAGATGGCACTAATAATAGCATAATGGAACTATCCAGGTTAACTCCTTTATTTTACAGAAAGAGATGAAATGACTCACCTAAGGTCACACACAAATAGTTATTAATGGCAAAGCAAGGTCAAGATCCCAGGTCTCTCTGGCTCCTGGTTCAACATACTTTCCATTATGTCACATTGATTCTTTTTTTAAAATTGATAGTGGTGACTTAGTCATTTCAGAAAAATTTTTATCAGAATGTGTTTCCGGAACAGGAGAACACAGGCATAGTATGGAGACATAGCTGTGTAGAAGATAGTCACCAATCTCTTTGGTCCACTGGCATTGACCACTGTAGTTAGGATGATCCCAAACTCTGAGCATTTGCAACCTTTCCCCTGGAAGGTTGGTGGCTGGTAAAATGCTTTGCACAGTGAGTGGAATGCCCAGAGTGTGAGTTTCATCGGCTTTCATTGAGAATGGCGATGACACGGGGACTTTGACAGCAGTGAGGTATTTTGGGTGTTTGTATGTTCTTTTTTGCTGTAGTGCATTTTTATTTTTGTCATATTGTGCCAAACAATAAATAAAGGCGACATTAATATTCATGAAAGGCTGCAGGAAGAAAACGTTGAGTTTATTTGGCTCTCAGGGACACAAAGTACTGAAGAGAAGATGCTGTAAATTCATAGTTTGAGAATAAAATAGCAACAACAATCACCATCATCAGTTTAATTCTCTGGGGTACATCAAAAGCATGGCAGGCTAGAGACATACATGAGTAAGGGGAGAAAAGAAAAACGTTAGGAAGGTGCTTCGCTGCTGCCCAGATCATAGAGGAGACCCCCAAAATATTCCCAAATAGAGAAGGACTTTGCCGTTGAACACAGAGGGAGGAGTAGGTAAAAGGAGGGCAGGATTGGATCCCATGGCATTATAGCAATTTTTTGAAATGCACATTAGCCTTCTGTCTTATACAGCCTGCTGGGAATCAACAGAGAAATGAGACTTATACTCAGCACACAGACAAGCCCTGGGACTAAGTTCCTCTTTTATCCAGGGTCTGGTAGGTGATAAGCCTGCCTTCACCTCTGCTGGATTAGAAAGAGGGACACTCACCCTGAGTAACAAGAATCTCATGCAAGAGAGGAAGCCTTTAAGTGGGCAAAAGATCCAGGATGACTAAAAATGCAGTTGGGTTCTCTTTGGTCCTTGATCAATACTCAGGGAATCCCTTAGGGATGGGAGAAATATTCCCACTATGTTCACCTTTCAACAGGAGTAGAAGGAAATCCTCACCTGAGGGATTTCAGAAGGGGAAACAACGTGACGTGAAAGGTGGATAGTAAGCTAGTCCCATTATACTCTGTGTGCTCAGAGACTTGTAGCTAACTCCAAAGGAAGGAAAATGAAGGCTCACATAAATGAAAGCATTGTCATCTTTTTTCACTACTGTACTTGGGCTCCCTTCTTTTTTTGTTTCTTCTAGCAGTGAATACCTGGAATACCTGAAAGTAATAATTTACTTTCATATAGTTTACTATAGGTTGCGAAAAGCTTTCCTCACAACAACCCTGTGAGACAGGAAACTGAGCATCACAGAGGGGAAGAAATTTGCATAAAATTGTCAGCCAGCCAATGGTAGAGCTGGGATTTGAGTCCAGCTCTCCTGTTGCCAAAATTTGGTATTATTTTCATTACATTGCTAAATGAAATCTGATGTCCTTGGCTACTGAGGTGTTTTCTTATAGACTGAGCAGATAGAAAATCAGAGACCTGGATCTTCTTTTAACCCTACCCCTTAACTATCTGTGTGGCCTCAGACAAAGTATTTAACTTTTCTGGACTTAGGCATCCACCTCTGCAACGTGTAGTTTATTGGTTTGAGTTGGAAGAAAATGTAGATGTCACTTAATCTGACACCCTCCTTTTTATAGACGGAGAAACTGAGACCACTTAACCAAAGGCTAACTGACTTGCATGAGGTCACACAGACTGCAAGTGGGCAAGTAGCAGGGTGGTAAGATGATCTCTATAATGTTTTTCTGCTATGAATAGCTATGAAATTCTAAATATAGAACTGATCATATGCCATGTTTTCCCATGAACACACAAGATGTTGTATCTAGATTTATTATTTCACCAGGCAATTATTTTTCCAACATTATATTATCATAATATACTGGGATGCTGGAACCTGCGTTGCTATAATGAATTAGATCTGATTGTCCTGAACTACTAAAGCGGCAATTCTCAACCTGTGGGCTGCAACCCCTTTGGGGGTCGAATGACCCTTTCACAGGGGTCACAGGGGTCGCCTAAGACCATCGGAAAACACATATTTCTGATGGTCTTAGGAACCGAGACACGGCTCCTTTATCTGTCTCCAGGGGGGTATGCCCACATGCAGATACACCCACATATGAGTATTAAAGGATCGCAGCATTAGGAAGGTTGAGAACCACTGTATTAAAGGTAGACATTAGGGAGGCAAGTGTCATGACTGACATTTGTGAAATAGTTATATAATAAATAATGAGTCATAACCAAACCTTGTTAATTCATCTAATCATTCAGGAGAAACTATTTAATTATATGGATAAATTTTCAAGGTAAGAATTTATAGATAACTTGGGAAAGTAAAATATGAAGGTTTTAAAAACAATATGATACAGGGAGAAATCTTCAGGCTGAAACATCTTGAAAGATTTTTGCTACAATCCTTTCAAGCAACCTGAAAAGTAGGTGGAGAGAATGTTCCTTGCTTACTCATTGAAGAAATGAAGATATTGAGAGAATAAAGGATTTTCTGTTTTCCTCATACCATGTCAGAGGCAGAGTTAACATCAGAATTCAAAGGACACATCTACATGGGCCTTTAAATTAAACAATGAATAGCTCAGAATGGACAATTAAAAATCCCATAATCTAAAGTGTCTTCTAATATGTATTTTCCTTGTGTTACATAGAAAAATCATTTTTGCTTGGATTCAATAGCTACTGTAAGCAAACTGGAATCAATTTAAAAAAAAATCCTGTAAGTGTGTTCTGTGTTTTTAAAGAAATTTACAATAATAAAAATGCATATTTTCCTTTTTCAATGGATTTTGGGGTGTTTGTTGATGCCAAATACATTCCTAAAATGTGTGCATTTGTAATAAATACTTTGTAGACATGCCCCTACCCTGCTTGATTCTCTTAAGCCTTATGCTCAGTCTGTGAAGACACCATTGTTTTGGTAGATTACAAATTCTATAGACCAGATCTCAGATCTCTCAGAAGTATAAAGTGTTTTCTGTCGTCACCAGAAGAGGAGCCCTCTACCCCTTTTACATCTCTTATGTGGCCATAAGAGGGGAAAAATTCTACGACTCCTATGTAAATCTTGGCACATTATCTTGTGCCTTCTCCTCTGCACCTTGGTTTTGAACAATATTACCCCTGACTCCCAGGCTTAAAATCAATGAGTGGTTTGTGATTGATACATAAAAAAAGAGGAGCTGCAAGACATATTGTGTAGATACATGAGGGCACAAAAATAAATAAATAAAAGTCAAGTTTCAGACCATTGATCACTATTAGTTAGCCTTATCCAAAAGTCTGGGGAAGAAAAATGATGAGGAAAGGGAATAAGCTCTTACATTGTACTTACTATGTACCCAGCAATATCCTAAGCACTTTTTACAAATATCATCTCATTTGATCCTCATAACAACCTCGGGAGGTAGGTGCTGTTATCATCCCAATTTTATAGCTGAGGAAACTGAGGCAGACAATGGCTAAGTGACTTACCCAGGGTCATGAAGCTAGTCATTGTCTGAGGCTAAATTTAAAGTCACGACTTCCTGACTCCAGGCCCAGTGTTCTATCTACTGGGTGACTTAGCTGAAGGAAATGTCACTGTTATGCTCACTATAATGTCTGTGTTAAATAAGGAAAATTTGCTTAGTGAAATATATATTTTCCTATTTATCCTCTTATCTTTAAAAGTTATGCTATCAAGTGTGTTTCTGAACCCTGTTTATATGAAACATTAAAAACAAAAATAAATTGGGAAATATGATAATGAAATATATATAATATGACAGAATAGAATAATGAAATATATGTGTACATATAAACATACATGGATAGATAGATAGACAGATAGACAGACATGTAGCTATCATTTTCCAGAATCAGAGGAACATCACTTCAGAATTCAAAAAGATCTTAGGAATAATCCAGTCTAACTCTTTCATTTTATAGAGGAGGAAACTTTGGAGGTTATGTTATGTGAGTTACCAGGATCACAAAGGTAGTTAGCAGCAGAGCTGAAAATTGAACAGTCCAATGACCTTCAAATCATAAACATTAGGTAAGGTATAGATTGGAAACTTACCGTATGCTCACTAAAAGTATTTGCTTTTGACTGAGGAAATCCAGAATAGAGACCACGTTGAAGAGGAATTCTTTGTGAATAGTATAGTCTTCCAGATGCTCCCATTTGTGGGTGACACAGTCTTGATACCATCAAGCCCCAGATTACTGGAAAAATACTAATTTTTAAAATGTTGACTTTTTGTTTCAGAATCATTAATAGCATTGCAGTTTCTCAATGAAAATCCAGACTACTTCAATCTGAACCCAGTTCATTATCCATTGAAATTTTAACTTTAGAAAAATATGTCAGGCAGCTAGATGGCATAGTGGATAGAGTGCCAGACCTGGAGTAAAGATGACTCATCTTCTTGAGTTCAAATCCAGCCTCAGATACCTCCTAACTGTGTGACCCTGGGAAAATCACATAGCCCTGATTGTCTCAGTTTCCTCATCTATAAAATGAGCTGGAGAAGGAAATGGCAAACCACTCTAGTATCTTTGCCAAGATAACCCCAAAGGGGGTCACAAAGAGTCAGACATGACTGAAATAACTGAACAACAGCAACAAAATTATGTTAGGAATGTATTTTTATGAATGGAACTTTTGGCTTGTGGAAAATTGATGGAAGAGAATACCTATTCAAATTAAAGATATTTGATAAAAGGGCAACAGTATAGCACTAGAATGTTTTATGAAAATATATATTTTTCAAATGGATTTGATAATCATTTTTAAAATGCCTAGTATATGCAAGAAACTTTAAGGTAGAAGAGTTGAAAATTCTTTAAGCTGAGTTGAATGCACAGAGGAAAATATTTAGGGAAAGATAAAAAGAAAAACAAGAGAATCTATCATTGTGAGAGTATACCACAGAATGACCAGCCAGATAGAGAATACTGATACTACCTTCCCAATACAAATCACAAAAGTGGGTGTACAAAACACACACAACTAGGCTGGATTTGAACTCAAGAAGATGAGTCATCTTTACTCTAGGTCTGGCACTCTATCCACTATGCCATCTAGCTGCCTACATATTTTTCTAAAGTTAAAATTTCAATGGATAATGAACTGGGTTCAGATTGAAGCAGTCTGGATTTCCATCTCTGAACCATATTGGTTGTGTGATCTTGGGTAACCCTTTCAGCACCCTAGGCAATTCTTAAACTAGAAACTGCATGCAAAGTGCCCATTTGTCTTGGGAAAAAGAAGTTTTCTCATCAGTATTTCCCTAATCTAATGAAATCCAAGGTATTATTTCCCTCTTATCCCATCTCCCAAACAGACAGACAAACAAAAATAAAGTTTTGTTTTTTTTTAATCTGGACTTTGTTATAAGTCCCATTCTGCTCAAAGCAGAACATCTGATAAATCCTTGACTCACCTAATTTTATCTCTTGAAAGTCAGAGGAAGCAATCACAAGAATGCCACTACCCCCTCCCTGATATAATTCTTATCCATCTGGGAGTCTATGAAGTGGCTATGATAGAAACTTGTGAAGAACCTGGTCAGGTTATCTGAAAGTTCCCAATAGCCAGGGAAGGGGGCACTGAACAAAGACAAATATGTAACCTAGAATTTAGGAAAGACATATTGTGTTTTGTTTTTCACATTGTATTTTAAAAGGAAATGCTATTCTGTTCTGAGTACTATATTTTGAAAGGCAATTGTGCTCAATCCTGAGTGCGATATTTTGAAAGGGAATGAATTAAGAATGTTGTGATCAGTTGCTGCATGCAAATAAGATATTGGCAGTGAAGGGTCTGGAAGTCATATCATATAAAGAACATTTCATGGACCTAGAGATATTTAATCTGGGTAAAAGAAGAATCAATAAAGATATGATTTGGGTCTCCCAATATTTGAAGACTTAGCACAAGAAATGGGGGGTTAGATTTATTTTGTATATCTCCAAAAGGCCTAACTAAAACCAAAGATTCACTACGGAAATGTAAATTTCAACTCACTAAAAGAAAGAGCTTTATTACAATTAGAGTCAGCAAGCAGTAGGGTAGAGTACCTTTAAAAATAGTGAGTACCTTGTCACTGGATATGTTTAATCAGAGGCTGACTGAAAATGTGCTAGAAATATTGTTTGAAGGATTCCTCAATGGATTCAAGGGTTGTCCTAGTCTATAGTCCTGACTCTAAGACTGTAGCATTCCAATTTAAAATGGTTTAGCAAAAAGAGTCAAAAAGTGATACATAGGATGGTAGGTATATATTCCTGGTTCTATCTTCCAAATCTGTAATTTCTGATATAGTTCAAAATTTTGGTGGATTTGTGCCTCCATCAAGGTGAAGACTCTTTCCAGTTTAGATTAAAAACAAACAAAAGCTAACAATGGCTTTTTATCTTGTGTAATTTCTTGTCCCATCCCTAGCCTTATTCTATGTGCCAGAAGCTATATTAAGTTCTGGGAATACAAAGAAAAAGCAAAAATAGTCCCTTCCCTCAAAGAGCTTAATTCTAATGGTCAGAAAAGGCATGTGTAATGGAGATATACTTACATCTCCGTCAAGGATACATCCAGCATGGTGAAGGTCTTTTTTTTTTTTTTAATTTTGGAGGTATCAGTGGAGCACTGGATTTGACCAATTATAATCCAGTGTCCTGGCTGTACGACTAGTCCACTCCCTTATCTGATCATATCTCTGATGATATCTCTTATGTCACTTGTTGCATGTCGGTCATCATTGGAAATATGTTGCAGCCTACTTATGTCCACAATACGTCTACCCATGAACCATGCGTCCCTTGCAATTTGGATTCTTCAGCATTCCCAGTGCTCCCAAATTCAGAAATGTGTGTGTGTGTGTGTGTGTGTGTGTGTGAGTGTGTGTGTGGGTATGTGTATGTGTTTAAAGATAGATTCATTTCCCCCTACTTCCATTGATATGCGCTTTTGGTTCTCTAACAGTAATGAAAAATTTCCCAAATGCAGTACTGTTTGTTGTCTTCCTTTTCATTCCGTTGTAGATCCAAGTCATTATCCATCATCAGAGCCTGTCCCAGATATAAGTACTAATGTTCTAGCTCAGTGAATTAACCATCCACCTGTATGTCACATTCTCGACATTTATTTTTCGTCTTTAGTTTTTCCTTTCTGGATTTTTGGGCTGATCCATTTTGCATAATCATGGATTTCATTGAGGAGGCCCTACAATCCTGAAATCAATTAGCACAATATTGTACACAAACAGGAACATATCACTATCAATTCTATAGATTCTATAGGGAATCCTTCCACTTGGAATATGGGTAGAACAGCTTCCTGACAGTGGCAAATACCGATTCTGAGAATAGAATCTTTCTTTTTAATGCCTTGTGCTATGTTTACCATTAGAGAGTTTAAAAAAAAAAACATATTTATCTCTGCAATGGCATTTATCAAGTAATTTTAGGTAATCCTAATGCACACATAAAAGACTCTCCATGGGAAAAAAAATACGTTTAAAGCTGTATTTTACTCTATTGAGCACACTTTTGCAGGGAGTAGGGAATAATCAGGAAACAATAAGCAAAGTGGGATCTTATATTCTCAATACCTTTCAGCCAAACAGGTTTTTATAATAATGTGGTCATCTACAGGGAATAGTTTGCAAAAGCATGCTTATTCTCTTCTTATACTTTCGCCAAGAATACCCTCCCTGAATAGATAAATAGACACAGACAAAAATGATAGCTAGAATAGATATGAATCAATCATCTATCTGCTTCACAAAGACAATCAATTAGAAAGTATGCCAATGGATCAGGCATAATTGATGTTTTGATATTTTTCTGATTGCCTTTTGGGGATAAAAAATGTTGCCTGTGATTTTTATTCATTCTTCAGCTTCCTTCTCCTCCAAATTGCTAGCACAACTATTTCTTGGTGCTTGTAAGGTTGCATTATCTCCACTAAAAATTTCCTTGGTATTTACCTGGCTTGTTCCAGACATAATTCCTGCCTTGATCCTCCTACCTCCCACTTCACGTTCCTAGTACGGTATATCAGGAATTGAAGCATGAGTGTTCAAATATGTTGGGGGAAGATTTTATCACTGATGACATAAGGAGATCATCATAAAAAGATTAACAAATGCATTCTATTTTCCATCCATTTGGTGCCTTCTTGACAGTTTTCTCTATGAATTATTTGGCTGTGATACATTTCTTTTAGGTCCACTCTCCAACTTTTTTCTAGACCAGTTTCGTTTCCTGCTACTTTTTGCTCTTTTATGAGAGGCTGCTGTTCATTATCTTCCCCCATCCTTCTTTCTAGTGCTCACAGGAGGACTCACTTTGCATTGGCACTGAGGGATGACTCTGATAGCAGTTTTAAACAGCTCCTAGATGTCAATCTTGATCAATTTCCTCATTCCCAATGAGTATGCTCAGACCACAACATCACCTCCCCTCCCCAGCTGTTTCCTTTCCTAGAATCTTATCTAATCTAAAAGTTTGATTTAATCCCATCAAGATTCATAATTCACTTGGCTGGTGTTTATTTCCATCTCACAGGACCTTAATCTTTTTTCAAACTTCAAATGCCCCAAAGGGATTACTTACTCATATATTGATTAGATAGCATTTACTGAATGAAAGCAGAAGCAAAAGGCACCTTATTAAAATCTGCTGTGGCTGTAAGTAAACTGTAGCTACTTTCTGGCTTCACTTTTATGCCCTACCTTTTGCCACCATCAGTAAGACAAGTGAATAACAAAAACCTCTATACCAAGTGGTTCTCAATCTCACAGTCATAAGGGTTGAAAAAGAGGTGATTGTCTTACCACTGAGTTCCTGTTCACACTGACTGGCTGAAACTTGAATACCACTGGATTCCTTTGAAAAGTTCATTCCTTTCCTGTCCTTTGGCCAGACAAACCTTAGAGACACAGAACTGTCAGCTGTCTCAACGGGTGCTGCCTATACCCTTTTCTCTGTAGAAAAGGGGTTAGTATGAGTAGCCTGCATCATTTACATGTATATTTTAGGATATCTTATTATGCTTATTGCCTTTATCACAAATTACCTAGAATCTGATATTAGCATTTCTATTTGCCCCATTTAAAAATATTCTGGCTTTATTTAGTGTATGTAAAAGAGTTACTCTTATATAGGGATTGTTAAAAAAAAACAAAACAAAACATAAGGAGCTCAAACATTATTGCAGAATTTCACTAGCATTAGATTTGATTTACCATTTAGTAGGGTTTCAAAAGTATGTGTAGGGGCAGTGGGGTGAGATGGGAGGTGAACCATTTCCTGAAGTTCATGGGGAAGAAGATTCTTAATTTCCCACATTCCATCCCTTGTACATGCCACACTTCATTTTTGAGTGGCATGAAGATAGAACTTTGATTTTCCTATCACAATAGATGGGAGGACAAAATGGCAAGTACCCAGGACCCTCCATTCTCCCAAATGACTCTCCCTTTCCCTTTTTCTCATAAAGTATACCAAGGGTATTTACAACCTGTTCTAGGAGAGCCTGATAGGTAATTGTCTTTTTTTCTTTCTAAAACTTTTTCACGTGCTAACATATATAACCAAGGCAGATGAATTTAATTCAACTTTATGCATAAGTAAAAAAAAAAACTAATTTTACAAAAGAGGTCTACTAAAGATAACATTGTATAGTTATACAGTGGTTTGACTCGGAGTCAGAAAGACCTGATTTCAAAACTTGCCTCAGATATTTAATATCTATGTGGTCACTTAATATTTCTTAGCCTTCATTTTCCCATCTGTGAAAGGGGCATAAATGTGCTTTCACGGGACTATGGTAAGGAACAAATGAGATAACATATGTAAAGCTCTTTGCAAGCCTTAATGCACTATATAAACGCTGGCCATTATTCTTCGTTTGCTCTGTGAGTTAGCCAGAATTCTGTCCTCAGCCATGTAATATATAAAGATGGAGATCAAAATGAGTCAGTCGCATTATCAAATCATCTAGGAACTTTTTTAATGTCTTAGTCAGGTGTACATGAACAATTCTTTTTCAGTCATCACAGTTGGTATCATGATGTATTAACAATGAAAGATAATTGAGCAGCATAAATCTGTGAGTGAAAGAGCTCTTTCAGCCCTCCCTGGTTCACCAATATCATGGCATCATTTCATTAATTCCTCATAAAGTGCCACTCGTATTTAAATTGAAATAATTAGCTGTCAAAGAAGGAGGAAGTTGTGTGTGTGTGTGTGTGTGTGACTTATGTAGCTGCTTGTTCTATGGGATGGGGGATGGGGACGAGGTGGGAATAGTCTTCCAATCAGAGTTTCTCTTTGGCATGGGAAGGAGAGGAGAAGCAATACACTGACCCTTGTAGTGCAGAGTGTATAGAAGTGAAAGCTTCAGAGTAACACAGTGCCTGCTGAGCTTCCCACAAAGCCCCCATTATTGCTGTGCCGATGGCTCTGTTTTCATCGCATTGAAAATGTCACCCTGCACATCAACATAAGCAATTAAAAGCAAGAGGAAAAACATCCGCCTTCTTGTTTCAGATGCTCAACAAAGAAAGGGAAGCTTGAGACTCCAGAGAAAAGGGAAGTTCAGCATTATCAAATCCCACCTCCACCCACACTCATCTCCCACTGCTCTCCCATAAAACTTGTCTGTATAATTTTTTTAAAACTTTATGTCTTTAAAAATGGAAATAAGTAAGGCAGAAAAAGAAGCCATGAAAGGATCATTGATGTCTGTCAAGATGTAGGTTAATACATTTTAAATCAGTACATAAAGAGATGAAATTGTAGTTCACTAGGTGTGATATTAATTCTAAAATAACTTGGAATAGAATGCATTTCATTTAGAAGAATGTTCCCTAGATGTATACAATCCCCTTGTGAACTCAGTAAATCTGTGATAACAAATCAATATTGATACAGAAATGTAAAGCAAAGAGATATGATGCAGGGAATATACCACTGGATATAGACTCAGAGGACTCAAGTTCAAATTCTCACTCCATCTATGATTGACCACATTCATAACCCTGGGTGAATAATTTAGCCTATTTAGGTCTCAATTTCTTTATGTGTAAATTAAGGGTGATGATGCTTGCTTCACTTGGGGGTTGCGAGAAAAGTGGCTTTTGTAATCAAATAATATAGATAAAGCTCTTTGTAAACCTTAAGTGATATATAAATGTTAGCTATGATTATTGTAAATAATAATAAAGATATCATAATGGTTATTGTTGTTCAGTCTTATCTGATGCTTTGTGACTCCACTTGGGATTGTCTTGGCAAAGATGGCTTGCCATTTCCTTCTCTAGCTCATTTTATAGATGACAAAACTGAGGCAAATGGGGCAAATAATTTGCTCAGGATCACAACAACTGGTAAGTGTCTGAGGTCACATTTGAACTCAGGTCTTCCAGACTCTATGACTGGTGTTCTATTCACCGTGTCACCTAGCTTGTCTATCATGGTTACCAGGCAGTTTTTGTGGTATAGTGGGTAGAATACTTGACTTGGAGTCAGAAAGACCTGAGTTCAAATATTCTTCTAGATTCTCCTAGATACTTCTGGCCTTGTGATCCAGGATAAGACACTTTAAATTGTGTGAATATTAATTTTCTCAGCTGTAAAATGGGATAATCCATCTTATAGGGTTTTTGTTATGATTAAATGAGATGAGCAATTTGGAAACCTTGAAGAGCTGTATAAATGCTGCTATTAACCATTTTTATCAGTTTCAGCCCAGACTAGTCACTAATTACCTGTGCGACCTTGAGCAGATGGCTTATCCCCTTTGTGTCTTAGTTTCCTCCTCTGTAAAATGGTCAGTGGATTGCACTAGATGCTTTCTAAAAGTCTCTTCTAGCTCTAATATTTATGAACCACTCTCAAGGCAGGAAGGAACCAAGAAAGGTCTATCAAGCCAGACATTACCTAAGTCTTCCAGTACAAATGATAATCTACTTTATTCTATAGACCTTGAATACATATTTCACAGTTTACATTAATTATCCATTCAGTATTATTATTTATTTATTTTTAGTTTTCAACATTCATTTGCACAATATTTTGAGTTACAAATTTTCTCCCCATTTCTCCCCACCCCAAGACGGCAAGCATATAGAATACCCCTGCCCCCAATCTGTCCCTCTCTTATATTCCCTTATTCTCCCTTTCTTGTAGGGCAAGATGGATTTCTATACCCCATTGCCTTTATATCTTATTTCCCAGTTGCATGTAAAAAAACAATTTTTTAACATTTGTTTTTAAAACTTTAAGTTCCAAATTCTCTCCCTTCTTCCCTCCTCACCCACCCCAACTGGCAAGACAAGCAATTCAATGTAGGTTATACAGGTGTAGTAATGCAAAACATTTCCATAGTAGTCATATTGTGAAAGACTAACTATATTTCCCTCCATCCTATCCTGCACCCCACTTATTCTATTTTCTCCTTTGACCCTGTCCCTTTTCAAAAGTGTTTGTTTCTTACTACCCTCTCCCCCAATCTGTCATCCCTTCTATTATGCCCCCCAGTCTTATCCCCTTCCCTCCTACTTTCCTGTAGGACAAGATACCCAAATGAGTGTGTATGTTATTCCCTCCTTAAGTCAATTCCAGTGAGAATAAGGCTGACTCATTCTCTTTCACCTCCAGGCTCTTGCCCTCCATTGTAACAACTTTCTCTTGCCTCTTTTATAAATTGTCCATTCAGTAACAGAAAAATATTCTTCTACTGAAGCAGTCTTTATTGTATTAGAAGCATACTCAGTGATTAATCAGACATGATGGATAAGAGAAGAATGAAACAAAGTTGATTCTGAGGCTTTGAGACTAGATGACAGAGTATACAGATACCATGGTTGTTTGGGAGGTTAAGGTGATAAATCCAACTAGAATATTTTGCTGGCACATATGGCTGGTTCTTCTTTTACTTCTCTCATCTTCCTTTCTCCCTAACCACACTTCAACCATCCTTCAACTCTAGCAGGATTATAAAATTAACCTCTCACTGACCTCTATCCCTCTAGTCTTCCCACGTTTGCAATTCATTCTCCAGACATTTGGCAAAGTAATCTTTCTAAAACACAAATCTGATCATATTACTCTCTTGCTCACAATCTTTAGTAGCTCCCTATTACTTCTAGAATTAGATGCAAACTCCTTCACTTGGCACTTAAGACCTTCCCAAATTGGTCTCCAACCTGCCATTTTGCCCTCACTTTAAATTTTCACAAGATTCCTATCCACATACTCTACATTTCAATCAAATTGAATGAGAAGCTGTTTCTTAAAGTTCTCATGCCTATCTCCCATCTGCCTCCATTCAAACAAATTATCCCTCATTCCTGAAATATACTCCCTCCTTGTCTCTGCTTTCCAGAATCCTCTTTATTCTAGGCTCCATTTAAATGCTGCCTCTTTTAGAAGACCTTCTCTATGATCTTTGTACTAAAATTTTCCTCTCCATCCAATTTTCTAGAGCACTTTCTAGATTTTGTCTCTTGACCCCATTATAGTCTCCATTGTATCACATTTGTCAATGGATGCCACTTCTCCCTGATAGAATGGAAGGTCCTTGAGGCCAACGAATCATGCCAGATCTCAGTCTTGTATTTTCAGCAACTAGAATAGTGTTTTGCATATGCTAATTTCTTAATAGACATTAAATTAAATTGATTTCAGCCTACCATAGGATTTTTCTAACTCACCAACATAAAGGGAATTATATATAGAAGTCCTATACAAGTTTTCAGCTTGACACTGCTTTTCTTTTTCTTCTTCTAATTTTAATTTTATTTTTATTATGAACTTAATAATTTAAAAAACAAACATCCCAGTACAGGAAGGACAAAAAAAGACATAAAATTGTATTTGAGAAACATGAATTTCTGTTATGTGCAGTCATTTTGTAAGAGCATATAAAGTACTTTAAGGTTCAGAAAGTACTTTACATGTATGGATGCATTTGATCCTCATAATACTGGGAGGTAGCTGCTATTATTATTCCCATTTTACAGATGAGGAAACTGAGACACAGAGAGGTAAGTAAAGTGATTTGCCCAGGCTAACACAGCTGGTAAATATCCGAAGTCTTCCTGACCCTTAGTCCTAGGCTTTTTCCACTGTGCTTCTTAGTTGCGTGGCACATCCTGAGTCAAAAGTTCAATGGGAAGACATACTCAGCATCTCATGCTACTGTTAGATAGAGTTCTATGCCTTCTTACCTGCCCTCTTTCCAGCCAGCCCACAAAGGTCTATGTAAGATCTATAAGGCATTCACCTCACTCACTGTAGCCCTAAAGTTCATTGACTTGAGGACTGTTGATATGCTTTTCTTAACTTTTTTTTTTCTTGTGCAAGAATACATAAGAGAGGCAATGTGGTATAGTGCTATATGCACTTGGGAGTCAGCAAATTTTGTTTATATCCCACCTTGAACACTTACTGACTGTGTGACACTAAGCAAGTCATTTCACCTCTGAGCCTTGGTTTCCTCAACTGTAATAAAGGTTTGATGGCTTGTAAGATCCCTTCATCTTAAATCTATCATCCTCTAATTTAGGGGCTCCTAATTATGAATTTTGAAACGTCTTAATAATTATGTTTCAGTACAATTGGTCGACTTTGTAATCTTAAGCACTTTATCTTATACATTTAACATTTTTATTCTGAGGAGTCTAAATGAATCATGAGCCACCAAATTGCCAAATGGCTCCATGTTACAAAAAAGGTTAAGAACTTCAAATCTTATTCCAGATTTAGTATTTTTTCTCCATAAGATCTCTTTGTCAATTGTCTATTTTAACCCCCTCCAACTTTTTTTTAGCCAAAGTCAAAAACAAATTAATCTTATTACTACTTTAACCTAGAAAAGACATTACTCAGAGGGGTCTATGATAGTTATTGTCAAGTATTTTAAGTGCTCTTTTGAGAAGGGGGTGGTTAGACTTGTCCTGTTGGCCCCAGTAAACATAGCATAGAAAAATAAGTGGAAGCTGAAAACAAGTAAATTTTGACTTGACATCAGGAGAAACCAGAAGTAGAATGGGTCCTCTGGAGAGGTTAGAAGAGAGGTCTCCCTCTCATTGGAGGTCTTCAAGCAGAGTCCAAATCATCACTTCTCATAGTAGGGATTCCTTTTGGCTATAGATTTGACTAAACGGTACTTAAAGTTCTCAAATTCTATGGTTCTTAGTTTCTCTAATTCTCTCCCTGACCCTTTCATTGCCAATGCTCTAGGATCATATAATCATGAGATTTTAGACCTCAAAAATCTACATAGAGATCCTATAGTTTAACTGTCTCATTTTATAGATGAGGAAGCTGAGAGAGAACTGAACTGACTTGACCAAGATCACAAGAGCAGTAAGTGAAAGAGGTAAGAGATGAACCTAGGTCTTCTCTGCAAATGCAATACTCTTTCTATTACATCATGCTATAATTCTAGGCCCCCTTTTTCCCTTACGTGGACTTCTGCAATAACCTCATCCCTTGGCTTTCTACTTGCAATATTGTCCCCTGCCAATCCATCATACATGCTGAAAGCAGCATCTTTGCCTTGTATTAAATGTCCTCCTGCATTGGACAATCTGCTGTGTCTAAATCCTAGCCATTCAAAGCACGACTAACTTGTCCCTACCTCCACGAAAGTTTCTCTTATTACCCAAGTGCAAAAGAGTCTCTCTTTGCTGCTCGCATAATCCTTTGTGCCTCTTTATAAATTTGCTGCACTTTCCCTTAAATGTGTTTGAAAACATTTTAATTTCTCAACTAGATAGTAAACTCTTTGGGGACAGACACAATGCATTGTTCATATTTGTACATACAAATGTGCCTGGGACTGTGTCTTACCCATTTTTCTTTTTTATCCTGAACCTGGTGATTTCATTGATGATAGGAACTTCTACCAATGCCACTTGAGGAATCAATGAGCTAATTGCAACTTCGTTCCAGTAAGTTGACTCTTATAATTTTGAGACTGAAATTCTTCACAAGGAGATATGAAGGCAAGAAGGTGAACACGTACAGAAAGCTTCCTCAACAACCTTATATCAATAACACTCAGGAATTCAGATAAGAAGAATTTCAGGCTAATATATCCAGATGGAAGAGTACCATATAGTAGATAGCCTTCCAGTTGCCTCAGACCCTTGATTATTGACCTCATCCCAGAAGGGGTCAGCAGCTTGCCCTTTGCCAGGGCTTCCTAAGGCAATGAGAGGTTAAGTAATTCACCCAGTATCACATGGTAAGTTTTAGAAGCAATATTTAAACCCAGATCTCTGTAAGGCTGACTCTATCCCTTCACCATCTGCCCCTTTTCAGTTTAATAAACGCTCAAGTGTTGACATTTAACACAATGCTTATTTATTTGTTGATTCTTAGGTTCAAAATAAAGGAAATGAAATAATATTGTATTAATAAATAAAATTAAAGAAAAAAGAAAAATTGAAAAGAATTTTGTTGTAAAAGGCACATTATCTTTCTAGTAATTTGTTTCAGAATACTTATCAAGGAGGGTGAAAGGTAAAAAAAGAAATTAAATCAGAAAATGTGCTGCTAAGCAAGAAGTAATGGTTAGGAAGATTCTGGTGAGAAAACATCATGAGAATAAAAAATGGGGGCCAATCAGAAAAGATATGGGTAGTTATCCCATTCTGGATTCACATTTATGCCCTCTCGATGCTCTGACCCCCAACAAACAATTTCCTTTCCTTTTCTCCTTCTGGGATGAGGTCAATGATCAAAGGTCTGAGGCAACTGGAAGGCTATCTACTATATGGTACTCTTCCATCTGGATATATTAGCCTGAAATTATTCTTTTCTGAATTCCTGAGTGCTATTGATATAAGGTTGTTGAGGAAGCTTTCTGTAGGTGTTCACCTTCTTGCCTTCATATCTCCTTGTGAAGAATTTCAGTCTCAAAATTATAAGAGTCAACTTACTGGAACGAAGTTGCAATTAGCTCATTGATTCCTCTAATATTTTCATATTAGTTAGCCATACCCTTCTGTCTGACATTGACAAGAACCAGTTACCATTGAGATTAATTCGTGCTTGATCTTAGGGCCAGAAATATCCCTGCCTTAGGCTGCTTTCTATGCCAAACACATTTTAAAAAAACACCTATTACCCCAGGTTTTTTTAAGGAAAAAAAGTCTTTTTATTCTTTTGAATCAACAGAAAATGAAAAAAAAGAACAAAGATTAAAATAGTGATGCAATCTTGCTCTTGGACAGAAGGAAACAAACATTTACAAAGAGCATATTATGTGCCAGGCACTGTATAAGTATTATCTCATTTGATCTTCATAACAACCTTGCAAGATAGGTGCTATCATTATCCCCATTTTACAGTTGGGGAAATGGAGGCAGAAAGCAATGAAGTGACTTCCTAAGATCTCACAGCTAACGCGTATTTGATATCAGATTTGAATTCGGGTTTTCAAAAGTCCAGCCCCATCATTATCTTCTCTACCACTTATGATGGTGATCTTGGTCATCAATGATGTTTTGCATCATACAAAGAGAACTATAGATTGATGATAATTGCCCAATAAGTATCTACTGCCTAAGAAATACACACAGAGAAAAAGTAAGAAAGTGTAAGCCCTGCCATTATCATAAATTATAGTTTATCTGGTATGTTTGCAGATTCACTGAAAGGTAGGATGGGAGTTAGAGAATTTTCTAGATCATTTTTCACCTCACTTGCAACATAACCCTAATCTCAGAGATAACTTCTATAAAGTGGGGAAAACCTGGAATCTAAGTCTCAGTAACTGGTGTTTTATGTTATTTGTGTTTCTATTTGTATCCCCTTCCTTAAATATTTTTTCTCTGTTGTGTCATAGAATACCACATAGGTTGAATGTTTGAATTCTTATAGGAGAGGGAAGCTGGTCTGCATTTTTGTGCCTAGTTCCTATTTGGATACCCACAGCTCAGTTGACTCTATAGCATTATATGAATAAGATTTGTTACAAATCGAGAATGACCTTAAATTCTGCCTGATGCAAAGGACTGGCCAGTAGACAGTCAATGCAGACGAACCAGGACTAGATTTTTTTTCCTCTTGTTTGCGTCATTATCTCAGGAAATCAGAACCATGGCTAGCATCCAGGTCTACCCACTCCCAGGTTAATGTCAATACTGCCTGTGAACCTATTTTTCCTTTTATGTAGTATCTCCTTCATCACTCCCTACTTTGAAAACAAGCAGAACTATGATTTTTCAGCCCCAAAAGGAGAGGCACTGGTGTTACATCCTTTGTAATCATCATCATCATCATCAATATAGTGCCTACTATGTGCTAAATGCTTTATCATTTTTTGTTTGATTCTCACAACAATTCTGGGAGGTAAATGCTATTATTAGCTCCATTTTAAAGTTAAAGAAATTGAAGCAAAATGACTTGCCCAAGGTCACACAGCTAATAAGTCTCTAAGGCCAGATTTGGTCTTCATGCTTTCAAGTTCAATATACTATTTACTACACTACTTCACTGCCTTCTAATAGAAACCCTTTTCCCAAAGTTCAGTAAGTGTAGGAGAATTCTACTCTTCCTATGTAATGGGTGATAATTTCTCCTTTTACTCCTTGTGAGGGATGAGGACTGTCTCACATCCTAACCTTTCTCTCCACTCATAGGGCTACCACCACAGTTCAGGCCCACTTCACCTCTTGCCTGGACAACTACAATAGCCTCATAATTTGGCTTCTTGCCTCAAATCTCAATTCACTCCACATTCCACACACAAGTTACTATTTTTAAGATATTGGTCTGATTATGGCATTACTCTACTCAAGAAGATTCAGTGGCTCCCTATTGCCTCTGGGATAAGCTAGACATTCCTTTGCTTTGCATTTGAAACCTTTACAATCCAGTTCCAATCTATTTTTCTGGGATATTTTCACATTGTTCATCCTTATGTATTCTATATTTCAGTCAAACAGCCTTGCTCAATGCTCCACATACATGGAATTTCACCTATGGTTTTTATGCTCTGGCACAAACAGCGCTCCATAATGGAAATGCTTTCTTTCCTCTTCTTCATCAATTAGAACCCCTAATTCCTTGGAAGACTGAACCCAAATGTCACCTTCTAACAGAAGCTTTTCATGATTCCCCTAGTTATTAAGGTTCCACTGCCTCCCCAAAATTATTTTGCATTTATTTTGAATTTACTTTTCTATGCATATGCTGCTCTCCCCTATCCCAGAAAAATGAATGGTCCTTGAAGAGGCCTGTTTTGTTTTTGTCTTTGTTTCTCTAGAAGCTAATACAACATCTGGCATATGCTAGGTGCTTAATAAATGCAGTACTTAGTGAAATGAATGACCTCAAAAAGATTTATTTCTAGTAGTAGTTCAGAAACTGATCTGTCTTTAAGCCAACTTTCATCCCAGGTTGCCAAGCTGTCAATGACATGTATAGCCCAGACAAAGCCCCAATTCCCTGCAGACTCCTGCACCACACTTAGACCAATGGGACCCTCTCTTTGAAGAAGGACTTGGCATATGCAAACTTGATTTGTTTGGATTTTTTAATATATTTTCATAACCGTATCTCAATATGATTGGTTTTCTTTGTAATCCTATATGTTTTACTTTATTTATTTAAAATAATTATTCTTAGATGGAATCTATAGGCTTCACCAGTCTGCCGTATGGGTCCATCTCTCTCTCTCTCTCTCTCTCTCTCTCTCTCTCTCTCACACACACACACACACACACACACACACACACGATTAAGAATCCCTGCTGTAAAGGGACTCTATTGTCCATAACACAGGGACAAATATTTATTAAGTGTATTTATTAAGTGAGGATAATAGTAGCACCTATCTTGAAGGGTTGTTTTAGTAGCAATATGCAATGTGTTGGGCAGATAGAAATTTCAGGTAAGACATAATGTTTATTGTACAGGAGCTTTTATCTACTCAGGGTTGGGCAGAAGATGTAATACACATTTCCTAGGCTAGCAACAACTGTTGGGTGAGCCTTCTTTCTTGGTTCTTGAAGTAAGCACCCACTAGAACACTGGTCTGGAGCAGCAGAATTTCTATTCTGTTTCTGTAGCCCTCAAGGGTTACAGTTATATCGTGGGAATATTTGTCTTCTGTGACAGGCAGGAGTTAACATGTTTGAAGTTCCAGGTGCTTCATAGATGCAATATGGCCAGCAGTCTGCTCACGGAAGAGGGCCTGAGATTTAGGACATGACTAAGGCAGTGCCTGGAGCTGGAATCAATTGAATGCCAGTTGAGAGCATATATAGCCCAGTGAAAAGAGAACTGGATTTGGAGTCAGAGGTCTGATATCTGAATCCTGGCTCTGATGCATGCAACTTGTGTGACCCTAAGCAAGGTATTTAAACTTTATTTAAATTTAAATTTATTTAAAATTTCCTAATTGATAAAATGGGTTGGTTAGACATGATGTTCTCCAGGGCCTCTCCTAACCGTCAGTCTATAATCTTCCTACTCAAGGGGACACAATCAGCAGAATCATTACTGGTGGCAGCGTTAAAAACCACACCTTCATCTTCGGTTCTGCTAGAAGAGGGGTTCAATCGACAAGGGTTTCAGGCTATGCCAGATAAAGAACAAGCATCCCACTGTAACATGTGTATGTCTGAGTGAGGCCTAGCTGACTTCCTCCTATACTGCCAATATATGGTTTAACTAAGTCAGACAGATTGGTTGCCAACCCAGGAACCTCACCATTTCTTTGTGGTATGACATAAACCATGCACAAGAAGGATGAGAGGAGGGAGTAGAAGGATACAGTAGGGAGAGCGGTAGATCTGAAGACAGAATAACTGGGTATAAATCCTACTCTCTGACACAGATTACTTGTGTGATCTTAGGTCACTTGACCTCCCTTGATCTCAGTTTATTTATAAAATGAGAAGATTTGACTAGATAGCCTCAGAGGTCAGTCAGTTAGTCAATGAATGGTCGACAGCATTGACCAGGCACTCATTATAGGCCAAGGTACTGTGCTAAGCCCTAGGGATATAAAGAACAGTAAAATACATGGTCTGACCTCAATGAGCTGCCATCCTAAAAGGAAGATAATGAATACAACTAGGTAGGTACATTGATGTTGTTGTGGAGTCATTTCAGTCATGTCCAAGTCTCCATGACCCCATTTGGGTTTTCTTGGCAGAAATCCTGGAGAGTTTTGCCATTTCCTTTTCCAGTTCATTTTACAGATGAGGCAAACAAGGTTAAGTGACTTACCCAGAGTCACATGTCTGAGGCTGGATTTTGAACTCATGAAGACAAGTCTTCCTGACCCCAGGCTCAGTACTCTTTCCACTATGCCTCATAGCTCCCCATAAATCCAGGACCTCTGTATGTTTTGGCTCCTATTTCCCTAAGTCTAAAAGATCAGAAGAGAAAAAAGACAATCTGTGATTATTGTAAAGTTTAATCAAAACTTAGATCTGGTGCAATGTAGTAGATGCTATGTGGTTTAAGTGTGAAATAGTCTTACTATCTTCCCCAGAAATTGCTAGGCCATTTTCTTAGTTATATTTTCATTCTTTTTTTAAAATCACCACTTAAGCATAGTTTCTCATCTTTCCTATCAGAAATGGAGCCTGGCTCCCAAAGTGTTATAACAATGAAGGCCTTTCTCACTCCATGCTTTCAACTTCCCTTCAGGTGCTTTTAAATGAAAACTCCTGAAATCTTGAAATTAAACCACTGGTTATTAGAGATCATATTTCTGATCATATACGGCAAGTGACTCCTTTTCATATTGCATTTGTGATAGGCAGTTCCTTGCATGAATAATAGAATGGCCCTAAATGAATTCACATCAGCTTTGCCTCTGGGGGGAAAAACACAACAGCAACAACTTGGGTTTGGCTGGCTGACTCTTGGTGTGATCCTTTGCCTGTTGACACTACTTTTAAACTTTTGTTCCTCGGGCTGTGGCAATGTGTATTAAATAAATGATAAACACCATTTCTCACACAGAATCTGGGAACCATTCGAGCCACAAAGGATGTTTTGCAGGTATTTGAGAGGTTAATGTCTTTGAATTATTGATTTATCACAGTTGGTGGTGAAAAGTTACTATTTTCATCCCTCTTTTGTTTTTCTTCCTAGTGATTGATAGAGAGGAGATATGCGATATCAGAGAGGAAATATCTTCTCATGATTTGAAAAGTGGGAGCTCTGTCTTTAAAGGGGCAGGCAAATTTAGCATATGTCTTGAGAACAATAATGACCTTGCAATTAATTGGGAAATCATGATAATGACTCATGTCTATAAGTGCTTTAAGGTTTTAAATCACTCTTCCTCAGAGCAACCCCATGAGACAGGTAGGATAAGGATTATCCTAATTTTATGGATAATGAAATTGAGGATCTAATAGATCACATGACTTGCCCAAGTTCCCATAACTAGAACATGACTAAGGCAGAATTTAAACCATCTTTCTTAATTCCTAGTCTTAAGATTTTACCACTGTGGCACATTACTTCTCAAATATTGTTGGGAAATTCTGTAAAAAGACTTCTTAATGATGCGTGGATGATCTCTAAGGCCTCCTCCAATTTGTAGATCCTATAATTCTTTGGGAATCACTTTATTCTTTCCTTTAAATGTGAGGCAAAAGGAAGAAAGGAGATGCAGAAATAATGAAGGTAAAAAAAAATGAATGAGGAAAGAGAAGAGGATGCTATCAGCTTCACTCCCCTTTAGACTGTGAGCTCCTTGAGAGCAGGGACACACTTTTGCCTTTCTTCATGTCCTCAGCACTTATCACAGTGCCTGGCACATAGTAGGGGCTTAGTAAATGCTTTTTGACTGATTGACTATTCCAAAAGGATTCATACCTCAGGTAAATCATATTTTTTATTCCTCTGCCCCCCACTCTCGTTTTAATATGTTTATACAGGTGAAAACTGATTAATGGGATTGTAAAGGAAAGCTCAGAGGGGAAAGATGAAGAAGGAAGAGTTGTCCCAAATGCATTATATGCAGCCTAAGGGGAAATAGGTGTTGTTGCCAGGCAGCCAGCCTCAGTGATTCCTCTTTATGTCATTTGGAGAACTGTAGAAAATACTACCTTCTTTCTTCTTTACTCTGGGCCAATTAGCTTTCTCTTTTGATGATCTGATTACTTGTTCTTTGTAACAGAGCATGGATTCATAGCCTATGGGATCCACATGGTGGCTCATGCATGTGTCTTGTTCCATACCCAGTTTGAACCACTTTACATTTAACATGAGTTTCATTCACCATGTTCACTTCCAAACCAGCTTCTTGCCCCAAATTTCATGTTCCCATCAATGGTACTACCATCTTCACAGTCATTTAGGTTCAAAATCTCACTCCTTGACTATTTTATTCCCCGTAGCGAATCACCAAAGCGTATTGGTTTTTCCTTTGAAATTTCTCTTCCTTATATCTTCCTTTTCCTTTATTTCTACTGTCTAATATTATGATAGCCTTTCTGCTTGGTAGACAGATTAATTTTCCAATCTTTCTAAAGTATAATTTCATCATGCCACTCCAATTCTCAACAAAACTCAATGCTTCCCCATTGTGAAAGGATAAAGTACAGTTTATTAGCATTTGAAGTCTTCAACAGTCTGACTCTCCTCTGTTATCCCCTCTCATAGCCCACTAGTTCAACGTCATGTAATCCAATCCAAAAGGCATTTATTCAGCCCTGCTATTTACAAGGCACTATGTTGGGATTTAAACAACAACCACCAGTCCATGTCCTCAAAGAGCTTATATCCCCCACAAAAGCCTTCTAGTACACTGACCCCTAAATACACCATGCTTATGCTTACTTTAAGCTTTAGTTCACACAATTTCCCCTCCCACACCCTGAAATGCCATTTGTGCCCATTTATGTCCCTTTTTTAAGGTCCACATCAAATTCCATCTCCTCCACAATGAGCAAATGCTTATTAAATCATTCATTCATTGAATCACCCTAAATCCACACAATTTCCTCCATGCCTGAACTCTAATGCATTTCCTTTCAATATCACTTAATCATATTCAACTTATTGGGACGGATGATTTTCAAAAATTATCTTGTCTCCACTGCTGGATTTTAAACTGTACTATAACTGAAGAGTTTACTTTCTTTTTTTCAAATATCCTTTTTTTTTTTTTTTGGTCTCCCTCAGCATCTACTGCAATTTTGAGTATATGGTAGGAATGAATGAAGAAGTTTTACAAAACCCTAGGAGGCCAGAAGGTGGCAGGTGCCATTATATAAATGGAAGATTATGGTCCCTTAACTAACTATTCACCTAACTAAATCCCATGCTGGTATAATATTTAGATTTCAAAGGGTGTAAACGTTCTTCTACCTATATACTTCATATTCCATGTTCTCATGACAGCCCGAGTGTGACTGAATATGCTGGTACTGGAAGAATTCTGATTGAGAACATACTAATGTTTCCTTCAATTAGTTTCCTCCAGAGTTAATCCCATTTACTTTTCCTGTTTGGGCAACCAGCTGTTTGAGGTTGCTGGGCAACCACTATTTGATGGGAGGGCGAGTGTGGGAGAAAGATGTTGGCCGAGAAGCTTTGACCAAGGGGACTAGTCAATAAAAATGAAATGTCACAAAGGATTTATTGGGGGTGTGCAAAGCAATCATTTATAAGTGAGCATTAAAAATGTAAACAGAATTCACTGGAGAACATTTGTTTTTCACTGTGTATATTCTTAACTTGATCCAGTTTTTCTTCTGAAACACTGTGGCAATAAAGAGAGACAGAGGATTAGAATGTGAGTGAAAGGAGAAAAGTGTGGCTTCAGGGAAACCTGGCACAGTTCTGAGGTGGCAGTCCTCCTTTGGGATGTCTTTGTTGTTTTTATAGAAGTGGATTAAATAACTTAGTATGTACAATCCTGCGGACTCTTCATAAGCATAAAAGAATGAATTGGAACCAACAAGAAATACTAATGTTGTGTATAGACAACACAGAAAAGTATTTCGGGAAAGCAAATGAATGATGCATAGCAATATGTCTTCACACCAAAAATTTTATTTTTGACACCAAGCAGGTCTAATTTAGGCTATTTTAACAGTAAAGGTGTTGTAATAAAGAACCCTATCCAACGCACAGCCTGAAAAAAACATTAGTCAAGGGAAGAATGAAGGCATACATCCATTCCCTAGTCTGATGGCAACTCTCTGTCCAGTAGAGGGTTCATTATTATGTCACTTCCTAACTTTAGATTGACAAATTCAACTTTTGCACAGACCTTTATTTCCCTCTAAAACTGATTATGCAATGTAGCATCGCCACCAGATGGAGGAATCTTAGTTGCATTGACAATATATAATACATGTGTTTTTCCGGAGATTGAGATGGGTCTTTAGTGGTTTATGCCTATATAGGATCTTGTGGGAGTTAACGTTTTTTATTTCATTTATAAAAACAAATTTAAAATGGCTGAACATATTATAATCCTTGTTTAAAGATTCTATTTCAAAGTTATTTTGAAAAGCTATAAATGCTTTGAAGGCACAATTCCGCACCTTTCTCCCTATGATTTAACATTTAAAATCAAACTCACATTGAATCTTATGATGATTTACAAAAAAGCCATCCTAGAACTTTTTCCATCAACCTCTGAATTAATTAATTAATTAATTACACTCCAAATATGTGCCAGGCACATAGCCTGACTTCAGCATCAAAGTGCTCTGTTCACTTTTCTTTTAGTTCCTAGTGATCTCTCTCTCTCTTTGCCAAGGCAATTCAGTAGTCAACTTGTCTAGCACATTTTAGCTTAAGGAAAACCTTGTTTACTATTTTGTCCATATTAGTCTCTCAACTCTAGTTTCCTTCCTCTGTACACAACAGAAGAACAAGAGTAAGAGAAACAGCCTGATAGTGTTGTAATGGCACAACATTAAGCCCTTTTGTAAGTTTCTTTGGTTTTTTTTTTTCTCCCCCAAAGGGAAGGAGTTATTTCCTTGTCACCTAAGTAAAGCAGTGAAAAAGCCATTTCTATTTCCTTTCTCTGGCCAAAAAATGTTCATTTTGCTAATGAAATTAAACCCATTTGTTAGGTAATCCCCCTTAGCAAATCCCACACGCTGGATAGTGTAGTGGTGTAGCAACACTATCATTATAGAGCACCTTTAGGTTTGTAAAGTGTTTTAACATCAAGTATTAACACATTGGGCAGTGGATAGAGCATCGGACCAGGAGTCAGGAAGACATCTTCCTGAGTTCAAATCCAGTCTCAGATACTTATTATTAGAAAGTCACTTAACCCAGTTTACCTCAATCTCCTCATCTGTAAAATGAGCTGGAGAAGGAAATGGAAAAACACTCCAATATCTTTGCCAAGAAAAGCCCAAAATGAGGTCACAAAGAGTCAGATAAAATTAAGATGCTGGCTTCAGTTACAAACTAAAGACCACATAGAATGAAATATTTTGGCCAAAAAAAAAAAAACAATCGAACTGATTTCATTATAAGAACAAGCAACAAGTTTTGCATTTCTCTTTGCTAGAAGGGAGCCTATCAGATGGGATAGGAAATTCGCTTCCTGGCTACTTCTCCTCAAGCACGCAGTGGACAGGTGTTCTTCGCTACTTGGCTGACAGATGCTGAGCCAAAAGTGGGCAAGAAGTACTTCATAGGTTACATTCTTCTCATCATGGTACCTTAAGCATAACAGTCAAGGCAGGACTGGAATGAATACCTACATGAATCATTTTTCTTCTTGAAGACCTGAAGAATGGTACAAGCTATTTGTTTCCTCACTGAGTGGTAACATCTGTGCTGTATAGATTAGCATGAAAATGTTTTGGACCAGAGTACTATAAATAATCACAAATTGTTCTGATGCATAGATGTGGCCTGATACTTGGAAGCTTCTGGCTGCTTTACCATTGGATTATTCATCAACTATTTTTTTTTAATTCATATGCTATTTATGTTACTAATCCATTCAACACATTTGAATTTATAAAAATTATACCCCAAGAAAACTCCCAAGTCCATAGACATTTTAATAGTGAACTTTCTAAATTCATTACATCAAGGATTTGTAATTTCAGCACTGCTATTACTTTCCAGCAGGGCAGTAAGGTGGCCCAGTGGGTAGAGTACCAGGCCTGGAATCAGGAAGGTTCATCTTCCTAAATCCAAATCTGACTTCAGATATTTATTAGCTGTATGACCCTGGGCAAGTCATTTAACTCTGCTTGCCTCAGTTTTTTCATCTATAAAATGAGCTAGAGAAAAAAATGGCAAGCCACTCCAGTATCTCTGCCAAGAAAACCCCAAATCAGGTCATGAAGAGTCAGGCATAATTGAATAACAACAAAATTACTTTCCACCAGTGCAGATCAAAACCCCTCTATACCTAGGTCAGATTTGTTGGAACCAAGAGAAGGCATCACCAGGTTGTCAGCATCTTAGGGATAAGCCTGTACAAATTTAGTTAAGTGGGTCTTTAGAACACAGTCACACAGTCTAATTCTCTATCCATATCCCCAAAGTTTTTTTTTTTTTTTTTCCATCTTTGAAGGATCTTCTAGACTAGTTTAAGCTGTAACATCATAGATTTGGAGAACCCAGGATAATATCTGTGCCACATTAGGGCATCAGTGTAGGACCACCTTAAGAGGTGCAGTAGTTTGGTAATATTATTTTAAATTTACGTTGTTACAAATGAGCAAATTTTGTTGTTGTCGTTAGTTTTTGTTTTTGGGAATAGGTCTCCCTATCTCACTTAGATTAGAACTGTAGTGGCTACTCCCAGACCCAACCTGAACTGTTTTACTCCTCTTTAGTCAGTTGCCCTACTCCCAGTAGACCACCATAATGTTTTCAGAATTAGTGGGAACTAATTAAAGACAATCATGTCTTTAATTCTTTAATTAATTGTCTTTAATTCTGCTGAAGTTAAGAACTTCCAAGCTCAAACAATCAATCCATCAACTCTAGGCTCCCAGACCAGCAGAGACTGTTAAAAGTGAGGCATCAGACCTGGTGGCAAGTGAATTTCAGTATTTTTGGAAAATATTAACATTAATGGGAAGCATTATTTTGATGGAAGAAATTTTGCATTTCTCCAAGTGAAATTCATTCATATTTGAAATTCAGATGGTTCAGTTGCAAATCTGATTGGGAATTCTAGTACGATGCTGTCAAATAGAGTATACAAAGTTCTTTATTTCCCAGGAGAGTATAGGAAGAGAGGGCCAAAGATAGATATTTCAGGGATGCCCAATTTAAGAGATTAGGGAGTAGATGAGGGACAAGCGAAAGAGTCAGAGGATAAACATTTAGAGAAGTAGGAGAAGAACCAGGAGAACACAGTGTCACTGGACCAAAAGAAAATGAGATTGTCTATTAGGAAAAGATAGCCAAGAGTAACAAATAGAACTAGAAAAGGCTATTGGAAATGGAGATTATTGGTGATTCTTAGAGAAAAGTTTCTTTTTCATTATATTTTAAACTTAAATACACATAAGAAAAGAAAAAGAAACATTATAAACTTAAATACTAAAACTTGAGTATAAAATAAGAAAAGAAAAAAATCACCATGTGCACAGCAGAATGTAAGAGAGGATTCAAAATGAATGGCAATAAATTTCCATCTTGAGAAAAGCTATATAAAAAATATTGCACGTTGTGTTCAGAGCTGTCCATCTTTTCTTTGCTTCCTTGTAAGTTTTCTTTTGTTCTCTGCTGTGTACTTTTTACCATGTTCTTTTTTGCTCATCTTTCTTTTCCCTCCCTCCCCAAAGAAAGGTACAATTAAATGTGTCTGTGTATATGTATGTATATGTATGTTCATGTATACATGTACATATATACATACACAAACATATGTATATACATATACTTAGATATCTGTGATCATGCACATATGTAGATACATTCATCCATATGCATCTATGTAAGAGCGTATTATATTTGTTTGTCCTCTATGAAAAAAATAATTTCAATAGAGTGAAGAAGGGTAAAAATTTAAGTATAAAGGTTTGAGGAGAGAGTGGTTAAGGAGGAAATGGGACTTGGGTTTAGACTTTTTTTTCAAAAAGTTAAGCAATAAACATGGAAGTGAAAGAATAACTTCTAGTTGGATGGAGTAGAAGGATCAAAAAAAGAATTTTGGATATTGGGGACATCTCAGCATATTTGTAGGAATCTGGGAGAGAGCAAAGGACTCAGCTGAAAGGGACAAATTAAGTATGCATGAGAGAAGAACAAAGATGACAGGAGCCGTGATCAGGTGAAAGTGAGAAGGGATGAGGTCAAGGTCCTGGGAAAAGTTATGAGCTTTAGTTAGTAGTAGGAATAGCTCTATGACTGGAGAGAGGCAAAGGAGCAAAGGTTACAGTAAGAAGTTTTGGAAAATAGAGCAGAGTGAGCTCATTTAGATAGCCCAGCCTACCCTAGTGCTGCCATCTGTGCAACTTTGTGCACGTGATTTAATTTTTCAATATTCTATTTTCCGTGTCTATAAAATGAGAAATTCGGCTAGCTAGGAGCCATGGAGCCGCAGTATACAGAGTGTTGGACTTGGAGTCAGGAGGACCTAGGTTCAAATCCTGAATTTTCAGTCATTTTGACTTTTGTCCCACCACTAGACTTGAGGAGAGCATGTGGCTGAGGACTCCGCTTCACTGACATCTAATTCATGCAAAGTCAAGACATCACCCTTGATGTCACTGGTCCTCTATGAGAATAAAGGAAGGACAACAACTTCTGACCCTTGCTGTGTGATCCGCAGTAAATCTGAACCGCTGAACCTCTCTGAACCTGATTTTCTCCATCTATAAAATAGAAATTATAATAACAGAGTTTCTGTGAGATTAAATAAGATAACCTAATGGTTATTTTCTGGATATCATCATCATCATCATCATCTTCATCATTGTTCCTTCCAGCTCTAAATACTGTGAAAAAGCCTAATGTCTCCAAAGCTAGTTATGATGGTAATTAATGCCAGAAGCTGCATAAACTGAGGGGGCAGATAGGTGGTTCACTTAGGTGGACAGATAGAGTGCTGGGCCTGGAGTCAATAAGACCTGAATTCAAATCTAGCCTCAGATACTTACTAGGTATGACTCCGGGCAAGTCACTTAACTTCAGTTTGCCTCAGTTTTCTCCTCAGTAAAATGGGGGTAGCAATAGCATCTACCTCACAGAGTTTTTGTGTGGATTAAAAACATAATTAGCAAGGGCCTGCAACGTTTTGTTTTTCAATTATATCCAGCTCTTTGTAACCCCATGTGAGGTTTTCTTTGCAAAGATTCTAGAATGGTTTGTCATTTCTTTCTGCAGTTCATTTTTACAGATGAGGAAACTGAGTCAAACTGGGTGAAGAGGCTTGCCCAGGGTCAAACTGCTAATAAGTGCCTGAGGCCAGATTGGAATTCAGGTCTTCCTGACTCTAAACTTGGTATTCTATCTACCATACTACCTAGCGGCCCTTCTGACACACAGAAGGCACCATGTAAATTTTAACTAGTCCTACAATTCTACGACAAGCTATTATTTAGTGACTTTCTATTCCTGTGACTCTTCTCCTTGATGATGAGGGGAGGTCCCCTCCTGTGCCCTCCGTCCTCTTCCTCCCCCTTACTAGTGTGATCCCAAGAGTTATGGGATCCCTGTGGATCCCTATATAATGATCCCGTACTGAGTTCTGAGGAGGACATGATGGAACTTACAAGAGTAAGGAAAAAGGGCTGAATTTACTCTTCATTCTCAGTAGACAAGACCTACTTGGCTTGAAAAATACTGAGAATGAACTGTTAACAGAAGTTAGCAACCTAAAAAGAGCTGATTCTTCTACCTTAAGTGTTGATTGATTCTGTTTTCACCCTATATTTTTTCACCAGCTTATACTGTTACTCTCATCAATTAGCACGCCACCCCCAAAGTAACCATCAGTTCCCTACAGGTCTATGGCATCCAAGTTCAGATCCAGATTTGAAAACAATGCGGCCGAGAAAGTGAAATGATAGGTTTCCCTGTATTTGAGCCATTGCACCATACATTTTAGACAACCCTCTTCTGCTGCGTTTCAAGGACATTTTGATAGTGATATGCTAGCCTTTACTCAAAAACAGAGAAAGTAGAGGAGAGGCCCCTTTATCCCAAGAAGACTAAAATAAATGTCTGGGCAAGGCAAGCCTTTTTCTAAATCCTGGACTTTAAGTATAAGAAATGTAGTCTAGGGGCAGTTTTCTAAAGGTGGAGAATGACTCTTGGATTCTAATTTCCATGTGATCTTGGGCAGAAATCTTCTTGTCTTTCTTTGATGCCTCTGTAACCCATCCACAATATACCACCTACTTGTCAGGGAGTATTTTTCATCACAGTAATGTAAAATTGCTTTCAAATCTCTGGTTAAAGGCTATACATAACAGAAATTGCAGACATTGCTGCAAAGATCTCAATTCAAGCTAAATTTCCAAAACCCACTGAGGTCATTATGTCACCTTTGACATGTAAGGCACAAACCCAGATTTTGAAAACAATACGGCAGTGTATTTCCTGGAAAATGGAATAAGAATGTTCAAGGCAAGCTCCAGTCCGTCCCACAGGCTCCTAGCAGCCATCTCTCCCACTAAATTCTTGTGAGATGAAAATATATAGATACATAGATAGATACATCGATAATAGACACTCAGATAGTATATATTTATATGTACTTACATATATTTATGCTTTTTAAATATACATTTATGCTTTATAAATATACATATATACATATGTATACATACATATATGTTTTATGTTTATATTTCACAAATACATTTACATTTGATGTGTTACATATGTTATATTACATACGTCACCTCCACATATATGCATATATACATATATGTCACATATACACACATGCATAAATAACCACAATGCATATGCATCACAGTGCACATATATGCACACACATGTGTACATGCATGTGTTGATGTGTATATCTGCATATTTTAGGTGGCATTTATATTTCATATTATATATGTATTATAAATGGGTGCATGCACCTTACTGTATGTGTATGCTTGTGCGTATAGGCATACACACATGTATGTGAACACATATTAACACATATGCCCATGTGTGTATATTAATATACATGTACATGTGAGTGTTGTGCACCTTATATACATGTTTGTTGTGTATACTTTTGCATGTACATGTGTGCATCTAAACACATGTATGGTTTACATATGCATGTAAGAATATATGTATCATACACACATGTCTGTATATGTTTGCATACACATGCATGTATGTATGCATACATACGTACAGTCACACACATACACAATATCCCAAACTTTTTTTGAATTCAGGGTTTGTCTAGGCACACCTACCTACTTTACATACAAGCAATAATGAGTACAAAGCTAGGAATTGTATGTGGATGCTTTGACTTCAAACCTACCACCTTTTCCCATTGTAATGCTATATGTAAACTACATTAAGTGGCGTCAGGGGAACCTGAGTTTGAGTTTGACCTCAAAAACTTATAAACAGTGTAATCCCTGGGCAAGTCACTTAACCCCAATTGCCTCTCCTCCTCCCCTCCCCCAAAAGCATGTATTTTGCTTGTTTCAGGAGAAATTCCAAGAACCCAGTGGGATCTAGTGTATATATGAGATTGGGAACCATATTGGCATGAGAATAACATTTGAGAAATAAAATATGTGCCTAACTTTTATCATTATTATTACTACTGCTAATAATAGCTACCATTTATGTAGGCAATACTTTACACCTTGAAAAATATTTTAGATATCATATATATAATTTGATACAACAATTCTGTGAGGTCAGTACAATTAAGTTTTCAAGAAACCAGTATAATTGAAAAACTTCCATAGTTTATTTAATGGAATAACGTTAATAGGTTTTGCATTACAAAACTGAAGTAATATCATATATGTAATAATTGATCTTGCTCCTATCATTTTAATGCAATTTAGTTAAATGGCAATTAAGGGCATGTATTATAAAGGAAAGGGTGAATGGAATTTGTTATATAGGATTATTATTATTTTTTTTTTTTGCTTTTTATTTTTGGAGGGCAATTGGGGTTAAGTGACCTGCCCAAAGTCACACAGCTAGTAAATGTGTCAAGTGTCTGAGGCCAGATTTGAACTCAGGTCCTCCTGACTCCAGGGCCAGTGCTCTACTCACTGCACCACCTCGCTGCCCCCTCCCTTTTTTTAAAAAATTTTTATTGTATAGGATTATTCATAAATAATAAATAATTAATAAATAATAAGAATTATTAAAAATCTAAATTTAAAAAAAAATCATGTTATTCAAGACCATCTGTTAAAGCTTGTAAAATGCTCTGTTTTTCGGAATCTTCTTTGTAGCTGCGTTACCTGGGTGGAAGGGGGAGGCAGATTTGAACTCAATATAGAGTGAGGTCTTTTAATAATTAAAATTATTCCTAAATGGGACTGCCTTCGGAGGCAACAGATGTCTCATCCCTGAAAATGATGAGGCAAGCTTTTTTTTTACAGGAGAAAAGAAATTCATTGAGATGGGGAATAGTCAAATGGGCCTGTGTTCATTCTGGGATTATGAAGATGTTAGCTACAGGCAGGATTCTGATACATATAAATATATCTAGCCTCCAAGTAGCTCCTAGAAGTCGAAGGGCTAGAAGTCAAAGATGACCTCCCAGAAAAATTGAATCATCTTAACTGTGGAACTGTGGACATTACTCTGTATTTACATGCAATGGCCACACGGATAAAAGATAAACTCTTCACCTTGCTGAAGATTAATTGTTCATCTTATGTTGGTTGGTCAGTGTGACTGCTTTGCATTAGGAAAGTTGGGGAGAATGGGAAAAGAAGCCAAAATCTCCTCCAAAACCTACTTTCCCTGATATGTCATAACACTTGTAAACATTTGTACTCCATTCCAGGCGGAGATCCTCTGGTTTTCATTGTGTTTCTGTGCCTGAAATGAAATGGAAGCTCCTTGAGGGCTGGAATTGTCTTTTTTCACTCACTTTGTACTCTCTTCTCTTAGCACATTGCCTGGCAAACAGTAAGTGCTTAATGAATGCTCGTTCAATGACTTCTTCATCTCAGCAGCCTAGGACCCTTGCTTGCCTTCAAGGCTCATGTCAAAGTCCGTCTCACCCTTGGAAGTGCTCTTTTTTCTTTAGCTGATCACGCCATTCACCTTGTCTCTAATTTACCTGTAGTGGTGCATCTTGTGTCTCTCCCCAGTAGACTTTAAGCCGGGGGGGTAAGGGGTGTGCGACACTGGAAAAAGACTTTTTCTAGGCTCAGATAAACCTGGTGTCAAATCTTACCTCTGACTTTCATGATCTATGGTGGACAAGGTTCTGGGCCTGGAGTCAGGAAGATCCGAGTTCAAATCCCAGCCTCAGATATGTATTAACTGTATGACCCTGGGCAAGTCTGCTTCAGTTTACTGAATGGTACAATGGGGATCGTACTAATATCCACGTTCCAGGATTCTTGTGAGTATCAAATGAAACAATAATGGTAAAGTGATTAGCACAAGGCCTGGCATGTTTTGTTGTTTAATCATTTCAGTCATGTCTGACTGTCTGCGACCCTATTTGGGTTTTTTTTGGCAAAGATACTAGAGTGGTTTGCCCTTTCCATCTCCAGCTCACAAAAAAGGAAACTGAGGCAAATACAGTTAAGTGACTTGCTTAGGGCCACACAGCTAGTAAGTGTTCGAGGTCAGATTGAACTCAGACCTTCCTGACTCCAGGTTTAGTGCTCTATCTACTGTGCCACTAGTTTGGCATGTAGTAGGCATATGAGGATTTTTCCTTCCCTCTTTCCTTCCTTCCTTACTTCTTTCCTTCCTTCCTTTCTTCCTTCCTTCCTTCCTTCCTTCCTTCCTTCTTTTCTTTCTATGGGCCATTTACCTATCATCCTGGATCCAGGTTCCTCATGAAAAATCAAATGAGATAATATAAATTTAGCACATAAGGTTTGTCCCCTCCACCTAGAAAATGAGAGATGATCTCTATTCAAATGCCAGAGATCGCCTCTGAAGTCCTGTCCTTCTCTACAGCTATGAATCTCTCTGTGTCTGTCATTATTTTTCCAGGGTCTATATCTGGGAAATAGCAGGTGCTTGGGGAATTTTTTTTTTAATTGGAAAGTAAGAATAAGTTAGAGTAGGAATAAGAGAGACAACTTCCTGCTAGTCACCTCCTCCTACTTTCTCTATTAATGTAAATAATGCCTGAGAAGATCTTGATTTTGCTATTAGTAAAAAGTAAGGGAAACCTTTCCAAACCTTTCACCAGAAAATCCTGAATTACATTTTAAAGTGCTCATGGTGCCCAGGGGTCTTGTGATGCTCAAAAGAGATGATGGCACTAAAGCACTTTGTAAGCCTTAAATGGCATTTGTTTATTGTTGTTGTTGTTGTTGTTACTGTTATTATTACATTGATGTGTAATAACATCCTATGAACTCATTTCCTCCTGACTACAGGCCCAGGGCTCTATTCACTGCACCATAGCTGCCCTTATTTTTTTTTTTTTGAGGGAGTAAGGCAAGGCAGTTTGGGGAAAGTGACTTGCCCAAGGTCACACAGCTATGTGTCAAGTGTGTTTTATTATTATTAGGGGAGGCAGCTAGGTGACACAGTAGACTGATGATGATGATGATGGTGATGATGATGGTGATAATGGTGATGATGGTGATGATGATGGTGATGATGATGATGATGGTGATGATGATGGTGATGATGATGATGATGATGATGGTGATGATGATGATGATGGTGGTGGTGGTGGTGATGATGATGGTGATGATGATGGAGATGATGATGATGGTGATGATGATGATGGTGATGATGGTGATGATGATGATGGTGGTGATGATGGTGATGATGATGGTGGTGGTGATGGTGATGGTGGTGGTGATGATGATGATGATGATGATGATGATGATGATGGTGATGGTGGTGATGATGATGATGATGATGGTGATGATGGTGGTGGTGATGATGGTGATGATGATGATGATGATGATGGTGATGATGGTGATGATGTTGATAATGATGGTGATGATGGTGGTGGTGATGATGGTGATGATAAAGATGATGGTGGTGGTGGTGATGATGATGATGGTGATGGTGGTGATGATGATGATGATAGTGATGATGATGATGGTGATGATGATGATGATGGTGATGATGATGATGAAGATGATGGTGATGATGGTGATGATGATGATGATGATGATGATGGTGATGATGATGATGGTGGTGGTGGTGATGGTGGTGGTGATGATGATGATGATGATGGTGATGATGGTGATGATGGTGATGGTGGTGGTGATGATGATGATGATGATGGTGGTGGTGATGATGATGAAGATGATGATGATGATGGTGGTGGTGATGATTATGATTAGGGGAGGCAGCAACAGATAGAGCACTGGGCCTGGAGTCAGGAAGACTCATCTTCCTTGGTTCAAATATGGCCTCAGACACTTCCTGGCTGTGTGACCCTGGACATGTCACTTAATCATATTTGCCTCAGTTTTCTCTTCTGTAAAATGAGCTGGAGAAGGAAATGGCAAACTACTCCAGTATCTCTGCCAAGAAAACCCAAGAGGGGTCACAAAGAGTCAGACAAAACTGAAAATGACTGAACAACAACAAGCTCTTATTAATTATTTTTGTTGCCCTAAGTCACCAAGCTTCTAGTCTGGTGATGACTTCATTCCTTTTGCATTTTGTGTGATCAGTCTACTGCTGAGCTCAAGCAATGTCTGTAGAGTAAAACATGGGGCTGCTGGTAAATGTTTAACCACAGGGTCTTCTCCCCACAAATAAACATAGACATGTATATGTGTGTATGCACACATGCTTTTCAATTTAGTTTGCATTTTTAACACTCTCTTAAGTCTAGATAGACAATCAGCAAAACACTAAAGCAAGCCCAGATTTGTAATGAATGCTGATTTCTGAGGTGTAAACACTCAATGAAAATTTAACAGTTGGTTTGAGTGGGTGAGAGCTGGCTTCCAGACACCCCTGAATGTGCCCCATTGTTGCATTTGTCTATGGATAACTCTACCAGGATTTTGTCTGGGTTTTTTGTACCCCATCCAGCAATTTTGTGGGGAGACCTACTTTTATGCTTGGATTTTGTGGTCTAGTGTGAGCTACAACTAAATTATAGAACTCAGTGAAGAGAACTTAATCTGCGTTTATTGACAATTTAGGCACTTAAGTAAATCCGATAGTTTTATTCATTTATTATTATTATTGTTATCACTATTCCATATGGAGAGAGGGACAGTTTCAGAATCAGGAGATGAAGACCCATCTCAGACATATACTGACTTTGTGACCCCATACAAGCTACTGAACTTCTCAGCCCTCCCAACCAAATCTTGAGACTATAAAGTGCAGCATCTGCATTAGCAGAGGGAGTATCCTGGGCGGGATCTTTCTATATTTTTGGCAGGAGCCAGCTCTTACTTGTTTAGAGAGCCTGAGCATTTATTGCCGCTCAGAAATCAGCAAACCCCATAAATCAGGGCTTGCTACTCATTATTTTGTTGATTGTCTAGACTTAACAAAATGATAGAGAAAAAAGTTAATAATGCAGTTTAAACTTAAAAGTCCAGGGTGTTGTTTTTTTTTTTTTTTTTGGAAAAAGAGCTAGTTGTTAAACATTTACCAGCACACCACTGAATCCTGCATCAATTAAAAGCACATGTCACAAACAAATAAAAAATTGCTACTTTTAGAGATGTTACCCAAATGCTTTTCTCGTACTTTTGTTATGCAGTCGTTTCAGACTCTTTGTGACCCCATTTGAGGTTTTCTTGGCAAAGATACTGGAGGTTTTCACCATGTTCTTTTCTAGTTCATTTTACAGATGAGGAAACTGAGGCAAAGAGTTAAGTGACTTGCACAGGGTCACACAGCTAAGTGTCTGAGGCTGGATTTGAACTCAGACCTTCTTGACTACAGCCCCAGTGCTCTATCCACTGTGCGACCCAGCTGGCAGTTATATATTGCTTTGTGGAATTTTTTTCATATTTGATGCTTGATTGTCCTACAGGGTAGGTAGTACAATTAATAGTATCCCTATTTTAAAAAAAAAATAGAGACCGAGACCCAGAGAGATGGTGATCTGCCCAGGGTCATAGTCATACCATGAGAAAATGGGAAAGTCAAGATTTGAACCTTAGTTGCTTTCACTGGATGTCCAGTGTTCTTTCCACTATGCCACTTTTTTGTTTGCTTGTTTGATAGGTTTTGTTGTTCAAACCTATGACTTAATTGGTATAAGGAATTCACTTTACCAATGTATGTGGGCTATTCTGCAACTTGCCCTGGGCATGAAAAGTTAAGTGATAAACCTAAATCTGCAGCACTGTTATCATTTTGCTGATTGTACAGTCGTGGATTCCTGTACCTACAGCAATTTCAGATAGAGGAAAGGGGAGAGGGAGATTGGAGAGAGTGGATGTATTTGTGTGGCTATCAGGATGTTCAGGTGCTGTCTGCTAGGGAAGGGCTCTGGAGTACCACCGGCATTCCATAATGACCACAAAATTGGATCTTTTGCCCCATTTCTCCCCCTTTCACTGACATAGTGAGAAAAGAATTTTGGATTTGGGTTCTGGATTTAGAAGGTACCTGCCTTCCTGCAGAAAAAAATTGTCCTCCCTCTGCATCCAGCTTGCTACTTCAGATGCTTTGAACAACTTACTCCATAGGAACCTGACCTGTCTCTATGCCACTTAATCTATTTTTTGCTTTAGCTTAGCTCCAGGCTCCCTCCTGAACTAGTCTCCTATCACATTCCTGTTCTATCTTGACTCTAGAATCTTTCCCCAGACTATTCTCCTACTTCCCTTCTCCCTTCAAATACATACAAACTGAAACATATGCATGCATACAGTTGGCATTGTTACAGTAAGTTACATCTTTATTATTGTAAGTGCAAATACAATCAATGTGAAACAGTGGGAAAAGCGGGTGATTTTAGAGTCAGAAAATTTAGTTTCCAAACCTGGCCATACCACTTATTACCTGTGTGACTTTAGGCAAATCACTAAAGTCTTCTGGTCCTTCTCTCTTCTCTCCCTCCCTCTCCAACAACTAGGGCATTCCCCTCTACTCACTTCCCCATGTTCCTGGTGTGTTTTGTACTGACCTATTTATTTACATATCTTCTCCACCATTCATATGTAAGTTATTAGAAGACAGAAACTGGTGGTGTGTTTTTTTTGTCTTCCTTTGTAAAGGTGTAATGCTGATACATAGCAAAGCTTAATCAGTGCTTGTTGACTGATTATCAACTTCCCTGGCCTCAGTTTCTCCACTTGTAAAATGAGAGGGAGATGAACTTTGTAGTCCAAAAGTCTCCTTTCAGTTCCAAATATGTAGAACTATGAACATATATTACTTTATAATCCCTGCCTAATTAATGTAAATTTTAGCTGCCTATTATCTATGTACTTCATTCTTTCTATTTATTCTAGTTATTAATGCATGTATAAAATTCCTAAGACCGCTAGTCAAAGCGATATGTGCAAAAGAGGACCAGGAATCATATTCCCAGTTCTCTTGTAAAAGCCAAGTTAACATGATCTGCATTTTAATAACTTCTGTGTAAAGAAAACTATATGTGTATTCTTCTCAGACACTCCGTGTCTTTTCCAGATAACCTCTTTAGGAAAGTCAACATTACATGCTGCAATTTATAAATAAATTGAACTGTAAGATTGAATTTTCAGTTACTAGAATCTTCTTTCATGGTTTTTAAGTCAATGAGTGAGCATTTGTTGAGTAGCCGCTGCATTCAAAACACTGTACAAGGCACAGAGGGGAGACTTGAGGGAAATGGGAGATACACATGCTACCTCTTGAGAAATTCACAGTTTGGAGTCTGATGTGAAGAAACAAAAACCCAAAATGCAATCACGGAGCACACTGTACTTAGTACCTGCTGGCTGCATAAAATTGCTTTTGGACCATTTTATAGTTTCTCATAAAACAAAGACTTAATAACTTTCCTTGGCAGTTGATAGGCAAAGTTAAAAAAAAAAAGTCAAACAAGCTTGTTTTGTTTTCCTTTAAGCGGGCATTGGCACATTCTTGCTCTTATTTTAAGCAGATGCATTTCAAATACAATGATTACATTTAAGATATTTAAGGAAAGGTTCACATGTAATTTGGTGATGCCTTTCATTTACAGGAGGTGGGTACTGAGGGATGGCCTGTGACCCACTTCAGCTCCAGAAAACTTGGAGTGTTTTCCTGCAGGAGAAAAGCAAACAGACAGGACAAGGGCAAACCATCAACCTTGCATTGTTTGCTTGGGGAACCACAACAAATCCTGTGCTGTTGAATAAAGATTGGCATGTTGAGCTCATGCTCCCTGGGCCCCATGAACCAGGAGGGCAATGATAGGTGACTAACGTTATAGGGAAAAAATGTTTGTCGTTAATTTCGATTGCTTTTTTTCATGGAAACACTGTTTTCTGAGTCAATAAGGATTCAAATCCAAATTTTTGTTGCTCATTTCGAGCTGCTTTGTAGGCTCTGTTTTCTTTACACTTCAATTTGTTAGCCTACCCATGCCCTCCTCTGCAAAGAGAGTTTTTGGTGGTGGGATTTTTTTTAAACCAAAAAAAAATAATTTTTCTTGCATCTCTTTTTAATATTATCACTTTCTAATCAGGATCCAAACTTAGAATGGAATAATTCTCTATTTAGGAAATGTCATGGCCTCATCCTGAACATTGACAGTTCCTGGTTATGACAAGTCTGGTAATGTTCTTCAAGAGAGGTGGAGGAGAGTAGGAGGGTAGAGAGAGGTTCCACATTGCTTATGTCCAGATGTGTCTTTCCTCCCCATCCTCACCAAACAACAGCCAGATAGGTGTTTGCTACCCTGTGCCTTTTCACCCTTTGTTCCACTTGTCCCAAATCTTGACAGCTACTTCCTTTCTCTTATCACTTAAACCATCTAAATATATTCTTACTAGGCTATCTTCCTCTAATGTGATGAATTTTTTCTTTACAATCAGATTGATACAAGTTCACCATTGCCCCCTAGTGAGAAGAGGTGGCTTGGTAGCCAGGGCATTGATTTGGCAGAAACTAGATGGCCTTGGGACCATGAGTTTAAAACATGGTATGGTTGATGAAAGAACTCTTTACTTGTCTACAAGGCATAAACTCACTTTATTATAAGACAAGGCTTTCTTTGTATAAGACCTTTAATGGTGAGGGGAAAATATATATTTATATTTCATTTCTATGTATTATTAATACCTGATAGATGCTTAGTTTACAAATGTGGTGGATGGTGTCTGAGCTGAGATTACTTAGGTTCTTACAGACAGTACCGGTTTACTGCAGAACATGCAAACAAACAGCCATCTTTTGACCAATGTTAATTTATTCAGAAATCGTTGCTGCAAAAATGCCCAATTTATTGTAATTAAAACCCTCAGGATCTTCCATTTGCCCTGACACCATTGTGCTCAATTTCTCCTCCATGTGAGGAAGCCTGTTCAATTAAATATTGCAAAAGGATGACTTTGTCAGACACTCCTAAATGGAAGTTGCTTGTGGTGGTGGTGGATGGAATTTTTTCTGCAGTGTCAGCGGGGATCGTGGGCCAAAATGGAAAGCGAAGATTGCAGTGGAAGCAACATTTTTTGTTGTTGTTGTTGTACACATTCCAGCATACTCAACAACTGACTGAAAAGAAAAGTTGGAACTATGGGCTAAGAATATCAAGAAAGAGTTCCCTTTGGCCCCCTGGATAAGTAAAGAGCCGGCAGCTTCTGGGGATTTGGCTGTGGGAAGTTCTTTCTCTCCCTGTTCTTCCCTCTCGCCTTCTCCCTCATCATTATGTCAATTTCAGTGAAGCTCAAGGGATTGAAAACACCCATAAAATTAGAGACCCTCATCTCCAACCATCCCCACCTTGTTCCCCTCCATCCCACCCTGTTATTTCTCCTGTGGCCACACCTGGCCTCCCTGCTCCAGTTTATGGAAGACATTCTTTGTAAAACAGAGGCTGCTCTTCCTCACACAGACCGAAAAATGACTGGTTTGGCATTCTAAGACCATCCCCAGGGTCTCCACTTGCAAGTCTCGACCCCTCAGGCTTCCCTCTTCAGAGGCCCCTTTTCTAATCTCAGCCTGAGAGAACCAGCACTGGGTGGAATTCTATTATGGCTTAACATTCTACTCTTTTCTTCCTGTCAGTCTAAATGTTTAAAAGGAGATCAAGTTGGTCCCAGGTTTCCAGAAACTGAACATTTAGAGGAGTGATTTATAGCTATACTGTGTGCCTTATTTCATGATACTCCCTCACCCCATTCCAGAAAGTGCTTCTTGCCAGGCATTTCTCCTTCAAAGGGAACTAAAACTTTCCTTTGTTAATTTTCTTAAGAATTTAATAATATTGGAGATGCCTCAAGGCTATTATGAAGTCAGGGCAGGAAGCCCTTCATCTTAAAATACCAAAATGGTCTTTGGGTCTTTGTTTCTCTCTCCATCACCCCATACCAACTATGAGATTTCTGACCCCTAGTGTGGGCTCCTAGATTCAGAGCTGGAAAGTGCCTTGGAGATGATCTAGGCCAAACACCTCATCTTACAAATGAGGACTCTGAGGCCAGTGCAGGTGAAATTATTTGTCCGGGATTATACAGATAATCAGCCTAGTTGAGACTCAAGCACAGAGCCTCTAACTTCAGATATGTATTACTTCTGGCTTTGGTATCTTTTTGCAGGTTTCTTATCTGTTTTTCACCAGTTTTCTTTTGTTTGTTTACTTTAAACAAAGTACAAGGCTTCCTTGTACCTCTGGCAATTCCCATCACAGAAGTTATAATTGGTTGGAAGAGAAGAACCTTGGAGTCTAGCACTCAGCTGCTAATTATATACATACATATTTATAAATACATATTTATATATGTGTGTATATGTATACATGTGTATATAATACATATATGTCACAAAGTCTCCAAATTTCTGTTTCCCCATCTGTAAATCAGGAATAATCCCACATGACTTAGCAAGCTCACAAGCTTTCTGTGGGGCAAGTTGCTTATAAGGCTTAAAAGGCCATACAGATCAATTAGGATTTTGTTTGCTGTTGTCATTGTTCAGTCATTTCAGTAATGTCCAACTCTGTGAGATGTCATTAGGGTTTTCTTGGCAGAGATACTGGAGAGGTTTGCCATTTCCTTCTCCAGCTCATTTTACAGATAAGGAAACTGAGGCATAGTTAAGTCACTTGCCCAGCGTCACACAGCTAGTAATAATGTTGTCCAAATTTGCCATATTAGTATAGAGAACTCCCATTGGGAAAATTTCTTCCACCATTGCAATTTGACAAAGCCTTGAAAACTCATTATTATCTTGGAGAACTACCCTCAGACACTGAGAGATTCAGAGACCTGACCATGGTTAACCAGCTAGTCAGTGATCTATCAGTGATAGAAGTCAGTGATCTTCTAATCTAGACTGAGCTGGCCCTTTGTCCTACACAGAGACAGCTAGGTAGCTCACTAAATAGAGTGCTGGGCCTCAAGTCAGGAAAAATCTGATTCCAAATCCAGCCTTACACATTACCTGTGAGACCTTGGGCAATTCATTTAACCTCTGTCTACCTTGGATTCTTCAACAGTATAATAATATCATCCACTATCCTTGTGAGGATCAGATAGGCTATTTATAAAGCGTTTAACACAGTGCCTGGAACATAATAGGCCCTTGATAAATCCTTGTTTCCTTTCCTCCTATCCATCCTTTAAGGAGAAACAGAGAGAGGAAAAGAAGGAAGGGGAAAAACAATAAATAAGACCATAGATAGGGGAATATTTTGAGACATCTGAGGGCACTTTTGCTTTCTCATCCATAAGGGGAACTCTGACACCCAGAGAGATGTTTTTGATTTTACAAATCTGAAGTTCATGAAAAGGAATGAACTCTCTTTTCTCCTATCCTGTTAATTTTTTTTCCTTCTTCTCTATTGCTATACTTGTTGAATGGCGATATTTAATCGCTTGCTGTCTATCTGTATCTACACAATAACTGTTTACTTACTCTCAGAAATATTAAGCCATATCTAGGAACAAGAGTGCTTGGGGCAGATTCAAAAGTTGTATATTTCATTTCACATTCCATATTTAGATCCTCTCCCAGAGCAGAAATAAAATGAGCAGTTGCCAGATCGTAGATACTTTTCCCTTCTCTGTACAACACATGTGGGCATCTTTTCAACATAAACTTAATTATCTGCAGAACCAAAGTACACATTCACCAGTAACCACTCCCCTATCATCTGTGGATCTCCAAACACTTGCTGGACCTCACCATGTGTCAGTTTTGTGGGCTGTGAAATGAGCAGAACCTCGTTAAGACCTTGATGCGTTTTGGGTTGTATTGCCTTCAAAGCATGGGATCACAAGGATTGGAGAGCTATCCCTCCTACAATCAATAAGCATTGGTTAAGCCGGCTAGGCGGTGCTTCTAGATGGGATACTGGACTTTGTGTGACTGAGTTCATTCAAATCACTTAACCTTTCTCAGGCTCAGTTTCCTCATCTGTAAAATGGTGATTATAATAGAATAAATAAGGAAATTGAGTTCTAGAGAGGAGAAGTGACTAGAGTAAGGTAATTTAGGGAGTAAATATAATTAGGATTGAAATCCAATCCTCTGACTCATATTCCATGCTACTTCCAATGTGGATGTGTCTCCTACTGAAATTTTTGGTGTCCATATAAATTTTTAAGAATTATTCTCCTTGGTGGAGCCAAGATGGTGGAATGAAGGCAGGGACTCGCTTGAGCTCTGCCCCGAACTCCTCCAGATACCTTTAAAAATGACTCTAAACAAATTCTAGAGCATCAAAAGCCACAAAAAGACAGAGTAAAACAAATTTCCATCCCAAGACAACCTGGAAAGTCAACAGGAAAGGTCTGTTGCACCAGTCTGAGAGAAGAGCACAGGCCGCTCCAACAAACCCAGAACAAGCCTTGGGAATGACTGAATTAGCAATGGCAGCACCAGCTGCTTCTGGAGCTCTCAGCCCACAAAAGACAAGCTGGTGGCACAGCTGATAGAACACTGGACCTAGAACCTGGAAGTCCTGAGTTTAATCTGACCTTATACACTTACTAGATGTGTGACCTTGGGTCACTTAACCCTGTTTGTCTCCGTTTCCTCATCTGTAAAATGGGGATCATAATAGCACCGCCTTCCCAGGGTTACAGTGAGTATCAAATGAGATAATATTTCTAAATAAGTACTTGGCACATAATAGGTGCCATATACATGCTTATGCACCCCCATTCTCAACCTACTTAAGCTAAGGAGGGGAAATGGAAGAGGGTGATGCTGTTAATGATTTAAGAGACTGGATTTGATTAGAGGACTAAGTTTAATAGGTCTTAAAATAAAATTCTGTATTGTCTATGTCCTATTTCCCCAGCTGAAAAGTGCCCAATTTGGAGCAGAAATATCATACCCAATGACTCTTTTCTATTTTCCTTAAATTTTTCCTAATATTCAAAAGTATCTTATTCCCTCAAGTGATGAAGATTGTAACCCATCCCTACCTGCCCATCCTCTGAGAATTTTGTCTAAGTCTTCCCATAAATTCACTACATGGGGTGTATCCATCATCCTAGGGGGTCTTGTTTATATTGTCTTAACATCTTATGAGGTGTTTCCTTCCCTAAATCTAGAAGGTAGATATTCCTTTTCAGGGCCTCAGGCTCAGATCTGATTGTTGCCATAGTCTTATGGTCAATCCACTAATTCAATGTTTTTCGTGTTGTTAATGCCATAATCTATCCTCATCTCAATTAAGACTTATCCCAACAGCTAGGTAGCTCAGTGGATAAAGTGCTGAGCCTGGAGTCAGGAAGACTGAGTTCAAATCCAGCCTCCAACACTTACTAGCTGTGTGACCTTGGGCAACTGACTTCACCTCTGACTCAGTTTCCTCAACTGTCAAATGGGACTAATAATAGCACCTACATCCCACAGTTGTTATAAGGATCAAATAAAATAATATGTTTGTGAAGTGCTTAGGACAGTGCTTGACATGTAGTAGATCCTAAACAAGTATTCCCTTCCTTTCTTCCTTGGCATCGGACCCAGGTCTTCTGACTTCAAATACAGTGTTCTTTCCCTTTCCCTTTACTGTTTCCTGCCCTCGTGGAGCTTATACTCTAGCCTTTTCAGTCTTCTTGTAATTCATACTGCCCTATAGTCGGAAGTATGAAGTACCTCCCACATAGTCTTCAATCCAGTAACACTGACCTCCTAGTTGTTCCTACAAGATACTCCATATCCCACTTCTATGTATTTTCACCAGCTCTCCCCTAAGCATAGAACATGGTCCTTCCTCATCAGGACCTCCTCACTTCCCTTACTTCCCTCACTTCCTTTAAGCCCTGGCTAGAATCCCACCAATCCCTCTTAATTATAGTGCCTTTCCTTTGGTGATCATTTCCAATTTATCCTGTATATAGATGGTTTGCATATAGGTGTGTGTTGTCTCTCCCATTAGACTATAACTTGCTTGAGAACAGGAACTGTCTTTTACCTTTCTTTGCATCCCCTGCACAGTAACTGGCATGTAGTAAATATTTAGTAAGTGTTTATTGACCGGTTAAAAATGATTATAATATAAAAATTCTGGGGGTGGTGCTTTAAGAAATTCTTTTTTGATTTAGAAAAAAAAACAGTTAATAGCTCTAAAGACTTATTAATCTTATTTTATTTTGACCCAGAGGAACCAACTGAAAGCAATGGATAGAAATCAGAGAGAGGCAACTTTAAGTTTGAGTTAAGAAAAAACCTTCCTGGCAATGGGAACTGTCCAAAAAATGTGATGGACTGGCACTGGAGGCAGCAGGTTCCCCCTCACTTTTTCTTTTCAAGCAAAGCTAAATTGTCCTGTTCTTTTCCAACTCTGTGATTCTGTGTATTGTAAGTAGAGTTTTAGGTGAACAGGATTGCCATTGAATCTTGGGAAACCATCACTTTGTATGCAGCAGAAAGAATCCTATTCAACTATCCAGCTGGCGTTTATGCAGATTCGTACTTATGAAGTCTGTGTAGGTGAAATAGAAAATAAACAAAGAATATGTTAACAGAGAGGCAAACTATGTGCCCAGGCATAGTTTAAAATAATGTAGAACTCCAGGCCTGTTTATCTTGTTAGAACCAGGAGTTTCTGTTGCAAGGGAAGGCAATAACCCAACAGGAGGATTTTATCGGGATATTAGACATAGAAATTTCTTGCCTTTAATGGGACAAAAAAATGGTACCATTGATATCCACATAAATGATCAACAAGCATCATATATAATTGGTTTCAGGGCATTTTTCTATGTGAATGTGTGTTTGCTATGGAGGAACTGCTAGGCCACAGTAGCCACAAAAATGACCACCAAATATAATATAGGATCTTTTTTCACATACTAATATGTGTTTGCTCTGGGCGAAAATGGTTGGCATGCAAGCAGGGAGAGAGAAGAAAATTCTGAATATTGTCTTTGTCCTTTTCTCCATAAAATTAATATGAAGTAGGAATGATGCTTATTCTCAGAAGCCTTACAGATCAAATGAGAGCTCACATCTATATTTGGGGATTTCATTCCTTATAATCAAGATTATAAACTAAGTAGAGTAGGGCAGAGGCAAGATGGTGGGGTAGCAGCAGCAACATATTGCAGCTCTCACATGGCCACCCCAAAATACCCATAAAATAGGACTCTAAACCAATCCTAGAACTCCAAAACGCACACAAAGATACTTCCCACTAAAGTCAGCTCGGCTACGAGGAACCATATAGCCCTGCAAACCGAAACCAGCCTGGCCTGAAGCCGCTACTGAGCCCCGGGGGTGGCCGGCCCAGAGGAGCAGTGAGCAGATTAGCAGCAGCTGCAAGCAGCGTTCAGAACCAGGTCAGTAGGAATTGCGAAATCAGGAGAGAAAAGCAGTCCGGGCAAAAGGCCTCCAGAGCGGAAAAGCGAAAGGCACAGGTTTTGCACCCGCCTCTGCATTGCAACTTCCCGCCCGTGGTCTGCAGACAGCAGGGGGACTAAGTGATTGTTCTGAGGCCAGTGCTCTCCCATTGAGCGGCCTGGATCCGGATCGCCGTCTTGGGCTTCAGTCTTGGAGTCTTCACTATCCAGTCAGCCGGAAGTAAGTAGGAAGGGTCCCAGCACCTTCCTGAGAGCTACGGCAGCTGGGAGGACCCCAGTGATTGGACAGAGCTTTCCCTTCTGGAAGCAGAGCCCCACAGAGATTCAAAAAAAAAAAATCACGGACTGAACAACCATGAGTAAGAATAAGCATAAAAAGCAAAGTAAGAACAGCTCCCAAACCCTAGATTCC
>CM053589.1:27198015-27213090 GCA_028646515.1 Pseudochirops corinnae | reverse complement strand
GGAGGAAGAGAAAGAATTTAGAATCTAAAGTTCCATAATCAAATGTTATAAATATATATCTATATATATATGCAGTTATTATTATTATTATTAACTACATCCAACTGGAACTTGAGATACACAGGCACTGTGGTTGGGAGATCCATCCTGCCCTACCAAAAAGTGACATAAGAGAGAATAGACTGGGGGACGGGGGACACACTGGGATGGCTGTTTTGGGGTGGTGCGTAGGGGAAAAAAGGGGAGAAAATATGTAACTCAAAATCTTGTGGAAATGAATGATGCAAACTAAAATAAAATTAAAAAAAAAAACTAAGTAGAGTGTATTCTCTCCTGATGAAGGTAACCCCAAATCCCAGACAGACTTTCCTCAAACTAATCATCCCTTGGAACCAGACCTGTGTCTGCATCATGGACAGTGGAATGATGTCATACACACGGCTTTTTCTAAGAGGACAAATAAAACATTGAAAAATATTTAATGATTTTGGAAAACCAGAACTGAACCTTCATAATTAGTCTTAAGGGAGAGCATGCTAATTGTTCTTTTATCTCCATTCTCTTCCTCTTTCCTATCAACAACCATAATAAAAAAATGTTCCAAATTATTAATAATAGGAAAACTCAAATGTAAACAATTATGAGGTATCACCCCACACCCATCAAACTGGCAAAGATGATACTCAAGTATTCCAGATGGACTCTTATCACTTTAATTTGGTAGTTCCCCTTAGTTATATAGATCACCACTCATGCATGCCTACCCCATCTGGTACAGCTCTCATCCATGTCCCTCCAAAAGTTTGCCAAAGAGGGTCAAGATAATAGGATATAAATTTTCCTTACTCACTCCGGAGATCAGGAAGGTACCAGTGGAACATGCTAGCAGTCTAACTGTCATTAGGGTAAGCTAGGAGGAACAGAGAATAAGGCATTGAACCTAGATTCAGTAAAGCCTGGAAGATACTTCGTAGCTGTATGACCCTGAGAAAGGCATTTAACTTCCCTTCTACCTCAATTTCCTCGTATGTAGAAGAGAAATAACACTGCCACCTACCTCCCATGGTTGTTGTAAGGATCACATGAGATAATATTTTAAAAGGCATTTGTTGATAGTTCAAAAATTTTATGATTCTTAGCCCCCTCCATCCCCTTTCCTACCACTGTTCCCCTATCAGTGCAGAAATGGAAAGGGATCATACAGGACTCAGGACCGTTTTTTTTTTAACTTTTCTTTATTTCATGGATTGCCATAGCCAAAACACACAAACAAACAAATGCAATCACAAATTGGTCAGCCTACCAGTGATGGACATCTCTGTGATTGTTGCTGTTTAATCATTTTCAGTCATGTTCAACTCTTTATGACTCCATTGGGGGATTTCTTGGCAAAGTGGTTTGCTATTTCATTCTCCAGATGAGAAAACTGAAGCAGACAGGTTTAAGTGACTTGCCCAGTGTCATTCAATTAGTAAGTGTCTCAAGCCAGATTTGAAATCAGGAAGAGGAGTCTTCTGGCTCCAGGCCCACCATTCAATCCGCTGTGCCATCTAGCCACCTACCTCTGTGATTATATGATGGGTTTTTAGAAAACAGACTCATTTTGTTCCTTGGGTAAAAATGGTTAACAACATGGAAATAGTCAACACTGTATTAGCTGTGGGATAACAAAACTATTGATTCATTGCTGATGGAGAAATAAATTGTTCCAACCATGATGTAAAAAAAAAAAAAAATTGGAATTAGGATAGAAAGCTTATTACACTGTTCCCACACTTGGATCCAGTGATTTCACTAGTGGGTTTATTGTCCAAAGAGGTCATTGATATTTGAATCCCATTAGTTCCAAAATATTAAAAGCAGCACTATTTATAATAGCAGGAAATTGGGAACAAACTATGTGCGAAATAATTGGGAAAGGGCTCAATAAATTGTGATATATTCATTGAAATACATTTAAATAAATTGTTATATATTGACTTGAACATTATATTTAGTAGACTATTATAAATAGGATAATTATTGTGAAAATGAGAAATAACTGATTACCAATTCAGAAAAACATTAAAAGACTTCTATGAACTGATGTAGAGTGAAGAAAGCAAAACCTAAATTAAAATATGAATAGTAGCTTTAGACAATAGAAGCATGGACCTGTGATTTTGTTATAGGGAACTCCCACCTGAGGAACCTCCCTTTGCTAATTCATGTTGGCACCTTCTTTGCACTTTATAATATGTAGAGAGACTGCAGTGTGTAGGGCATTAAGAGATCAGGTTACTTGTCCAAAGTCACACATCTAATATGTGCCACAGGCTGCCAATGTTTTTCTGGCTCCCAGGCCAGATCCTTACCTACTATGCTAATTCCAAACTGCCTCTCATATAATGCCCATAAAAAAGTCAATGAAGACAAAATTGTAGAAGACTGAGGAGAGGTCAAATATACAATGACCAATGCTGGTTCCAGTTGACCAAGGTAAAAATAACCTTCATTTTTCTCAATAAATGGAAAATCATAAGAGTAGAAACTTGAATTTGCTTACAGTTATAATCAACATAGTGTACAACTTTACTGCTATTTTTTAAAAAATGGACAGTATTATGGGAGGGTTGTGATGAGTTAAAAAAAAATATGTCAATAAAAAGATTTTTTTAAGAAAGGAGAGAAACTAACCTAGATATAAGCCTGAGATGGTACTCAAAGTAAAGTAAACTTTTTTAAGTTATCATATTTTCAGAAAATGGGTATCTATGTAACACAGTGTAACACAGTGTTGAGCCTGGAGTCAGGAAGACTTATCTTTCTGAGTTCAAATCTGGACTCAGACACTTACTAGCTGTAACCCTAGGCAAGTCACTTAACCCTATTTGCCTCAGTTTCCTCATCTGTAAATGAGGTAGAGAAGGAAATGGCAAACCACTCCAGTATTTTTTCCAAGAAAACCCCAAATGAGGTCACGAAGAGTTGGCTGTGACTGAAAACAACTAAACAACAGCAACATTTTCGGAAATATTTATAGGATACAGACTAGATGTATGATTCTGTTGATATAGGGAATTCCCAAGAGGAAATTCACCATACCAAGAAAGGCTGACATCTTCTCTGGACACGGGCAGTTAGTTTAGAAGAATGTCATTGCTAAAAGGCTGGCCGATGAAGGATAATTTTATTTATATATTCATTTTGTCATAGAAATGAATGAGCCATGGACTTAGGACTAAAGGGTTATTGTTTGTGTTGGTGGAGGGAATATCACTATCAAGCAATACTCATATTTTATATATGAGCAACATTCCATTATAAGCCTTTAAAAAGAGTACAGTCTGGTCCTCGCTTTGATTGTGTATTATCATATACCCTCAGGGGCTAAAAGTGGAAGAACTTTCCTCCCCAACAAACACACCTACATACACACAAATACACACACACACTTCTTGAACTCTTGAACAGGGGGAGGTTGATAGGGTCAGGAGGGACCATGAATTGTTTTGCCCCACTTCTGCATAAACACACTGAAGACTTCTTTCTGCGAATTTCCAGGACCTTAATATTTTACCCTAGCTAGAAGTTCAAGGATCCAGTGGTCTTGTAGTCATGGGAATTTTTTCTGTGTTTTATGGTAGTTGGATATCAGCAAGCTATATTTCCTCTGGTTCCAAAATTTCTGAATCTAGCTCCAGGGAATTAATTCTAAATCAGTGATTCTGGTTGTTGTCGTTATTAATCCAAATTTCATTCCTCCTTCTTTGCACCCTTTTGGGCCCCTCCCACTGAATCAAAAGAAGAAGCCAAAACAACTTAGCCATGGTCTCTTTGCTCTCTGGCTGTATTCCGAACTTCTTCTAGACCCAGGTCTCCTCGCTCCCAGCCCCCCCACTCTCATTTTCAGTTTCTTTTTGTGTGTTTTCTTCTCCCATTAGAATGCAAGCCCTCTGAAAGCACCTTTCTCTCTACTTGTATCTGTATTCCCAGTGTTTTTAGCACGTTGCCTAGCAAATTGTAGGCACTTAAAAATGCTCCTTGATTCACTGATACTCAAATATGCACATCGCAAGAGAGTGAGAGCAATGGTAATGCTAGCGACATTTTTTTTCTTCTCTTAAGGGAGAGGGATAAGGACCTTAAGAGAGAGCAGTCAGTAAACTGGGTGATCTTAGGATGTGCAGAGGGTGATTAAATAAAGAGACAAACCACTGGGATAAAGTTGGAGGAGGAAGTGGTGCTAATGGGCTACCGCCAAACAGCTCTACAAGTAACTGTGGGGTTTGGATCTCTATGGCCCACTTGGAATTGTTTGAAATCAAACTTAATATAGACAATAATGTTTTTCCACAGTGGGAGAGCAGTCCTTCAATAAAGGGGGAAGGAAAAATGTGATGAAAAGATTTGTACTGGGGACAATTTTCAGCATGTGTCTACCTACAGGAAACAACTATTTTGATATGAAACAAGACAGTGTAGTATGTTAGCAATTGGAATGCATTTGCCTCAATCAGACATTTATGTCAGTCATGGTGAGGAAGTTCTTCTGTTTTACTGATTGAAAGAACCTAATAATAATAATAATAACAATAATTAAAGTAAAAATAGTAGTACTACTGTTTAGTCATTTCCAGTTATGTCCAACTCTTCGTGACCCGATTTGGGGTTTTCTTGGCAAAGATACTGGAATGTTTTGCCATTTCCTTCTCCAGCTCATTTTACAGATGAGGAAACTGAGGCAAACAGGGTTAGGTGACTTGCCCCAAGTACATAGCTGGTGTCAGAGACCAGATTTGAACTCAGGAAGAGCAGTCATCTTGATTCCAGTTCTGGTGCTCTATTTACTCTACCACCTAGCTCCCTCCAAGACTTAATCACTGAATTGCCTCAGTCAGACTGAGACCTCTTAAAAGCCTTAGTTTGAAAAGGCCAAAGTCTCCCACTGCCTCCTAGGCTATCTCCAGTAGTCCTGATCTATATCTGGCCCCTGGACCAGGATAGCTCCAGAGATGAAAGTGAGGCTGTTAACTTTGCTCGGCACTCCTCACTTAATTCCAGTTCACTTGATGTCATAGTCCTCTTTGAGAATGAAAGACAAGCAGAAACCTTCCCAGGGAAACAGAGGTTAAATGACTTGACCAGGGTCGTATAGCAAGTAAGGGTCTGAGGTTGGATTTAAACTCATGTTCTCTTGACTTTAATGCCACTCATCAATTTACTTTTTTTCTTCTGTCTCCTAGTTTCCTTTCCCTAAACACCCTAAGGGCCTTTGGAAGACAATCACTTCTATCGGCTGTATAGGTAATCATGGAAAGAGGGTTGGATAAGAGTCAAACGTCCTAGCTTCTGGTCCCATTTTTGCCTCACAGACTAATGGTGTGACCTTGGGCAAATGAACTTACCTGTTTGAACTGAAGAGTTCTCATTTGCATAATAAGTGGGTAAAATACGAGGCTAAGATCCTTTCCAGTCCTGTCATTCAAAGTCTAATCCAAAATCTAACTCCTTCTCTCTCCCTGGAGAGAGATCATTTCAACTTCTTAAACACTTACAAGGGAAATAGATAAAGAATTTGGGCTCTAACAAATCAATTTAATAAAACAAAAGAATTTGGGCTATAAGGACAAGACTAACACAGAAGCCAACTGTTGTGCCTACTGAGTATTTCATTTGCGCCACACAAGGCCACACAAGGCCACACAAAACAATAATTTGGGACCAAAATATCAGACCAGCTCCAAATGCTCAAAATACATCAAAACATTCAAACCTTATGTTGGAAGCCAAATCTCACTACCAGAACTGTAACCTTCGAAGGCTGATTTTGCCCAAATTAAAGAGCAAATGGTCCTCATTCAGCTTTTCATTCACTGCAATTTCGGATTCCTTTGGGGTATTTACCTTTGGCAAGAAAAGTAAAGCTAATCTGCATGACCAATAAACAACAGTTGTCTCAGTCTAAATTGGCCTGGAAATCATTAATAAACCCAGCATAAATCAAAATATTTTTATTATTCTTGAAGACAAAATACAGTCATGGAACATATGAAATGCAGAGAAGCTTTTTCTGTACTTGAGCGACCTGTGCCCTTTACAAAGATGTTTCTCCCTTATGAACTGCTTTTTTAAAAGACCTGTTGAAAACAAGTTTTAAAGAAATAGTCTCAAAAAATAAAATTGTGGATTCTTAATGGAAACACAATTGTGTGTATGTGTGTATATGTACATACTCACTTGTGTATATACCTATACATATATACATACTTGTAAGTACATGTGTATATATACATGCATATACCTATATACATATACATGCATGTAAGTATATATATATACACATACATGTAAGTACATATATATATATATACATACACATTTGTATATATGTCGGGATTTTTTGTTTGTTTGTTGATATTCTCTCCATGATCCCATTTTGGGGCTTTTCTTGGCAAAGATACTAAAATGGTTTGCCATTTCCTTCTTCAGATCATTTTATAAAAGAGGAAACTGAGGCAAACAGGGTTAAGTGACTTGCCCAGGGTCATACAATTAGTAAGTGTCTGAGGCCATATTTGAATTCATGAAGATGAATCTTCTTGACTCCAGGTCCAGTACTCTATCCACAGCACCAGTTAGCTGCCCCATATGCAGGGATAAAAAGGACTCAATCTATGATTTCATTGGTATAGAGAGCAGTGATATTAAAATCAAAGAAAAAAGGAGGGGGGCACTAGTCTAAAAGTTAATTTGATATACTTTTATTTATATAGTTAAATATTTCCCAGTTACATTTTAATCTGGTTCTTGTCCCATTCTGGGGACTGGGGGGTTTGCATGTTTGATAACTATATTATAGAGAACTCTTAAGTGAGGAAACTTTATGAACAAAAGTCAGAAACTTCTCTGCCATTTAATCTTAGAAGGCTTCCTGGAGCTCTGAGAGGTTCAGACACACACCCCAGATCACACAGCCAAGCGTATGTGAAGAGTGGAATGTGAACCCAGGTTTTCTTGGTTGCAAAGCCTAGCTCTCTAAACATTACACAATGCTACCTGTCTCCCTCTACATGTGTATGCTCAAGAGTGTACGTGTGTGTGTGTGTATATGGACATGCACACACATACATACATTCTTTAACCTGACCTGTGTGTGATTTTATCAGTGTGGGTAGTTCCTATTGAGGAATTCCAATTAGAAAGTTGCCTGGTGTGCTAAGAGGGGAAGTGATTTGCCCAGTCACAAAGTATTTGTTAGAAGTGGAACCAGAAAATGGGACTTTGGTTCACCAGGCCACTTCTTTGTTTCACTACACTGCCTTGTCCACACACACACACACACACACACACACACACACACACACACACTCTCTCTCTCTAGAGTTAATGTAAAGAAATAATCAAAAAATTTCCATTAGCTCTGTCTTTAACATACTGTCAGCAATTGTCTTAATATAAGCTATTTTCCATAGTCTAATGACTGTGGGTGTTCACATTAACAGATTAACATAAATTTTCCTTCATGCTGCTATTAGGTAAGCATGAGGCATCCTCTGAAGATTCAGAAATTCTGATTAATTCAAGGAACCTTGGATAATAATCAGATCATCAGAACTTTCAGAACAGATGTGCTCAAGCCCCACATGCTTCCCCAGGGGTTTTGGTACCTCCACTTGTCTAACACTCAGACTGAAGACCTTTTTCAAGTAAAATTTTGAAAATCCTGCTTTTCCAAGCTTCAGGGCATTGAGTTCTTGGCTGATTACTTTCATATTGTCTATAGTGCCAGGTGAACCTGGGCCACTTGAAAAATCATGAAACAGGAAATGAGGGATTTTGCCAACTTTGGATGCCTGCGATGCAGATCTCCTTTCTTCTCTCTTAGGATCCCTTGATTTCTACTTATACAGCTGCAGCTCTTAATTTATATATATGCAATCTGACATGTTGAAAGATTTCAGTTATGGTTTCTATTTTGAAACCTGTGGGTCTGGCTCTCCTCAGCCTTGGTGGTACATTTTAGGGAATGTGGAAAAAGTCAGCCGGCTTTGCAGATTGCTTTAAAAGTCCCCCTTAGTTCCACCAGGATGTTTTCTTTTCTCTCTTTAGTACCATTCACCAGTTGTTCTCCTCTGTCCCCTAGTTGCCTTTTCCAAAACATCCTTAGGCTCTTTGAAAAACAGTAGCATCCAACAGCTTGATCCCCAAACTGTGGAATGTCCATTCCATGATGGTATATCTCAAATCCCTCACTGCCTGAAACATATTCTGATATCATTTTCAAGCAATCACCAAGGATTCATTGGGTGCCTATGTGCTAGCCACAGGCTAAGCATCAGAGATACAAAACCAAAAGGCAAACGGTCCTGTTGGATTTTATAAACTAAGCTTGGAGGAATCCTTTTCAGTTGTGTCTGACATTTTGTGACCCCTTTCAGGGTTTTCTTGGCGTAAATACTGGAGTGGTTTGCCATTTTCTTCTCCAGCTCATTTTACAGATGAGGAAACTGAGGCAAACAGGGTTAAGTAACTTGCCAAGGGTCACATAGCTGGTAAGTGTCTGAGTCGGAATTTGAGCTCAGGTCCTCCTGACTTGAGGCCCTGTGCTCTATCCATACACCACCTAGCTGCCCATATATAAGTCTATAATAATAATGTCTCTCTCTATGCAAGTCTATAATATATATATATATATGTCTGTAACAATAATACCTAATAATAATTAACATTTATATAGTACTTATTATATGCCACACATGTTGCTAAGTGCATTACAATTTTTATCTCATTCATCCTCATAACAATCCTGGAGATATACGTGCTATTATTATTCACATTTTACAGGTGAGGAAAAAGCAGCAAACAGAGATTAAGCGATTTGCCCAGGATCATACAGCTAATTAAGTGTCTCAGGCTAGATCTGAACTCAGAATTTCCTGAATTCAGGCCCAGGTTCCTAGACACTGTGCCACCTATAAAATAGATGCAAAGTCAATACAGGCTAACAGAGGCATTAGCAGCTGAGGGCAATAGGTACAGCTTCATGTAAAAGGTGGCCCTTGAGCTGAGCCTTAAAAGAGACTAAGGATTCTAAGAGGAGTAGGCAAGTACAAGTACTTTCCAGACATGGAGACAGATGGGAAATGGAGTGTTATTTAATGAAGAACAACAAGGAGGCTGAACTATAAGGTGTTTGAAGGGGAATAATGTGGAATAATACTGGAAAAGTTGTCTGGGGCCAGGTGGTGAAGGGCTTTCAATGACAGAGAGAATTTTATATTTGATCCAAGGGGCAATAGGAAGCTAGTAGAGATAGTCAATTATGGGTCAGACTTGCCGGTTAGGAAAATTACTTTGGCAGCTATGGATGGTGATTTGTGGGGAGGTCAATTAGAAGTTGATCACCATATTCCAGCCAAGAGGTGATGAGAGTCTGACCCAGATTAATGATTATGTGAGTGGAGATAAGGAGATAAAGGCAAGAGATGCTGTGAAGATGGAAATGAGATTTGATGATGGATGGGCTATGCATATAGGAGGAAAGAGAGTAAGAAATGGATTACTTTAAGGTGATGGGCATGAAGGGTGGTTTTCTTTGACAGAAACAGGGAAATTTGAATGAGGAAGGTTTGAGGGAGAAGATAATGAGATCTGTTTTGGACATTTTGAGCTTGAGATGCCTATGGGAAATTTCATTTGAATTATCAAATATTAAACTAGTGATGCACGACTGGTGTTCAGGAGGGCTCCATAGATGGATATGGAAGGTATCTGCATAGAGATGAAAATTAAACTCATAGGAGCTAATTAAGTCATCAAAAGAGAGAAGAAAAGAAGACGCAAAAACACAACCTTGGAGAATACCCATAGTTAGAGGGCATGTATGATAGTCTAGGAAAATAGAATGAAGACTAGTCAGACAGATAGAAGGAGAGAAACTATTCGACAGGAGAGAATGATCAACACTGTCAAAATCTGAAGAGAGATCAAGAAGGAGGAAAACTCCCCTCCACATTTGGCAGTTAAGAGATCTTTGGTAACTTAGGAGGGAGCAGGTTTAGCTGAGTGATGAGATCAAATTCAGATTGCAAAGGGTAGAAGCAGGGATAGCTTTCTCTGGCATTTTGTTTGTGTACAGCAGAGGTTTCAAATACATAGTTTGTAACATTCTTGAGTTGCAATATTCCTGGTTCCTGAGGAACCAAATTAAAATGTAACTGGGAAATATTTAACGAATTAAATGAAAATACAATGGAACATAGATAATGTTAAGATAGAGTTTTCTAAGTCCCAGGGCCCCTTACTTTTATGGTTAGTGGCCCGGATTCTATTTGAGTTTGACACCACTGGTATACAAGAGGAGAGACCTTAATACTGTCGTTTGAAAGCATGGTATGATTGGATGAAGGCTCTTAAAGGATGATGGGTCTTTAAGGATGAAGACTTGAAAGAAAGCAGAGAGGTTGTCAGAAGATAGAGAGATGAAACATCATGGAAAGGAATGACTGTGGGAACAATCTGCTGGAAAATATGGGAGGGGATGGGATCAAAGATACATAGTGAGGTCTTGGCAAGAAGGCGAAGTAGACGAAAGGGAGTCAACGAGGTAGTACAGTGGATAGAGCACCTTCCCTAGAGTCAGGATGGACCTGTGTTCGAGTCTGGCTTCAGATACTTGACACTTAGTATCTGTGTAACCCTGGGTAAGTCACTTAACCCAAATTGCCTTGCCAAAAGAAACTAAAGGAAAGGAAAAGAGAATTAGCAAAAATGTAATTGGAAGTTACTATTGTCTTTTTTTTTTCTTCTCCTCCAATCTAGTGTTTTATTTGTTCATTTAGACTCCAAATGTTGTTCATTCCCTCTGCCCATAAAACTTATTTTCTCCAGTGGTCATGCAACAGGATTATGAACCCAAGCCACAAAAGCCTGAATGCTGATGTTAATAATAACGTAGGGGAAAATTCCAAATAGTTTTCAAATGAATGGGATTCTTGATAACTCTGATTTCAAGATAAGACAGCCTCCTCAGAATCCAGGGAACTCAGTTTCTGATTAGAATATGGAGGACTAAGATTTCTGGAGGTTTGGTGACACCTTACTAAACGAGCCGAAGGGTGTCCTAGAAGGGGAGTGTCACAGTGTGCTGTATAGCCTTGCCCCATGTCCCCTTCCTCCCTGGAGAGGTGCCCAGAGGCCAAGTAATCCAGATGGTGGATGGGCTGATCCCTAGCTGCCTCTGCAATGGTCTGGTCTTGAGTCTCCCTTGCTCACCTGATGCATGTTAGCTGACAATCCTTAGCCAAAGGCTGAAGCCGCCATTGTTGATCCTCACTGTTATGCCTTGACCTCCCTAAGCTCCCACCAGATGCTACTTCCACTCCTGTCCAGGTAATGGTCCTAATCCATGGCAGCTGTAGGGGTGAAGAATGGAAATGTCACGTGCGATAGGGCAGTGCCAACGGGCTTGGTCCAGTCTGTTAATTTGTATTTGGGGTGGGGGAAGTGACATACTGAGTTCAAAAGGCCCCCAACTCTGAGTAACTAAAAGGAAATAACATCAGTGTAGAAACAAATCTTCTATTTGGGGCATAATATGCACATGATATGCAGCCAATGTTAAAATCAGTCACTTTGAGGCCTCCCTTAGGAGAAATAGCAAAGAGGCTGAAGATGGAGACTCATCACACCTGACTGCAATGAGGCAGACGGAGGCTAGGACCACATGAACAGACAACTGACTGCCCTGTATTCTATTTCTCCATTCACTCTGGGCTTTGGACTGTTCAATTCATTTCAAAAAGCATTTATTAACCAACTATTGTTTGCAAGGCACTGTCCTAGACACTGGAGATACAAAGACAAAGTGTTTCCTCCAAGAAGATTATATTCTACTGCGGGTATATAACAAGTGCCCAGGTAAGTAAACACAAGATAATCTGAGTAGAGAGTAGAAAAGGAAAGGCTTCCCATAGGACCCCTAAGGGGTTTGTAACCTCTTCTGTGCCATGGGATCCCTTGAACAGTCTGGAACTCTTCTCAGAATAATGTTTGTAGACTGTAGTCATCATTGAAGGAAATATTAGATTTTAATTAGAGATTAGTGAAAATAGAGATGTAATATTTTCCCATCCTACTTAAAAAACAACCCTGAAATCTTTCCATGGATCCCTTGAGGGTTTGTGGACTCCAGATGAAGAATCCCTGAAACATCTCTAAAGTACTTTGCAAACCTTAAAGCATTATATAATGCATGCTTCTATGAGAGGCATAAATACAGGTAAGCCTAGAAGAAGCTAGAGATTCTTAGAGGTGGAGATAAAGAGGGATTTTATTCTAGACATGGGGTGTCTCTGGGCCTTTGCAAATGTATTGAAGATGGAATGTCGTGATCAGAAAATAGCAAGTTACCTAGTTTGGCCAGAATGCCAAGCAAGTGAAAGAGGATAATGAGAAATCAGTCTACAGAGGTAGATTGGAGCCAGAAATCAGAAACTGGGTCCTTGGAGTAGCTTCTAACTAGCCAGCATTGTCAGCTATGTTCCATGGCTAAGGAGGTGCTCACGATGGCCTCCCTGCAATTTGACCTCCCTTCTTGACCTTCGTCTTGACCACCTCTAGCACTTGCCCTCCCCCACTTCTGCATTCCTTATACTGGTTCCTAGGAAGCCTCTCCTCTTCTAGGAGTCACTCTCTCTTCTCAGGGACCAGGTGAGAACCACAGGCTGGGCTCCATGAATATTGAAAGGGTACATAGACGGCTTTAGGTAGAACAGTATCATACCCTGTTCCTGGCCCTGACTCTAGTAAAAGTTTTCTTTCTTTTTTTAAATCATAACCCACTTTGGCAGTCTGCTGAAGCCTATTGACCCTTTCTCAGAAAAATATTTTTAAAGGTGTGAAATTAAAATGCATGGGATTACAATGGAAATCCATTATATTGAAATGAAATTACAAAAAAAATAAAATAAATTCGCAGACCTCAAGTTAAGAACCCTTCCTTGCAATTAAGCATTAGCTAGCCCTGCCAGGAAATTGCTAACTATAGAATTTGGTGCTTAACCTCTTTCTCAGAATTTCTGAATTAAGGTATATAACACCCAGGAGTAAAAAGAAGAGAGTTCCCCTGTATTCTGCCCTGGTCATCTGGAGTGCTGTGTTCACTTCTGGGCTCCAGATTATAAGAAAGACATTGAAAAGACCAAAAGAGTTCAATTGTCATAGGAAAGGGCCTCAAGTCCATGACATGTGAGGACTGGTCTAAGGAACCAGAGATGTTTAACATGGAAAAGAAAAGTCTTAAGGGGGCATGCCAAATATGGGCCATCAAGTGGAAGAGAAATTAGATTTGTACTACTTAGCCCCAAATGGAAGAACTGGGAACTTGGAGGCTAAAGACAGGCAGATTTTGGCTTGAGGGGAAGAAAAACTTCCTAGATACTGGAGCTGTCCAAAAGTGTAATGGACTGACTCAAGAGATAGATCATGGCAGCCATAGGTGATACAGAGGATAAGAGTGCTGGAATTGGTCTCAATAAGACCTGGGTTCAAATCCTCCCTCAGATAGCTACTAACTATTGGGCAAGTCCTTTAACCCGTCTCATTCACAGTTTCCCCATGTTTAAAATAGGGATAATAATTATACTTATTCATCTAGTTGTTGCAGGGATTAAATGATATAACGTGTAAAAAGTCTTTGGCAAACTTTAAAGTACTATGTAAAATCTAATTATTATTGTTGCTATACCAATAGTAATTATGAGTATAATGAGGATTATGATAATGGCAGTAATGCTTTCCCACTCATTAAAGGTCTTCAAACGGAGGCTAGAGGACCACATGCCAGGAATGTTAGAGAGGGTACTTTGATTCAGGTTTTTGTAGTTCAATTTTGCAATTGAGTCTGACTCTTCATAACCACATTTGGGTTTTTCTTGACAAAGGTACTGGAGAGGTTTGTCATTTCCTTTTCCAGCTCATTTTACAAATGAGGAAACCCAGGCAAACGGGCTAAGTGACTTGCCCAGGGTCAAACAGTTAGTTTCTGAAGGCAAGATTACTGTTCATGAAGTGGCCTTTGTTTCTGTGATTCAGTGAATACATTTCTCATGCCTTCCACCTTCTGTGCCTACTTAAGTTTTACTGTACTATGTGCAGGACCACTAAGTAATAGTCAACCTTGGTGATAGTTATACAAGTAGGTAGCAAAGTGTTTCTTCAGGAAACCTAGTAATTAATGTTGAAAATTTACCCTTTCCTTCCTCTGATTCTTCCATCCCATGTCTTGGAAAGAGTATATAATGGCTCATCCCAGCTCAATTACTAATGGTCTTTCTAATGCAGCTCTCTAGGAATCTCAATCACTCATGAAGTTGAAAGGGGAAGCAACCAAAGCTTTGGAGCCCAAAACACATAATATAGTGACAGGGGTTATAATTTGAATGCTGTCTCCTTCAGGCAGAAAGATCAGAGATAAACAAGTCAGGTGAGGTGAAAGTGAGAGAGATGCCATATGAATGCAAAAACTCTCAAAGATCAGAATCTCTTCTAAAGATTTCCCCTGAACTATAATTTGATCTTCTCCCCCATCCACAGATTGTCTCCTCATTTCCTCCCGAATAAAAGACAATGACTGACTATTACTTGCAAAGTGGCAATTATCCTAATTATGCTCCACCATTTAAAACTATCTTCAGGAAGATGATTTACAAGAATTACATAAAAGAGATCTATATGTGATGACACACTTGCTTGTTTGGCCTGAAGCATTTTATGTTTTCTAGCTTAATCAGAATTCTTGTGATGAGGGGAGAGGTTCTAATGAGTTTCTACATGTCTTGTATCTAGAGAGATATTAAAAATTGACTTGGCTTTTAAAAATTTTTTTAGAATTGTTGAAGGTCAAGCTATTTTATATTACATTGATAAAACACTGAGGTGTATGCTGTAGAACTGGCATGTCTGAGAGAATAAGTACTTAATTGCTATATTTAAGTACTTCCAAAATATGGCTAACAAACCACAGCAACAGCAAATATTTATTGAATATGTGCTATATTTGTCATGGACTGTTCTAGGCACCATCTGTGGCTC
>CM053589.1:27180759-27197515 GCA_028646515.1 Pseudochirops corinnae | reverse complement strand
AGAAGGTAAACATGGAAAAGAAATTATAAGGAACTTATCAAAGTTGAACGATTTACATGCCAACTTGGAAAAACGATAATTGTTACTTATGAAATTTTTCTCAGTATAAGTGAAGGGAATACAAATGTATATATACATATATATACATATACATACACATATGTCTATATAGGAGGGTTTATATATGTGTACAAACACATATCTGAGTATATGTATATTTGAGTACATATAAGGCACAGGGTCAATTGAATAGGAAGGGACAATACTCTAACATGTGAAATTCTGAGGTGGGAGAGGATTAGAATCAGAAGAGACAGGGAGAGACAGAATGGGGTTAATCATCTCATATAGAAGAGTCAAGAGATAATTGTTACAATAGAGGAGAAGAACAGGAAGGCAAAAGGGAAAGGGTCAATCTTACTCTCATTGAATTTGGCTTAGAGAAGGAATGACGTAAACTCTAAACTGGGTATCTTGCCACACAGGAGAGTAGGGGGGATGAGGATGAGAGGTGGGATGGTGGAGGGGAGAGCAGGGTGGGGGGGGGAGGGTTAGTGGAAGTACATACTTCTGTAAAAGGACAGGGACAGGGTAGAGCATAGAACAAGGAGGGACATATAATCAGTCTCTCACAATATGCCCACTGTGGAGATGTACTCATGTACAGCCTGTATTTAATTGCTCGTCCTTCCAGTGGGGGTGGGTGACAAGGGAGGAAGGGAAAGAATCTGGAGTTTGGGGCTCTATGATCAAATGTTAAAAAAAAAAATATATATATATATGTATATATATATATATATATATATATATATACACACACACACACACACACACACACACACACACACACACACACACACATATATTCTTTTTTTTTTTTCTTATTATTAACTACATCCAACTGGGAATTAAGATATATAGGCATTGTGGTGGGGAGATTCATCCTGTTCCACCAAAAAGTCAGAGGAGCAAGGGGGAGTTCATAGGAGAGAGCAGATTGGGGGAGGGGTTATACAGTAGGATGGCTGTTTTGAGGTGGTGGGTAGGGGAAAGATGGGGAGAAAATTTGTAACACAAAATCTTGTGGAAATGAATGATGTAAACAAGAAAATAAGTAAATCTACTTATTTAAAAAACAAACAAAAATCTCAAAAAAATGAGGGTATGAGAAAGACGGATGCACTGGAATAAAGGGAAAGGGAGATGTAGAATGGAGAAAATTTTCTCACATAAAAGAGGCACACTTATAATGGAGGGGCAAATAAGGGTGGAGGTGGCAGACAATGCTTGAACCTCACTCTCATCAGAATTGGTTCAAAGAGGGAAGAATATACATACACACTTGGCTGTATATAAAAATGTAACTTACCCAATAGAAAATAGGAGAAGAGGATAAAAGAAAGGGAGGGATGGGGCAGCTAAGTGGCACAGTGAATAGAGTACCAGCCCTGGAGTCAGGAGGACTTGAGTTCAAATCTGACCTCAGCTGCTTAACACTTACTAGCTGTGTGACCTTGGAAAAGTCACTTAACCCCAATTGCTCTGTCTTCCCCCCTCCAAAAAGATCAAAAAAAAGAAAAAAGAAAGGGAGGGATGATTTAAAAAAAGAGGGTGGATTAAGGGAGGCAGTGTTTAGAAGCCAAATTGACTTTTTGAGGGAGAGGGAGAGAGAGAGGAAGAAATAGAAGAAAATGGGATAGAGGGAAATACATAGTTAGTAATCAAACTATCAATGTGAATAGGATGAGTTCACCCCTAAAATGGAAGCAGAAAGCAGACTGGATTAGAAACCAGAATCCAATAATATGTTTTTTTTTTTTTACAAGAGACACACTTGAAATAGAAAGCCACACACAGAGTTAAAATAAAGAACTAAAACAGAATCTAATATACTTGAGCTAAAGTAAAAAAAGGTGGGGGTAGCAATCATGATCTCAGACAAAGCGAAAGCAAAAATAGATTAAAAGAGATAATCATGGACACTACATTATGCTAAAAGGTACCATAGACAATAAATTCATAGTAATTTTTTTTTTTTTGCAGCAAGTTTCTCTGATAAAGGCTTCATCCATCAAATATATGCTGAGTATAGAACCGAGTAAGTTTTTATGAAAATAAGAGCCATTCCCTAATTGATAAATGGTCAAAGGACATGAATAGGCAGTTTTCAGAAGAAGAAAACAAAGCTCTCTATATTTTTAAAAATGCTTTAAATCACTATGGATTAGAGAAATGCAAATGAAAACAACTCTTAGAGTATCCCCTCATACCCGTCAGAAATGACAAATGCTAGAAGGGATGAGCGAAAAATAGATACACTATTGCTGGGTGCATAGTGAACTGGTCCAACCATTCTGGAGAACCGTTTGGAACTAGGCCCAAAAGGCTATAAAATTGTGCATATCCTTTGATCCAGCAATATCACTACCAGATCTGTATTCCAAAACCATGAGATGAAAAGGAAAAGATCCTATCTATGTATACAAAACTATTTGTAGCAGCTCTTTTTGTGGTGGCAAAGAATGAAAATCAAGGTAATGCTCGCCAATTGGGGAATAACTAAACAAGTTATAGCATGTGATTGTGATGGAAACTATTTTGCTATGAGAAATTACGAGGGCAGGGGTGGTTTTAGGGAAAAAAAAATGTCAAGAGCTATAAAAATTGATACAAAGTGAAGTGAGAAGAGCCAGGAGATCATTGTGCACAGTAATAGCAATGTTGTAATGATGTTCAACTGGGAAGGATTTGGCTACTCTGATCAATACAATGATCCAAGATAATTCCAAAGGACTTATGATGAAAAATGCTATCTACCTCCCGAGACAGAAAACTGATTAACTCTGAGTGCAAATTGAAGTATAATTTTCTCATTTTCTTTATTTTTCTTGATTTTTAAAAAAATATGGCTAATATGGAAATATGTTTTTGTACAATTTCATGTATAATTAATATCACATTGCTAGCCTTCTCAATTGGTGGAGAAAGGAGTAAGAGAGAGGGAGAGATTTTGGAACTCAAAATAAAAAAAAAGAATGCTAAAAAAATAATAAATTCAAATATTTTAAAAACCCACAAAATGGAATAAAAATAAAAGAAACTCATTTTTAGAAAAAAGAAGTGAGGCGCGGCTGGGTGGCACACTGAATAGAGCACTGGCCCTGGAGTCAGGAGGATCTGAGTTTAAATCCGGCCTCAGACACTTAACACTAGTCATGTGACCTTGGGCAAATCACTTAACTCCAATTGCCCTGCCTTCCCCTCTCCAAAAAAAAAAAAAAAAAAGTAAAAAAATAAAAAAATAAAAAGAAGTGAGTTGGAAGGCACAGGACAGGACAACTACTGAATAACAAATAAAGCAACTGACCATATCTTAACAGATTGGAAATGACTATGGGAGTCATTTTCAAATCAGCTGTCTGCATACCCTAGACCATTGACTTGTTGATCAAAAGCAAATAAGAAGACAAGATAAAGATGAAAAGAAGATATTGTGTGCAATTACATAGTGCAAACTAGAACAATTCTAAAAAATTTAGTTATTTGATTTCACATCCAATTAGTAGCCACACATTTAAAGACGTTAGGGACAAGGATGTTAAAAGAAAACATTGTAAAGGTAACAAGAAGCAGCATCTGGCAGCCAAATTATGCAGAAAAGACCTTAAAAACTATTCTTTAAAAAGAGACATGAAAACTCAAACAGCACATGCTCTGGAGTGTGGGTAAGGGCAAGGAACTCTACACATTCAATAGACTTGAGACTTCAATTATTACAACATAATGTAATTAATACTCATAATAAAAACCCTAAGCCTTCAAGAAAAGGTTAAATTATGTCCAGGGTGCTCTGTTTCAAAAGACAGAGAAGTATGAAATGCTTTGATTTATATTTTAAATGGCCCTATTCCCCCCTGCTTCTTTGCAAATGTGAGGAACATGAGTGTAGAACATTGCACATAACATCATATATCTTTCCCTGTTTTGAATGATTTTATAAGCTTTTTTCATTTATTTTCCTTTTTTCTTTTCTTTTAAAATATTAGAAGAGCAGGGAGGAGAAGAATACAGAGGAAAATATAGGCATTGCAAAAACAAAAGATCAATAAAAAAAATCTCTTTTAAAAAAGGGGAGGATGGTGAATGGTTCTGGAAATGTTATCATAGATAATACCTCCTGCACAAAAACTCAGTTTTAGAAATGGAAGAGACCTTAGGGACCTTTTTGCTTTAACATATATCAGTTAAATAGGAATTTATTCCTAAATAGAAATTTATTCCTAAATAGGAATTCCTTCTGTATCAGTCTCAACAAGGAAAAAAAACCTTCTAGCTTTTTCTTGAAAACTTCCAGCAAAGAAGATCCTATTACCTTCTAAGACAACCCATTCCAGTTTTGTACAGTTCTAATTAGAAGTTTTACTTACATTTTTTTTTAAGCGTCGTACCTGGCACATAGCAAATGTCTAATAAATGTATTTTTATCCATTTATTTATTCATTCTCTCTTTGCAATTTCTATCTATAATGTTTAGTTCAGCCCTCAAGTATAACAAAAACAATCCTTCTGTAGGACAGAACTTCAGATATTTGGAAAAAGCTATCATATCCCCTCAGCCCCATTGACCCCCATTTTTCTTTTATCCAGCTTAAACACTCTGAGTCCCTTCTGGGAATCCTCATATGGCACAATCTCTAGTATATTAAACAACTTGGTCATCCTCCTTTGAATTTTCTCTTTCTTGTCAGAGTTTTTCCTACAATATGGTACCCAGAACTGAGACCATAGCATACCAAGACTATGTCTTTTGTGACTCATCAACCATCTGTTGAGGCATAACTGTATTAAACTTGTTCTTCCAGTATGAAAGAAGCAAGGGTATATTAAACATTTATTATGTGACCTGGCACTGGGCTTAGCTACACATTTTATCTCATTTGATGCCCACACTAGCCCTGAGAGGTCGATGTTGTCGATTCTTTGTTTTTGAAGAGAGTCAATGATGTCATGGTTCTTGACTTGCTCGTGAATTGGTTTTAAGTGAGGCAGAGTTACACAAAGTTATTCTCTCCTCCAGAGTGAAACAAGTTCAGTGGTAAGATAAAAAATGACTGTAGATGGCCCAAGATGCAGTGGATGACCTTAGCCCATCTGCTAAGGTGGGTCATCAACCAGGGTGTGGTTGCTATGCATGCCTTGCATAGCATGGCTATGATATGCATGCTATGATTCTTGGAACCACTGTGAGAGTTGAGTGACAGGTGGACTCCAAAGGAGAATGAGCTGAAAAGGGCTCAGCAAGCCATTATACCAGAAGTGCCAGTCTTCTCTATGCCCTTGGAGGGAGGTTCTATTATAATGTCCATTTCCCATGTGGGGAAACTGACATAAACAGAGTTTTAGTGACTTGCCCAAGGTGACACAGTTAATAAGTATCTGAGGCAAGATTTGACCATGGCTCTTCCTGACTCCAGGTCTAGCACTCTATATGCTGTACCTAGTGGCCTCCAGTTGTAAGAGGGCATGGTTTTCTAGTTATGAGATACTATTCAAGTTTGAAAAAATGTTACTAGCATCTTCTAATTTTACATCACCTTCCTTTCTCAATATAGCCCTCTCCACTCATCAGCAAGAGCGCCATCTTTTATGACAAGCATATATTAAAAAAACAAAAAAGAAAGAGGAAAAAAATCAGGTCATCCAAACTGACAAATACATCAAGTAAACCTGATGATACATGCTACATGCCAGGCACCTCAATTGTCCCTTTTGCAAATAAGAGGTCAGTGCATTCTCGTAATCCTTCTTCTGGGATTAGGATTACACAATGATTAGGATTACACAGCATTGAGTTTCTATATTGTTGTTCTTGCTCTTTGCGTTTATGCTGTGGCTGGCCTTCTGTGTTTTGTTTTCTTGGCTCTGCTTTCTTCACTTTGAATTAAGCCATCTAAGCGTCCCACAGATGATCGCTTGTTCAAGTATTTCTTTGGCTATCTCTGATGGCACCACAGTGCATAGTGTGCTGGGCCTGGAGTCAGGAAGACCTGGGTTTAAATCAGACCTCAGACACTTATTAGCTTTCTGACCTTCAACAAGTCACTAAACCTCTGGTTTTCATAGTTCCCTCAACTGTAAAATGGGGGGAATAATAACGTTTACCTCTCATGGTCATTGTAAGGATCAAATGAGAATAATGTCCATAAATCATATTACCTAATAGCCTGTTATATTTATAATCATTATTTTGCACTATGCAGTATTCTTCCATGATGCCCTCTACTTTCACATTCCTTGGATAAGAAGGCAGGAAGAAATATTATTGGGGCCACATTTTATTCCTGAATGTGTGGAAAAAAAATATTAGTAACAAGACCCCACTGCAATACACTATAGGCAGTTACACAGATCTCTATTTATATAACACAGTACCTCTCAGAAAAGAATATTTTTTATAATGATCTTCATTTTATGTTCTTTATCATTTCCTTTGGTGGTGACTAGACTCACCCAAGTGCCTCTAAAATTCACTGTAATATCTCATTAAAAAAAAAATCTCCCTGCAACATTTTTTTAAAAAAGGAAATAATATGCAGATTTACAAAGAAGAAGAGGAAGGCCCTTAGGGTTGTGGCACCCTGGGATGATATTTTTTCCATTTGTAAGATAGTTTACACTTCTTAGCCCTGGGCCAAAATGACAGGCAGTGATCCCACCAGGGTGATGAAACCCATAGGTAAGCAAACAAAACTGCCTTTGTCTCATGGGGACTTTATGATTCTCCTGTGAAAGCTCAGATAAAACTCTGAGAAGATCAAATAAAATCAGATTAAATTTCTAAAGATTCTCAGAGCTTTGCTGGAAAGAGGTGGTAAAGAAATGGCAGTTATTGCTGCTGGTGAAGGGGATCTGTCCTTCTCTATGGGACAAAGCTATTTCAGGTGAATGAGTACAGGTCAAATCATCATGGGCTGACCCTGGTGGGATGGCAAGAAAACAGCTCCATTCTCCTTTGGCTCTTATCATGTCCTCCCTGCACCATTCAACTCAGGAGCGTAAACTGGGGTACGGGAAAGGAGGAATGAACTTGGAGAGTATGGACCAATGGGTTTGTGAGGGTTCTGCCCTTTGCCATGACTGCGTACAACTGACCTTCAAGGCCCAGGAAAACATACAGATTATGTTATCTCAAGCTCACCATGCCATTTGGAAGGCAGGAGGGTCAAGAGAAGGTGGATTTACATTAGTACCTGGTTGCAAGAACCAACTGTGGCACAACGTTTTATAGAGCTGAGAACATTAGATCTGGAGCCAGGAAATCTTGAACCACCATAGAGACATTTACTAGCTGAAGGACCCTGGGAAAGTCACTTAACTGCTATTTGTCTCAGTTTCCTCAACTGTAAAATGGGGATAATAATAGCAGGGTCACTTTTCAGACCTTTTCAGAGGTGAGATTTAAACCCATGATCTTTCAACTCCTGAGCTGATGTGATTTCTACTTTATTACCTTGCCTCTCTTCCAAATGTTATACAAGGAGAAGTCCTGTACTAAGATTAGCTCTCAGGGTCGTTGTGAGGAACAAATGAGATATTTTTTCAAAAGCTTACTACAGTACCTGACAGGTAGCAGGCACTATAAAATGCTTATTTTCTTTCCTTATCTCAGATATACAAGTGGTTCTGTATGAGGCAGCTAAGTGATAATAGGAGATAGTGACTCAGAACTAAAGTCAGGAAGACCTGAGTTCAGATCCTTGCCTATGTGACCTTGCCAAGTTCCTTGATCTCTCTTAGTCTCGGTTTCCTAATCTGTGAAATGGGGATAATAATACCTCTTTCTTTGAGTTGTTGTGAGATCAAATGAGATGATCCATGCAAACAACTTAGCTATTTGTGAGTTATTGTGATCCTAGAAAGGGTGTAAAGAATCTACCATTCATAAACACCCTCAGAACAGAATCTCTTAAACTGGGATCCATGAATGTGTGTGTGTGTGTGTGTGTATTTTTAATTGTTAACTTTATTTCAATATGATTGATTTCCCTTCCAATCCTAAATATTTTATTTCATTCATTTAAAAACAATATTCTGAGGCATGATCCAAGAGTTTCCCTAGACTGCCAAAGTGTCCAGAACACACCAAAAGTTGAGAGTCTCTATGCCTAGAACGTCATGTTCAGAACTCTCCTCTCAGGGCTGTCTCCCCTCCTAAGATATCTGTGTAACAGCCATGGTGGCCAGAAATCTTAGTACAGGACTTCTCCTTGTATAACATTTGGAAGGGAGGCAAGGTAATAAAGTAGAAATCACATCAGCTCAGGAGTTGAAAGATCATGGGTTTAAATCTCACCTCTGAAAATTATTACCTTGGTAACCAAGGTACCACACTATACCTTGGTACTTTGAGACCAGTTTCCTCACCTGTAAAACGGAATTGGACTAGATGACCTCAGAGGTTCCTTCCAGTTCTAGACATCTTTCCCTATAGGAGAACTTTTTCTCTGCCTTTGAACCTGAGACTACAGCCTGGGAGCTTAGGATGCAAGGGGAAGTCATTCTGATGAACACAGCATGACCCCACTAGAATCATATTTAATGTGGGAAGAGAATGGAACAATCTAGCAAAGGATAAGAACACACTATTTGTGCTGTCAGCATTTAGTACAGTGCCGGCCACATAGCAAGTACTTAAGAAATACCTGTTGCCTGACTGTCTGAATCTGGACAGGGTTAATCTTACCTTTAGCCAGTGGCTTACATAATATAATTTGAGTATCCTTAAGAAAGCCCTGTTGCCAAAAAGTATTTCCTGCACCAAAGTATCTAAACATTTGAAAATTTATGATAAAAGATTCAGTGCTTTGGATATATTTTCCTCAGTTTTCCATTAAAATCTCACTGATCTTTATGGCCTAGGTGACCTTGGGCAAGTGGTACAGCAGGAAAAAAAAAAACACATGATCTAGAATCAAAGAATTGGGATTTAGTGCTTTTGTGACCTTGGAGAGGTCACCTAAGCTTCTCTGGGTCTCAGTTTCCTCATTTGCAAAATTAGAGGACTGTATTAAATGACTTTTATATGCCCTTCCAGCTTTAAATCTATAGTCCCATGATATTTGGAGAGGGAAGAAATATAAATAATTTTTCACTAAGATATTAGTGAGTAATCAGTTTCTTTTTTTTTTTTTCTTCCAACAGGCAGGCCCCAGGCAGCTGGGGAAGGCAAGATGCCTCTGGAAGGATACTGGGAGGAGAAATGTTTTTTAAAGGGAAGATTAGTAACCTTCAAACAAGAGAGTCCCCAGTTAAAAACTCTGCCTACAGCTGGTCCTATGGCTGAATATGGAACATACATTATAAGCACTAACCTACAAAATGAGTCACAGAGGTAAACTATTTAACCTTGGGAAGTCTGGTTTATATTTAAGACCTGTTAAAGAGTTCCCAATCCTCTGTGATTATCTAGCTTCCACACAGTCATTACTGACGTCCACCATCTTGCAGAATCTCCCTAAGAGACCCCTAGACTTACATGGCATTCAGAGTGAAGGGGCCACATCAGGTGAGAGGAGCACATTTTAGTTAGCTTTCAAAATCGGCTGCCAACTAAATCTTCAGTGTGTCTGAAGGAATAGGAAATTATTTTTTTCTCTAGCTCCACAAACAATGAAGCAGTGAGTTTAGATCACAGGCAGCTCTGCTCAGTAATAAATATCAGGTGAATCACAGAAGTTATGTCGGAAGTAGAGGTTGTTATTTATTATACAGACACCGGCTTCACCGTAGTTAGAGCTGTGTCAGTGTTACACATTTTTCAGTGTTTAAAACACAACTATAAAAATTCACTTAAGACAGAAATCTGGCACAGTTCAAAAATTCTTAGCTGAGAACGGATATTTAAAAAACTATTTACAAAGAAAATGGAGGACGAAAAGACAAAACCTTTTATTCCTCTCTCTTATTGTATCTCCAAGACTGTGCCTACAATTATTATCTTTCTAAATTAGAATAACTTTAGTTTTGATTTTTTTAAATTTAAAGTTATGAGCTTTCTTTACAGCCCATCCAGCAGCTTTCTTAATATAGTAACACCCACTTATCCAGGAGTCAGCCCTCTGTCTTCTTCAACAATCTGGAAGGCAAATACTTAATAGAAAATAAATTGAAAAGATTCCAAATAGCAAGGAAAACAAATGCCACAAAGCTCATGCACTTTACTTAGGGGTAGAAAAATACAACTAACTTTGAGCCGGAGTTTTTTGTTATTGTTCAGTTGTGTGTGGATCTTCATAACCCCATTTGAGGTTTTCTTGGCAAAGATTTTGGAGCGGTTTGCCATTTCTTTCTCTAGCTCATTTTACAGATAGGAAACTGAGGTAAATAGGGTTAAGAGACTTGCTTAGGGTCACACAGATAGTGAATGTCTACTGACTTAATATTATGTGTAAAATTAAAGTTAGTAATTTAATAAGCTAGGATCAATGGTTTTGCCAAGTTCTAAAGTTTACTGGTTATAAGGAAGGGAAGAAATTGAATGCTGCCTCAAAGAGGCAGCAAAAGAGTCATTAATGAGAAAAGGCCATCAGTCTGATAATATTGAGTGTGGTGACAAACAGCCCTACAGATTTCAATCTCCCTGGAAACATAACTGCATGGGATCTGTGATTTCTTTAGTATAGGAAATTCCCAAATCTACCCATTCAGGTTGGTATCTTCTTTACAAATCACAGTCTCAGAGAGCTGTCTAGAGCACTAAGAGGTTAAGTGATTTGCCCAGGGTAACACAACCAGTATGTATCAAAGGGGTGAGACTTAAACCTAGGCTTTTTTGACTTTGAATCCACTATGCTATGCTATTCTGTGTCTTGGCCACATCATAATAAAATAAGTGATTTTTTATAATGATGTCTCACTGTTCTAAGAAGGTAGTACAAAAGAACAAGGAAGTATATAAAGATTTAATAAATAGCTTGATTTACAAAATGGATAAAATGAAAGTAAAATAAAATATTTATATATTTATAAGATAATATATTTATAATAATATAATATTTATATATTTTTTAAATAATATATTTATTATAATCTAAAAGTAAAATAAAATATAAAAAAGTAAAATAAAAAATAAAATAAAAATGAATTTTGGTATTCAAAAGTTAGCGACATTTAGAGAGTATACTCATGGAATTACAGCTTCTTAGGGTCCAAAGGTGTCTCTGACACTGTCTAGTCCAAATCCCACCTGAAGCATAAATGCCTTCTATGCAGCCTGACAAGCAGTCAGTCAATCTGGGATCATCTTATAAAAATGGAAAATTCATTATCTACTTGAAGCATCCCATTTTCTTTCCGATCAACTCTCATTGTTAGGACATTTGTCCCTTACAACTGAGCCAAAATACAGACCCTCTAAAGCTGTGGTTCTCAACCTGTGGGTCGCGACCCCTTTGGGGGTCAAATGACCCTTTCACAGGGGTCGCCTAAGACCATTGGAAAACACATATTTCCAATGGTTTTAGGAACCAAGACACTGCTCCTCTATCTGTCTCCAGGAGGGTCCCTCCCACATGCAGATACACCCACATACAAGTATTAAAGGGTCCAGGCATTAGGAAGGTTGAGAACCACAGACCTAAAGTTTCCACTAATTGTTTTTACTTACACTTTCTGTGCCAAGTAAAACAAGTCTAATCTCTTTTCTACATTCATATGTTCAAAGACAACTATTGTGTCTTCCCAACTCCTGCCCTCCACAAATTCTTCTCCAGGACAGATGTCCCATTTCTTTCTTGTTTTTGCCCTTACCATCCCACCTAGGTCGCCCTCAAGAAGGCGTCTCTAGTTTGTCAGTGTCTTTTGTAAAAAGTGATGCCTTGAACTGGACACAATACTCTATATGTGGTCTGACTAGAGGAGGGCTTTCATTTTTCCTATTTTGAACACTGTATTTCTATTAATGCAGTTTAAGGTTATCCTTGTTGCCATTATCCATTGTTAATTCATACAAAGTCTGCCTTCTGTCATAATTTCGGGTCTCTATTATATGAAGTGCTTTCCAGCTATGGCTTCCTCATCCTATATTTAAGCAGCTGCTTAAAAACAAACAAACAAACAAACAGAAGAACAAAAACAAAGAGCAGGACTTAAGATCACCACAAAATTGTATCAGATGAGATTTGGTTCCCTCTGTTTTCATGCTACTCTGATGCCTTCTCATTGTGTGGAAGTGACCCTGAATTATTAAAGCCTGTGATAGCAGAAGGCGAGCATTGGCAGGGCCTATCAAGTTGGAATGGCTACATGTAGGAACCCAGCACTGGACTGTCATCTGCAGACTGGCCCAGCCAAGTTCAGAAAAATTCATAATCAGATGGTTGAAAACTACTGTAGCCACAGCAAATTATGAAAACCGTCTACTAAGATATAAATGAGCTATAAGCAATGTTGGTGGAAAGATACTCACACTGAGGAAATCACAGATCTTTTGGAAAACTGGAATGATGATAATAACAGCAAGCATTTATATAGCACTCTAAAGTTTGTAAAGCCCCTTACATACATTATTTCATTTGGTTCTCACAACAGTCCCGTGAGATGGGTACTATTATCCCCATTTTAAGGATGATGAGATTGAAGGTGAAAGGCATTGAGTGATTTGCCCATAAAGTATCTGAGGTAGGATTTAAATTCATGTCTTCTTGACTCCAATTCCAGCCATCTACTTGTTTTCACATGTAGCTCTTGTACTCAAAGACTAGAAAGAACCTCATCAATCATTTAGTCCAATCTCCTCATTTAACAGATCTAGAAACCTGCCATATCTTCCAGTCTATTATCTTTCTCTTCTACTTTCATATCACCCACAAATTTGACAATTGCAACATAGATAATTTCATTCAAATTATTATTTAAAGTGTCAAATGGAATAAAGAAGGGAGCAGAGATCTGGGAGAATTCCTCTATAGACCTCTTTCTATGGTGACGTCAATCCATTAATCAACACTCTTTAAATCTGGTAAGTCAGTCAGTTGTGAACTCACTTAAACATACTGTCATATAGTCCACATCCCTCTATCTTGCCCACAAGGATATCATGAAAGACTTTGTCAAATGCTTGGTTTAAAACTAGGAGTAGCATGACTCTAGCATTCCCCCTATTCTGACTCACTAATGAATCCATACTGTTCACTGTTTTCCTTCCTAAGTGCTCACAAGCTATCTCTTTAATAATTCATCCAAAAAATTTTGCTAGGAATCAAAGACAATTTCACTTAACTGTGTGAAAGATCTCATTCTTTAACCAATTGAAATTAATGAGTTGCTATTATACATATATTTTTTCATGAAGTTAAGGGTGAAGTTATTTGGTATTCTGGAGGAAATATGGTACAATTTCAGTGGATTTTAAATCAGGATTAGACTAGCTCAAAATAGATTTGAGCATTATTTTTAGAATTCCAAGGATAAAAGAAATAGAGGGGTGGGGGGAAGAGTAGCATGGTGTATGGCAGAGAAGTAACCCTTGATCTTTAATGATACCCCTAGTAACATCACCAGCCTTTGGAAACCCTAATATTTTTGCTTTTTTGGAATATTTTTATCTTCCTAGGCAGAATATGGCTAGGATTTTTTGCAGATATCTTTGTAAAGCATAATCAGATGCTGTTTTTCTGTAAATTCAACAAAGCAACAGAGAAGGCACTTAGTTGGGAGACAGAGGATTTGGAGTAGAATCCTGCTTCTACTGCTTATCAAGTATGTGACCTAGGGACACATTGAGCAACCTGCCTAAGCCTCAGTCATGTTCCTGATTTGTAAAATGAAGGAACTATATCTCTAAGGTTCTTTCCAGATCTTCAGCCCAATGACCAATGGTGTCCAACTCAAACAGAAACAGGAACCACTAAAACATCCATAGGATCCCTGAAGGCCACATGTTAACTTAAAAAATATATTAATATAATATATATTCTATTGCATTTTTATTTATTTTGTTATGTATTTCTCAATCATATTTTAATCTGGTTCAGTTTGTACTTGGGAATGTTGTGGGCCACATACAACTCCAATGTGTTTGACACCTCTGATACAAATTACAGATCTGGAAAGGGCCTCAGAAGCTGTCATTCCAACATTTTAATTGAGGAAACTGAAGTCAAGGAAAGGTTAAGTGGTTCACCCAAAATAACGTTACTAGTAAGAAGCAGAGTCAGGATTTGGACCCAGATTCTTTAATTCCTGAACCAATGCTCTTGCCATTGTACCACGTCCCCTCCCTAGTAAGTTAAAGACTAAATGAAAAGTCAAGAAATAGGGTTTTATTCCTTGTATTCTCACTTCATGATTTTTGTAAAGTCTTTTAAGCCAGAATTGTCAAACTATGAGAACACAATATTCTTAGCAGTACTCTTCTCACTCTTCTGGACCCAAGGCAATGTGGCTGGGACCTATGGCTGTGATCATCTGAAACCTGAAGAAGCAGAAATTCACACTTCAGTTTATATTAAAATCACTGATTTGCTATAATTTCATTTCTCTTCTTCCTGGACCAATATCTCTTAGGCCTTGGGCTATGGGCCTTGCAAGTCGAGTTCTCTCTCAAGCATCTCCTTTGTAAGAGGCACATTCCCTCAGTCAGCTGAAGTAAAACCAGCACCAGTGTTCCCATTGATGGCATCTAGGTCAGATGCTGATGCTCTATAACTTACAAGTCAAACCCTATCTTTCCAGCTTTATCTCCTATTATTTTTTCCCATGCTTTCTATGTTTTAGCCAGACCAGACAACTCTATCCCCTGAAAATACACCACTTATGCTGCTATTGTTGCTGTACCTTTGCTTAGCCTGTTTTCTATACCCAGAATAGCCTTCCCTTCCTCTTAGCACCTGTTGAACTCTGGCCCATTCTTTGAAGACTATTTCAAACACTGAAAGCCTACCTCAGTTCCTCCAGTGGGTAATGACCTTCCCTTCAGATCTCTTGCAGCACTCTGTTTCAAAACTTTCTAACACACTAATCTCTTAATGGTGTATATGACAACTCCCTGTGTTGTCGTATTTTCTTCCTACTACATGATGATCGACTTGGTGAGACTCTATTGTGTACCTCCCATGGTGTCAAGCAAAGTGTTCTGCCCTGTGCTTAATAAAAGTGTTGTATTGGCATAGAATAGATAAGGGTGGTTATCTGCATTGTTGGAAGGAATACCTATAGCACTGAGATCACAGATACTTTAGAGTATTTTAGTTTTTACTCTCTATAGGGAGAAATTCCCCAGTAAAGGCATTATGGAAAATAAAGTTATTAGATTATAATAAAGGAGCCCATGAAAATAGAGGAAATAATCTATTATGAGTTTGTTAAATATATAATTATATAATATTTATGTATAATGCTGAATAATTTAATACTTATTAGTATGAATTTCACGTTCCTGGAATGTTTCTCTTAGTAGTTGTCTCCTTAGCAGACTAACCTTATCTAGGGGCAGGTAGATGGCACAGTGGATAAAGGGTTGGGACTGGAGTTAGGAAGACCTGAGTTCAAATCCAGCCTCAGGCACTTAATAGCTGTGTGACCCTGGACAAATAACTTAACTTTCTTTGCCTTGGTTTCCTCATTTGTAAAATGAGATGGAGAAAGGAATGGTAAATCATCCCAGTACTTTTGTCAAGAAAACCTCAAATGGATTCATGAACACTCGGACACAACTGAATAACAATAAGATCCTCAAAAATCCCTGTGTGTTGCCATGTTGATTAGCAGTATTAGTCAAAACTAGCTCCTCGCCTCCCCATCCATCTCCTTTCCTCCCTTCCCCTTTCCTTCTCCCTTACCTGAGGGTGTTCTGCCCAATGGAAGGTAAATTTTAATGGTCAAAAGCTGCCTAGTTAACTTGAGGTTCACTGGCTACTTTTCTTTCTCAAAAATCAAGTCTTAAATTCAATTCACTCTGAATCTCATGGATAGACTAATAATAGGTCTCTGCCCAAGTACCACTTAATGATTGTTTTTTGGGCCCTCCCAGCTCAGAGTGAATGTAAATAATAACTATTTCTCTATGGACAGGCAAATGTGAGGTCATTCCTCTACTGACTTAAAGAGGCCTGTTCAATGAATGAGCATTGCCTCACTCAAAGAGACAACCTGAAAAGAACTTAGCTTAAAAGGGCCAAGGGCTCCCATTGCATCCTGGCCCATCTCCAGACCTCCTGATCTATATCAGGCCACTGGACCAAGATGACCCTAAAGGAGAAAGTGAGGCTGCTGACCTTGCACAGCCCTCCCTCCCTCACATCAAAGTCAACTGCAAGTGACATCATCATCTCCCTGATGTCATGATCCTCTTTGAGAAAGAAGGACAAACCACACAACCACAACCAGACACATCATAGAATTACAGACTCAGAAAATCTCAGGATTAGAAAGGCTCTGAAAGACCATGTAGTTCAATCAATGACTAAAAAGAGTCCTCTTTAAAAATTTGCCTGAAAAAATGGTCATTCAGTTTTTACTTTAAGATTTCCAGGGATTGATAAATGATCAAAGGATATGAACAGGTAATTTTCAGAGGAAGAAATTAAAGGTATAAACACACACACACATACATATACAAGCATATGTAAAAATGCTCTAAATCACTATTGATTAGAGAAATGCAAATCAAAACAACTCTGAGGTACCACATCTCACCTGTCAGATTAGCTAAGATGACAAAACAGGAAAATGACAAATGCTGGAGAAGATGTGGAAA
>CM053589.1:27145320-27180259 GCA_028646515.1 Pseudochirops corinnae | reverse complement strand
TTTCTCTTCCCAATTTTTTCTCCACTTCTCTTATTTGGTTTTCAAAATCCTTCTTAAGCCGAGCTGTTGCTTGTAGGCAGTCTTCATGTTTCTTGCAAGCTTTTGGTGTGGGAGTTCTGACTGTGCTGTCTTCCTCCCGTTCCATGCTTTGATCCTTCTTGTCCCCAAAAAAAGAATCTAAAGTTCAGTTGCTGTTCTTACTTTCCTTCTTTTGCCTGCTCATGTTGCCAGTAAATTACTTGATTTTTTAGCTCTGTGGAACTCTGCTTCCAGAGGGGAAAGCTCTGTCCCAAGTCACTGGGGTTTTCACAGCTGCCTAAGCTATCAGGAGGTTGCCATTTTTTTTTTGCAGTCCCCACCAGCTTTGGCACACTGAAAATGCACCCCAGGACCACCACCCAAGACCACCATCTGGATCCAGGCCGCTCAACACAAGAGCACTTAGCCTCGGAACTATTGTTTGGCTCCCCTGCAGTCTGCAGGCCAAGAGCTCTGAAGTAGCCACATGGGGGTGGCTGCAGGGCCACCACTTCTGCTGCTTCCTTGCCCTGGAGGCAGTTCAGCTGGGCCACTTTTCTCCCCCAAATTTACTTGAGTTCCACTGACCATTCACTTAGTCCTTGTGTTTTATGGCTTGATAATTCTGGAAACTGCCACAGCTGCCTCTGATCCAGTCTCCTGAAGGCTCCAGCTGTGGCTTGTCCTGGCTGCCCCAGGGCGAAGCCGTGGTTTCAGGCTGGGCTGGTTTCAGCTCCCAGCATGCTGTGATGAGCCCTTCCTGCCAAGTTGCCTTCAGCGGGAGGTGTATTTTTGTGAGTTTTGGAGCCCTAAAATTTTTTTAGAGTCATATTATATGGGTATTTGAGGTGGCTATGTGGGAGCTGCGGAACCTTTTTGCTTCTATGCCACCATCTTGGTTCCACCCCCTTTTTGCAATCTTTCCAACTTAATTGACTTTTACTCAGGCCCTCCATCTACATAAATTCCTTTTAATTGTCCTAATAATTACAAAGTTCTTAAGAGTTATATGTGTAATCTTCCCATATAAAAATATACATAGTTTAATTTTATTATGTCCAATATGATTACTCTTTAATACTTAAGTTCTTATGTTTCTTTTGAGTCTTGGGCTAGAATGTAAATTTTTTTAATTAGTGCTGGTCTTTTCATCAGGAATGTTTGAAAGTCTTCTATATTTCATTAAATGTCCATTTTTCACCAGAAATATTATACTCACCTTTGCTGGGTAGGTTATTCTTGGTTGTAATCCTAGCTCCTTTGTCTTTTAGAATATCATTTTCCAACCCCTGTATGCCTTTAACGTGGAAGCCACTAAATGTTTTGTGATCCTGACTATGGCTCTATAATACTTGGATTGTTTCTTTCTGGATGTTCGAAATATTTTCTCTTTGATCTGAGAGCTCTGGAACTTGGCTATAATATTCTTGGAATTTTTCATTTTGAGGTAGATCTCTTTCAGGAGAAATCATTGAATTCTTTCCATTTTTATCTTATCCTGTGGATCTATGATAGAAGAACAGTTTTCCTTTAATAATTTCTTGAAATAAGATGCCAAGGCTCTTTTTATTTGATCATGGTTTTCACCTAGCCCAATAATTATTGAATTGTCTCTCCTTGATCTATTTTCTAGGTCAGTTTTTTCTGATGAGATATGTCACATTTTCTTCCTTTTTTTTCATTTTTTATACTTTATTCATTTTTTTTTATATCTCATAATTAGCTTCCACTTGTCCAATTCTAATTTTTAAGGAATTGTTTTCTTAAGTGAGATTTTGCACATCCTTTCCATTTCGCCAATTTCGCTTTTTAAGGAGGTCTTCTCTTTAATATTTTTTGTGCCTGTTTTTACCATTTGACCAATTCTGTTTTTTTAAGGTATTATTTTCTTATTTTTTGTGCCTCTTTTACCAAACTGTTAAATTTTTTCATTCATAATTTTCTTGCATTATTCTAATTTCTTTTGCTGATTTTCATTTTACTGCTTTTATCTTTTCTTTAATTCTTTGATAAATTCTTTTTGGGTTTTGATGCAGTTAGCATTTTTTAAAGACTTTTTGTAACTGTTTTCACATTCTTATTTCACAATTCTTTCACATCGTTCTGCTGTGTTTACCTCTTGATCTTCCCAGCCACCAATAGTTTTTTGTGGTCCAATTGTGTTGTTGTTTGCGACCTATTTCTTGACTTTAAAGTTCATGTTAAAATTGGACTCTGCTCATCTGGAAGTAGAGAGGATCTGTCCCAAACATCAGGCTTTTTCCAGATACTGTTTTCAGAGCTGTGGATCTGCATGTTTTTGATGTTTCCAAGGTGTTGTGATCCTGAGAGAGGTGTGATTGACAAGGGTCAGTTACAAGATCACACCTGATCCCTTGTGACTGACCACCAACATTCCTCTCCACCCTGGAAGTGTAACCTAGAACTATGTATAAGGAATGGAGTTGCCAATCAGCACCACCTGTACCCAGTAACAACAAGAGGTCCCCTGTAATCTATTTCTGATGGGTTGTGTGACATTCTTACCCTCTCTGGACTGGGAGTTTCCAAAGCTGATGCTACTGTTGTGGTTCCTGTTAGGCAGCTGCATATATGGGCTCTGGACAGGCCTCTGCCTTGTTGATACAGACTTCTGCTGATCTCTTAATTTTTATTAAACTGGAAAAATGTCTTTGACACTACAAAATTTGATTTGAGGCATCATTTTAAAGTTGTTTGGAAAGGAATATTGGGATACTTCAGCTGGGCGCCTGTCCCTAATTTTCCATCTTGGCTCCAACCCCAACTCACTTTTTTTTTTTTTGATAAATTTATTTATTTATTTTTAGTTTTTAACATTCATTTCCACAAGATTTTTGAATTATAATTTTTTCTCCCCATCTTTCCCCTACCCCCACCCCAAAATAGCAAGCCTACTGAATAGCCCTTCCCCCAATCTATGCTCTTTTATATCCTCTCCTATCATTGCCCTAACTTTCTAGTAGGGCAAGATGTATTTCTATTCCCCAATGCCTATATTTTCCAGTTGCATGTAAAAAACAATTTTTTTAAACATTTGTTTTTTAAAACTTTGAGTTCCAGATTTTTTCCCTTCTTCACTCCTCACCCATCCCCACTGGGAAGATAAACAATTCAATACAGGTTGTACATGTGTAGTTACCCAAATCATTTCCATAGTAGTTATATTGTGAAAGACTTACTATATTTCCCTTCCTCCTATCCCCCCCCTTTATTCTGTTTTCTCCTTTAACCCTATCCCTTTTCAAAAATGTTTCCTTCTAACTACCCTCTCCGCCAATCTGCCCTCCCTTCTATTGTCTCTCCTCTTATCCCCTAGCTGCCTATTTTCCTGTAGGGTAAGATACCCAGTTTATGTATGTTATTCCCTCCTCAAGTTAAATTCAATGAGAATAGGGTTGTCCCATTCCCTTTAACCTTCCTGCTCTTCCCCTCCACTGTAACAGTTTTCTCTTGCCTCTCTTATATGAGATAATTTACCCTAATCTATCTCTCCCTTTCTCCTCCCAATAAATTCCTCTCTCACCTCTTAATTTTGTTTTTTAGATGTCATCCCTTCATATTCAACTCATTCTGTGCCATCTGTCTATGTATACATCAACATACATATGCCCACACTCACATATATATTTATATACACATACTCCCTCCTATACATACATATATGTATGTATGTATACACACACACACATACACACACACACACACACACATATATATTCCCTTCAACTATTGTCATCCTGAGAAAAGTCTTATGAGTTACAATGATCATTTTTTCATGTAGGGATGTAACTAGTTCAACTTTAATAAATTTTTTATGATTTCTTTTTCTTGTTTACCTTCTCATGCTTCTCTTGCTTCTTATATTTGGAAGTTAGATTTTCTGTTCAGCTCTTGTTATTTTTTCATCAAGAATACTTGAGAATCCTCTATTTCCTTGAATAAACATATTTTCCCCTGTAGCATTATACTCAGTTTTGCCAGGTAGGTGATCCTTGGTTTTAGTGCTAGCTCCTTTGACCTCCAGAATATCATATTCCAAGCCCTTTGATCCCTTAACATGGAAGCTGCTAGGTCTTGTGTTATCCTGATTGTGTTTCTACAATACTCAAATTATTTCTTCCTGACTGCTTGCAGTATTTTCTCCTTGACCTGGGAACCCTGGAATTTGGCTATAATATTCCTAGGAGTTTTCTTTCTGGGATCTTTTTCAAGAGGCAATTGGTGAATTCTTTCAATTTGTATTTTGCCCTCTGGTTCTAGAGTGTCAGGGCAATTTTGTTGATAATTTCTTGAAACATGGTGTCTAGTCTCTTTTTTTGATCATGGCTTTCAGGTAGTCCAACAATTTTTCTATTATCTCTCCTGGATCTATTTTCCAGGTTAATGGTTTTTCCAATGAGATATTTCACATTGCCTTCTATTTTTTTCATTTGTTTGGCTCTATTTATAGTACCTTGATTTCTCATAAAGTCATTAGTTTCCAATTACTCCAATCTAATTTTGAAGGAGTTATTCTCTTCAGTGAGTTTTTGAAATTCCTTTTCCATCAGGCAAATTTGACTTTTTAAGGCATTCTTCTCCTCACTAGCTTTTTGGGCCTCTTTTGCCGTTTGAGTTAGTCTATTTTTTAAGGTGTTAATTTCTTTGATGTATTTTTGGGTCTCCTTTAGCAGGCTGTTGACTTGCTTTTCATGGTTTTCTTGCATCATTCTAATTTCTCTTCCCAATTTTTCCTCAACTTCTCTTCCTTGATTTTCAAAATCCTTCTTGAGTTCTTCCATAGCCTGTAATCAGTTCATATTTTTCTTGGAGGCTTTTGATGCAGGAGTTGTGCCTTTATTATCTTCCTCCCATTCCATGCCTTGATCCTTTTTGTCCCCCAAAAATGATTCTATGGCCTGTTTGTGCTTCCTTTGCTTGCTCATATTGCCAGCCAATTACTTAACTTTTGAGCTCTTTGCCATGGTAGAACTCTACTTCCAGAATGGAGAGAGCTTACTCCTAAATTGCTGGGGTTTTCACAGCTGCTGGAGGTACTAGCATGGTGCCGTCTCTACAGCCCCTACAAGCTCTGGCTCACTGGCCACACACCCTAGGACCACCACCCAAGACTGTGATCCAGATCCAAGCAGGTTAAAGCAAGAGCAATTACCATCTGAATGGTTACTTGTTCCCTCTACAATCTGCAGGTGAGGAGCTCCTGAGGCCTTCACATGGCACAGCCACACCTTCATACTTCTCACCTTGGGGGCAGGGGCTGGACCTTGCTCTTCTGTCTCCCAGTTCCAACAGAGTTCCACACTGACCTTTTACTTTGTCTTTTGGTGTTTATGGGTTGAGAAGTCTGGAAACCACCACAGCTGCTGGTCATTCACTCTCTTGAAATCTGCCCTGGCTGCTGCTGGTTGGGGCCACCCAGGGTCCAGCACCCCACAGGGACTGCACTTAGCTCCAAGCTCAGTGTGCTAGACCCTTCTTGTCCACCTGCCTGGGCTGCCTTCAACAGGATATTTGTTTCTCTCTGTCAGTTTGTGGGTTCTGTAGCTCTAAAGTTTCTTTAGAGTCATTTTTTTACATGTATTGGAAGTGATTGGAGCAGGAGCTCACACCGTTTGCCTCTACTCCACCATCTTGGCTCTGCCCCCCCAACTCACTTCTTGAAGAAAGTATTTAGAATATGCAGGTATGTAGCATCTTTGTATCTATATATTTCTGACCTTGTTTCTTCATCTTAAGTCATATTTTCCAAAATATTTTTACTGGACCTCCCTATGCCTATTTTTTTTATTTTAAAGTGACCAATAATAATAACTACAATAAAACAATAATAGCCAGCATTTATATTGAACTTTAGTGTTTGCAAAGCACCATACATGTGTCACGTCATTTTATTCTTACAACAACGCCGAGAGGTGGGTGCTATTATTATCTCCATTTCACAATGGAGGAAACAGAGACCGAAAAAGATTAAATCATTTGTCCGGAGTCACACAGCTAATAAGTGTTCAAGGCAGGATTTAAACTCATGCCTTCCTGACTCCAGTCCCAGCATTCTATCCACTGTACCACCTAGTTGCCTAGGTATTAAATATTAAACTTATATGTTGATTTGATTTGGAAGGTTCCATTTAGTTCTTCAAAAAATTTCTCATCTTTTACAGCAGATGTTAGTACATAAGGTTCAATAGTCTTCAGTTTGGTCTTTTTTTACTTAATGCTCATCATAGGCCCTGTAAGTGCTCTTATGAAAGGATGTTTCTTATTGCTCTTGCCTGTATGATGAAACCGTCTCTTTTCTTTGCCTCTCAGAACCGAAAGACCTTGGGAATGACCCTGAAATGTTCTTTTATCTTTGAGCTTCATTGATCATGAGAATGCCAATATTAATGTGATTTAGTTCCCTTCAGTAGTATGCTGATGGGTTGCTACTCATTGGACAAGGAATTAACATTTCAAGTTTCAATGGTTATGTTAATGTTCATAGGCAGTAAAAAAAATAAAAGACAAAAACAAAAACAAAAGACCTCTATTAATCTTGGTACTTCTGTCCCTTTTCCACCAGTAAACCACTATCACTGAAATAAAAAAAAACATTGGAAAGGGTCAGAGAATTGAGGACTCCTTTGTATTTTTTTTTATTTTGCCTCAGACGCTTATTAGTATGATCCTGATCAAGTCACTCAGCCTCTCTCAGGCTCAGTTTTCTCATCTGTAAAGTGGGGATAATAATAGAATGCATCTCATAGGATTGTTATAAGGATAAAATGAAGTAATATTCATAAAAGTGTTTTGTAAGTATTTAAATGCTATAAAAATGCCAGCTTTTATTTTTCTCCTTGTGATTATGATTATTCTTCCCTGTACTTAGTCTAATTCTCAGATGTCAGACTCTATCTTCTATTTTCATATTTATTTTTTATAGTGTGTTATACTACAGTATAATATTCATATACACAATCATTATAAGTAGTAACCAGAACATTTCCCTATGTGTTTTAATAATCAAAATCCTTATAGCCCAACATTCAACAGCCACCTTCCCCTCCAATATGTCTCCATTCCATTTTTTTAGCTTTTTCTCATACTATTCTCCTTTATGCTCTGTAGACTTTATTGAGACTGGGCTACTCGCCCTTTCTGGAACACATCCATGCATTCTACTTCTCCACTTTTACTCATGTCATTCTCTGTATCTAAAACATCTCTCTCCAACTGCCACACCTACTGAAGTCATAATCATGCTTCAAGACATAAATTCCACTTTTTCCATTGCTGTTTCCTTGACTCCCCCTTCTTGGGGTTGAGGTTATCTATCTCCTCCGTTCTCTGGCTACTGGTCCAATATTTGTTTCCTATTCTCTACTCCTCTTAGAGTGTAAGTTCCTTGAGGGCAGGGACTGTCTCACTTTTGTATTTGTATCCCTAGAGGTTAGCATCATGCCTGGCATATAGCCCTCAATAGATGCTTTTTCATTCATTCATTTCTCAAATCTTTCATAGCATCTAAAAACAAAAACAACTTCCTCTATGCATTCACATTCTATTTTTTAAGTTATACTTGTTTGTGGACATGTCTATTTTTTATTTACTTTACTAGATGATAATGTCCTTGAAATCAAGAACCAAGTCTTATTCATCTTTATTGCTTATTTCAGCACATAGCACAGAGCTCTGGGCATAGTAGGTACTTCCTTAATGCCTGTTCCATGTAATTTTTTTGAACATGAATGAATTAATAACCTTGAAATGAATATATTTTAGGAATAATTATTAGCTCTGCTGGATTAGATCACATACCACGACTCCAGACTCTCTAGGCATTAATGTCAATGGAATTTTGAAGAAGACTAAGACTTTATGGTTTCTCTACCTAGTTACATATGCTCTCATATAAAATAGTCACTTTGACAAGCTTTCTGCATTGAGAGAATTTAAATTAATGTTATAACACATATGTTTATGCATTTAAGACCCTTTATCCAGTCTTAAGTCTTCTTATGTAGTTGATGCTTTGGGAGACAAAGACACAACACGAAATTCTGTCTCCACAGAACAGAAAACAGATGAAACCAAAGGATATGTGTCCTGACAGAACAAAATTACTACTTGTTCCTCTAATCTCACTGAAAATTGACAGGACTGGTCCTCTGGGTAGAGGGTAAAATCTTTTAAAATTTCAAGAATTCTGGGTGAGAAATGAAAATGTTACAGTTGGAGGTCTGTTTCTTCATGGCAAGTAAAGATCTATGAGAGTGGCTAATGTTATTACAAAATATTAGTTATTGTGTGAGTAATTTCAATATCACTTTAGTAGCTATGAGTAATAATAAAAATAAATACTGATTTTTTTCCCTGTCTTTCTGATACAATCAAACACATAGGTTTTTGAATGGTTTTTCTACTGCTATTCATCCAGATGTCTTTCATTACTTAGACACAGTTACAGTTTTGAAGATAAGAGAAGGTGTTGGAGAAAAGATATCTTATCTGGAGATTAATAACCTCTTTTTTATCTTTAACAAACTTTCTTATCTTGCCTTGCCTCAAGACCTAAAGGGATAGTGGCTATTTCAGAGTTAGGAACCTGATCTGAAAGATGGGGAATCAGATGGAGTTCCAGTCTTAGGGATAAGATCTGAGTTTATGGGGTGGGTATCATATTTCTTTAAAAACTCTATTTCTTGGGAGTTTGGTCTGCACTTTTGAGCTATTGGGCATCTAGGTGGTGCTGTAGATACAGCACTGATCCTGATGTCAGGAAGACTCATTTTCCTGAGTTCGGATCTGGTCTCAGACACTTACTAGCTGTGTGACCCTGAACAAGTCACCTTACCTTGTTTGTGTCAAGTTTTTCATCCATAAAATGAGGTGAAGAAGGAAATGACAAACCATTCCAATATCTTTGCCAAGAAGACCCCAAATAGGGCCATGAAGAGTTGGGCACAACTGAAAATGACTGAACACCAAGTGAGGTTATCACTTTCTGTCCTCTTTTGTCCATCGGAAGTTGATAACTATGATTCAATTAAGATTTCCTCATACTTGGCTGATCCCGAGGCATGTAAAAGAGAAGGATGAGAACTTAGGCTAACAACTATGATTGCTATATTCATAAGAGACCTGGATAGGTATGTGTGTGTTTTATCACAATGGCAGGAAATTCCCAGCCTAAAGTTCCTAAATTATTTTTGGGTCCAGGGTTTCACTAGGAAGATACGATTCTTCCACTGAGCTACAGTCCCAAGGCCCAGATACCATTTAAAAAAAAAATATTTCTGGTCTTGTATAAGTTTTCATTGTCATGTCACACATTGTATGAATAAAATTAGCCACAGCTATTTTAGGCCGTAGGTCATTGGTGCTCACAGCCTTCTGAACAAACACATGATTAGTTTTGTGTTGATGTGGTGGAGTGGATAAGCTTTAGGGTCCTCATTTGATGCTTTTGTTTGCAACCTGACACTTCATTAATTCAGTGTGTAATACCCACTGACAGTCACACAAAGGAAGATGTTCTAGAAATGGCTATGCTGCAATCTCCCTTAGCACACTCTGCATCTACTTATGTCTCAGGTGGCACAAGGTGCATCTCCATCATTGTTTCTGTTGGTGGTGAGGATGAGGAGGAAGAAGAGGATGGGATTTAGAGCTGAAAGGGAGTTCAGATATTGTGGAAAGAGGAATATCTATCATAGTTCCGTGCCATATTGAAAATAAGCCATATTTTTTTTAGAAAAAAAAGGAAATTTTAATTAGTATCAATTAATTACACTTATTACTTAAGATTTTTATTTATCGTGAAATCACTCCCCTCAGACTGATGACGATTGGTTGCTGTGGGCCACATGACAAACAGGAAAGAGTAGCAGTGGCATCCTACCCACCAAGCTATGTGATGGGCACAATAGTGACTGGTGGAAGGTGGGTTAAGCAGAGTACAGACAAAGCATTCATTACATCTTTTCTTTGTTTTATATCCTTTACATTTTGGCAGGTCACCTGAAATCCTTTGGCCGACTGCAAGCAACTAGGGAGCCATAGGTTGTGCAGGTCTGTTGCTAGTTATGTGACCCTGGACAAGTCACCTAAACTCCATTGCCTAACCATTTTTTAAAGGAAAGGCTTCTTGTAGAAGGTGAGATTTTTATCTGGGACTTGAAAGAAGTCAGGGAAGTCAGGAGATAGAGATGAGGAGGGAGAGAATTCCAGGTATGGATGACAAAAAAATAACCAGTCAGGAGATGAATTGTCTTGCTTGAAGAATAGCAAAGAGGCCAGTGTCACTTAATCACAGAGTACATGCAGATAAGATGTAAGAAAACTAGAAGGGAAGGCAAGTTACTAAGGATTTGCAGGATATTGCAATAGCCCAAGAGTGAGCTCATAAGGGCTTATACCAGGGTGCTAGCCGTGTAAGAAAAGAGAAGGAGGCTTACACAAGAGTTGTTATGAAGGTGAAAATCAACAGGATTTGGCAACAGATGGGATGTGGGCCATGAGAGACAGTGAGGAGTTGAGGATGGCGTCTATGTTGCAAGCTTGGGAAACTGGGAGGATGGTGCTATCCTCAACAGCCCCACTATTAGAAGGGGTGGAGGCTTTTGGGGGTTGGCAAGGGGTAAGGTGGCAGAACCATGAAGGCCTTGGGCACCCTGAGAGAGTGCAAGGTAGTTGGATGCTGGTGGCCTCCTCCCAAGAGGCCAATGGCACCTCTTTATTGAATATCGATTTTTGCCTCTAATCATGTTGTAGCAAAGTCCCAATTCTGGTACTTTGTTTCCCAGCTGAAAAAGATGAAGAAGTCTTCTGGAAAAATTGTATACTGCAGATAGGTCTTTGAAAAGTTCCCTCTTAGAGTAAAAAACTTTGACATCTGGCTGTGCTATGATTCCAGGAGTGGCACCCACAACGTGTATAGGGAATACAAGGACCTGACCACTGCTGGTGCTGTAACTCAGTGCTACCAAGATATGGGGACCTGTCACCATGCCCAGGTGCACTCCATCCAAATCATGAAAGCAGAAGAAACTCCTACCAGCAAGTGCTGTCAGCTTGTAGTCAAGCAGTTTCACAACTCCAAAATCAAGCCACACTTTACTACCAAGAGGCCAAACACCTTCTTCTAAGCGCAGAGACAAAAAGGCACCTGTTCTATTTGATCTGTTTAAATAAATTTCTCAATTGGAAACACCCCCCCTCAAAAAAAAGAAGGGGTGGGGGAGTGGGGGAAATGATAATGAGTTCAATTTGGGACATTTTGATAAATAGATAACTAGGTAGCTAGATAATAACATAAACAGATATAGATGTGTATATGTATGTATGTATGTATGTATAATATGCAGTTCAAGATCTCCGGTAAACAGTTGGAGATATGAGACTGATGGATGAGAAAAAGGTTATGTCTGAATAAGTAGATCCGAGAATCATCAGCGTAGAGAATCCTTGATGGCTGATGAGATCACCAGTTGAATTAGTGTAGAGGGAGAGGAGGAGAGGATCCAGGACAGAAATCTGTGGTACCCCCACTAGTGGATATTACCTAGAGGAATATCTGCCAAAGGAGTCTAAGAAAGAGTGGTCAGATAGGTAGGAAGAAAACCGGGACAGAGCAGTATAATGAAAACTTAGAGAGGATCGTATATCAAGGAGATGAGAGTAATCTACAATGTTGATGCTGCAAAGATGTCAAAAAAGGATGAGGATTGAGAAAAGCTCATTAGAGTTGGCAATTAAGAGATCACTGGTAATCTTGGGGAGAACAGTTTCAGTTGAATGATGAGGCTAGAAGCCAGAGAGTTAAGACAACAATGAGAGGAAAGGAAATGAAGGGGTTGATTGTACATTGCCTTCTTGAGGAATTTAGGCACAAAAGGCCAACAAAAGAGATGTGGGGTGATAGCTAGTGGCTAGGTGGATGGATCAAGTGAAAGTTTTTTGAGGGTGGGTGAGATTTAGAAACAGAATTAAGGTTGTGGGCATTTTAGTAGGCAGGAGGAAAGCAGCCAGTAGACAGGGAGATTGAAGATAAGTGAGAGTGTGGATGATAAAAGAGGCAATCATCCAGAGAAGATACCTCCCCTTAGCTATAGCAGTCATAGCCTTGAGGGGAGGATGCCCTACTATGGCTAAGCAAATCTTTTTGTTGTTGTTGTTGACTTAGATGGATTATAAATGTCTCATTTCATTCTCATCTAAAAAATAAACTACAAAGGGACCGGCATTGTCAGTAGCAGACATCAATCACCCCGTTCACTTCCCCTGTTTTTCATATAAGAAGGATGAGGCATGCGGCATGATATGACTCCCCTAAAGTTACACAGCTAGCAAATAGTTGGAATGGACTATGAGCAGAGGTGCTCTGATTCTGAATCCAGAGGATATTTATATCACATAGAGTCCACAAATCTTTAGTCAAGTTCAACAGGATCATAAATTCAAACGGAAGTGAACCTCAAGGGCCATTTAATCCAACCCTTACATTGTAGAAATGACTGCACCTAAGTCCTTGAAAAGTGAAGCAACTTGCCCAAGGTCACCCAGTGGCGTCTGCCTGGGATCTGAACCTGTCCTTCTGATTCCAGATCTGTTGTGGTCGTCATTGTTGTCATCCTCGTTGTTGTCGTTGTCCCCAGTATAACACATTCCATCAGCTTCCCTTATCCTAATTCTCTAGTTGACAGTCTCACCTCACTGACTTTTTCTTGGGTAGATATTGCACAGAACACTAAGTTTCAGGATAGACTGGGATAGTGGGTAGAACATTAAGATTCGGAAAGAGTTCAAATCCTACCTTGTGACCCTGGGCAAGTCACATAGCTTCTTTCAGCCTCAGTTTATCTGTAAAATGGGAATAATAATAGCACCTGCTATAGAATATTGGAGTGAGAATAAACCAAGCAACCATCTGCTTTGCAAAACATAAAATACCATATGAAATTCTATCTTTTATCTGTAAAATGGGGATAATGAAATACCTCCTGTACTATGTTGGAATGAGGATCAGATGAGGTACCATTGGCTTTGCAAAACATAAAACTCTCTATATAAATGCTGTGTGTTATTACCTCCCTTCCTTCTCTCACTTGTTATTTCCTAGCAACGTATCTCTAGCTAGAAGTGACCCCAAGAACCGTCCAGTCCCATACTTTCATTTTATGAGCCCCAAGAGAGTTAAGTAACGAACGTCAGACAGGTAGTGAGTTATCAAAGTCAGGATATGAACTCAGATCCTGTGACTCCAAAGCCCACACTCTCTTTCACTATATCATCAAACTTTCTCCAAAATATAACATTTGTAATTGTGTTCTAAACAGGCACATTTCAGCCAAACAGTAATATACTCTGGATGTGCAATGCTTTGGGAGAAGACTAGTTGACCAAAAACTCTCTTCAGTAAAGCTGAATATAGCAGTTGGGGAGAAAAAATATCTTAATGATGCATTTCATTCAGCGGCTAGATCTCCCCAAGCTAGCAATCTAATAGGGACTTTTTTTTTCTTTTGCCAAATATTCATTTGATATCTTAGAGACATAGGCTTAATAAATCACATTTATATAGTGTTTTAAGACTTCCAGAAATTCTAAATAAATTATATAATTTGATTGTGACGTAATAGAAAGAAGACTTAGGTTCAAATCCTTCCTATGATGCTGCCTAATTGTGTGACTTTGGGCAAGTCACTTAATCTCTGTGGCCCTCAGTATTCTCGTCTGAACAAGGGTGGATCGTATGGCCTCTGAGGTCTATTCTAGCTCCATGTTCATGATCCTTGGACTCCAGATATGGGTTAGAATGCAATTGTGTTGCAATAGAAAGAATATGGGATTTTGAGACAGAAATCCTTGGTTCAAATTCTGTTTCTGGTACTTATTACATCTGTGATTTTTGACAAGTCATTTTGCCTGGGCCTGTGGCTCATCAGCTATAAAATGTGAGGAAATTGGGATAGCTGACTTCAAAAGCTCTTTATAGATCTAAATAAATATAGGACTCAATAACTCTTTGAGATAGTTAAATGATTTTTGCTCACTGTTGCCTGGCTATCACTGTCAGACCTAAAATTCAAACATGGTCTTTTGACTCAAGTTTGCTGCTCTTGCAGCTGTGCTTAATTTATGTAATAGGTTGGACTAGAAAGCATCCTTACTTTTTCTTGATCTTATCTTATTCTTCTGATGTTTCTTCAATATGTTTTTCTCATTCAACTTCAAATGGGAGGTTTGGGCAGGTAAATGCATTATAGCATCATACGGTTAGAGCTGGAAAGGGTGTCAGCAGCCTGTAATCTAAACCCCTTCTTTTTACAGAACGAGAACTAAGACTCAGGGAAGTGAAATTCAAGGTCACATAGATAGTGGTATCAAAGGGTTTGAATCCAGGTTCTCTGTCTCCCGTGCTTTTGTTTTTTGCTTTTTTTTTTGGAGGGGGGAGGACAGGGCAATTGGGGTTAAGTGACATGCCCAAGGTCACATGGTTTGTCTTGTGTTAAGTGTCTGAGGTCAAATTTGAACTCAGGTCCTCCTGACTCCAGGGCCGGTGCTCTACTCACTGCACCACCTACCTGCCCCCCATGCCAGTATTCTTTACCTCTACACCATATCATCTCCCCACCACTATGTCTATATCTAGCTGAGATGCAGGCCATTCCTTTGGTGACCTCATCCCACATCTCTGCTTGACTTGTGAATGCTTTTGGAAACAGCAAGACTTTTAAACTCAGTCACAAATAAATTCACATAGTAACAGAAGCAATAATCTCTGAGTTGGAAGAGGCCCAGTGGCCATCTAACTATCCTTTTATTAAGGGGATTTGTTCTGTGAAGTTCGGATTCAGTCAAAGGGCACCCTTGAGGACCTAGAGGGCCATAAGTGGCCTCAGGGCCACAGATTCCCCACCTCTGAATTCTAATAAAAATGTTCCACTCAACGGTACATGATGTGTTGGTAAACACATCTTAATAAGCCACCAAGTTGTCAAATCTACTGACCATGTCAAAAAAAAAAAAGGATATGTGATTGGTCTGGAATGGCCTGTTCTTGAAAAAGCTATCCTGGCTCTTCATGATCACAGTTTCCTTTCCAAGATGTTCATTACTATAACAACTACACCTTTAACAATACATTCTATGGTCTGTCTATTACCAGACATGGTCAAGGTACTAGTTATTTATTCTTATCTTTTTTTCCACTTTTCTTTTTTAATCTTTGTGATAAGGGATGGCTCCTTATATAGAGTGGAGAGATGTAGTCAGAAATAAAAGCAACATAAAAACAAAAGTTTTCATCATCATGAACAATAATGTTGATGATCCATTTGAGTAGTTTTCCATGAATTAAAGCAAAATTCACTGATCTTTAGCTTTGTCCCCTCTTTTTTTTTGGAGGGAGGAAGGCAAGGCAATTGAGTTAAGTGACTTTCTCAAGGTCACACAACTAATAAATATCAGTTATCTGAGACTGAATTTGAACTCAGGTCTTCCTGACTCAGGGCTAGTGCTCTATTTACTGCGTCAAGCTAGCTGCCCCTATGATCCTTTGTTTATAGACCCCAATCTCTTTCCTTTTTTGAGAATCAGATCAACATAACTTCATCTTAAGGCAACATTTCCATTCTATATCATCTCTTAACAATCACTGACAACTACTTATGGCATAACAGATCCTTTTCTCTTGGCCTAAGAGAGCTACATTTCCAACGAGAGAAATGAGCTTTAGGCTGGGGCATATGAAGGGAGGCTCCTAAAGAAGTGGTTTTTTCTTACCTTATAAATTGGTTCAGTATGGGCCATCTAGGCAAATGAATCCCTCCAATCACATCATTTTCCTGGTCACATTCATTCAGTGGCTCCTCGTCACCTAGTAAATGACTCTGAAGTCCTGACTTCCATGTTCAACATTGTTTCTACTGTATCCTCCTGCCTCTCTGCTTTGTGAAGATTTACTCCTCTCTGTTTAGGCCAACACAGTCAGAAAATTCACAATGACAAATATAAAGAGCATATAATGAGAACATATGTAGTTAAAGGGAGCAAAAAGTTCCTACAAAACATACATTAAAAGGAACCAGCTCAGAAATATTATTTTGTCTGTTACTACAAGGTGCTTGAAGTATTTCCATTGATGAGGCCTCTTTGTTTCCATTTTCTAAGGCAGTTCTTTTTTTGCTGTCTTGGCATCCTTCCATAGCCCTTTTGTGCTCTGATGCTTTTTTTGAAAAGCCTTTTTGGAGGCTAACACCTTTGAAGATTCAAGAACAGAATGACATGAAAACATGTGCATCTCCCCTGTTGCATGTTACAGTATCTTCCAACCTCAGTTGAAAAGGTGAATTGTTCATTTTAAATTCTTTTTCCAACTTTGGTTGTTATTCTCGAGTAATCCTCCTTTAACTCTGACCTTGTTAAAGGTTGTTTAACCTCCTCGGATCATCGTTAAGTCTCGTATTGAAAATGTCCGATAGACTTTTGGGGATTTTTTGGTACAGCGTGGGAAGGGATGGGGATAGAAAGTGAGGGAGCTGTACTTACTGATCAAGGATTGGCATAAAGCAATAAGTGACACTGTACTGAACAACTGAACAGTGAAGTGGCATCTGCCCATGTCCAATCCTGTGGTTCATCATTCCCAGAGGGAAAATTTACTCTGTCTCACTCTGCCCTTATCTTTCTTCCTGCAAATGCTTGGGATGGTCAGAATCACTTTTCATAGCTTCCTGCATTATTTGAACAAATCCAAGCAAAATTCGTTCTCATAAAATCAGTAAGCCCAGAACTGAGAGGGGTATAAGGTATTCACACTATTTCCACTTTTGTTCTGCTTAATCTGAAATATACCATTTTCTGAGAAGGAATATCAGTTGCTATCTCCAAGGCCTGTTTGCCAAAAGGGTTCTGATAATGAATGACATGAAGAAGGTTAATTTTTTAAAATCAGTATTGCTATTATTGTTATGACATATTATATATTTTTGTTACATCTTATTTTTATCTATGACTTTAGTGTTCCAAAGCATTTTTCACAGAGATATCATTTTGCTCTCAGAATAAAATTGGACAAAGCACTCATCCACTCTGGGCTTTACTTTCCTTAACAATAAAACAAAAGTGTTGGATTACATGACCTCAAAGTTCCCTTCCAACTTTAGATCTATCATCCTATAAATGTTGGGGTTAGATTTCAAGTGTCAAATATGCAGTAGAGGGCTGCCTAAGCTAGTTTAAAATATCGTTGGAAAATATTTAACAAAATGATTAAAAATAGGAGAAAACATAGATAATGTTAATATATGATTTTCTAAGTCAATATAAAGTCTGCAGAGATCCTTATGTACAATTTAGTAACTCTTGTTTTTATTTGAGTGTGACACCACTATTATAGATAATCTAAACTGTATTATCCCCATTTTACAGATGAGGAAAGAGAACTGAGACAATTGGACTGGTCTGTTACGTAGCCACCTTACAAATATACTACTCAGAGAGGGTCTAAGCATTGCCAAAATAATCAGTCAATTCAAGAAAACAAAAAGGACTGTAGGCCCCACCCCCCCAAAAAAAAGGGAAGGAAAGAAAAAGAATTTTTTTCTTGTTGTTTTGAACACTTTTTTCATACACACAAAATTTTCTGAGTACTTGGCAGCATGTAAAATTAATTTCCACAATCCACACCAAAGCAGTTCACTTTTGAAAGTTTTGTTTATCCAGATCTGGTTGCATATATTTTGACATCCAGCCAAGATGGGGCAAAGGAAATTATTTCAGCCTTTATTGGGAAAAAGAAGTCAGGATTCTACACTGAACCTAAAAATGTCCTTTTTCACTGAAAGACTTGGCTTTTATTTTTCCCCTCTGTGGGAAGAAGAGTGAGGGGCAAACCAGCTAGATGGTTGTCATCAGCAATGAAGGCACATCGTAGTTATGGTTAAAAATGGATGCTTGCCATTCTGTCAAAAAAGAAACTTCTGTGGTTTACAAAAGGGCTGGCAATCCCCATTGTGTCTCTATTGCTGGCAGCATCACTACAGGAAGAAAAAAGTGACAAAGTGGGTTTATTTAACAGTCTTAAGCTGCCTAAAAATGTGTGTGTCCGGCCCCAGGGCACAAAAACATTCAAGGATCAGGTCATGAATTTGTTCCAAATGAATTCATGAGATTTTCTGCATGTTCTTTAAAACCAATTTAGGAGAAGAAATAAGAGGCCAGGAAGCAAAGTCTGAATATGTGATTCAGGATGGCAAAGGTTTAAGTTTTCCCAGCTACAGCATCAAGACCTACCCTCCTACCATAGTCATGGGACTGTGTTCTCAGACTTCCTCCTCTCTGGCCCTCTTAGCTACTGTGCATAGTACCCATGAGTGTACATTTACTTTTGTGTACCAGGACTGACCCATCAATAGATAAATAGGAAAAGAAAAGAATTGATTAATAGGATAGCTGCAGTTCTGTATGAGATTGAGGAACTTATTGGCTTAGAGAAGAACAAAAAACAACAAAATAATATATTGGCAATTAAGACTTCCACTTTTTCATTTTTCTCTCTGTCTCTCTGTCTCTCCCTCTCTCTCTCTTTTTCTTTCTCCCTCTTTCTCTCCTCTCTTGCCTCTGTCATTTCTGCTTCTCTTTCTCTTCTGTCTTCTCTGTATCTCTGTCTCTATTTCTGTCTCTCTATGGCATAATATATCTATAGCTCTCAGTCTCTCTCTCATGCTAGAAATAAAGGACACTCTGCAAAAGCCATTTGCAACTAACCTTGCTTAGGAAGATCACGAAAGATCCAAAGGTAAGAGCCAGGGAAACAATCCAAATTAGACCATTGTCAGAATGAAGGCTGACAGTGTTTAATTCCCAGATCTAAGTCTGTGGCTTTGAGAAATGTATTTACAATTCCAGTCCTGTGAGTGCCAAACATCTGCTCAGCCTAGATCTGTAGTTATACACTACCCTTTGACCCTCTCCTTCCCAATTCCTCTGAATTCTCTTTAGTGTCTTTGTTAAATGTCTTTATAATGAACTTTGTCTGGGAGCACCTACCAGTACACTTGACTGTAAAGAGAATACTTCTTGGAAGGAGTGAATGGTATTTCCTCATGACTTACCCAGCAGATCACAGTGGAGCAGATCTTCTCACCAGAGGGGCATGTAAATGAGATAGCCATGAAACATGTTCTTCCACTGCACAAATAATTATGAGGACAATTTCAGGGGCAACACTTTGGAGCTTTAAATTGCTCTTCCAAGGTTCTGTTTACAGTAGATTTGTAGTTTAAACCAACATGATGTGGTGGAGACCAGGAAGGGGCAAAAGAAAAGAAAACAACCATATAATCCAGCTGTCTCTCCCCAGGGATAGTTTAACCCAGAGGGAACCAGGGAAAGTCCTGGGAGGTCCAAGGCCTCTATGGAACCTGATTCTCACTACTGGTTTGACCTACCAGTCCTTTCTTTCTAGCCGGAAAAGTGGCATTTCCACACTTAGCCATAAGAACTCATCATTGATATAGAAGGAGCCATTGCCTAGGGTCATGAGGTCATAGAGTTGGAGGGGATCTCAGAGGTCATCAAGTCTAACCCCTCATTTTACAGATGAAGAAACTGATGCCCAGGAATATTAAGTGACTTCTTTCCAAAGTATTTTTATAGATCTTGTACATATGTAGCAATTTCAATGTTGTCTTCCCCGATAGATCATTAGTTTCTTGAGAGCAGGGAATGTTTCTGCTGTCCTTTATGTCTAGAGCTTAGCATAAGGCCTATCATAAGGGCTTAATAAATGTTCCCTACCTTGCTGAGTTGATTCAACTTGCCTAAGGTCATATATGTAGAAACCATCAGAGGTAGGATTTTAACCCAAGTCATTATTTTTCAGATGAACAAAACTGAGACTCCACAGAGTTTACATGATGATATGAGTCATAATAGGAGAGAAATCTGATGGTAGAGAATCTGACTTTCAGGGGTAAGAGGGTCCCTTCACATGAGGAAACTGAGGCAGTGAGGAAGATGTGTGTTGGAAAGAACCTTCCCATATTTTGCATATGAGGAAACTAAGGCTGGGAAAAGTGAAGGAACTTGCTTGGTGTCACTCAGCTAATTAGTTAAGATGAGTACCCAGGTTTCCTGACACCTGACCCCAATGATTCTTAGACAAAAGCTCCTATCTATTTTATTTTATTCGTCTGTAATTAAGAAAACACCTTTTTTTTCCATGGAATGGACAGAAGGTACCTAGATCTAACATGGGCAGATAATCCCTAAACCAGTTAGATTTACCTTTGGAGTCTTTTTTGGGGGGAAAGGGAGATAGTTTTGATATTTGGGATATAACCATGTCTGATATTCTGGGCAAAGCACTTCACAATATAAGAAAAATCATACCATGAAGGGCTGTGTTCAGAGGAACCTAGGAAGTGCTTGAGTATTTGCATAACTATCTGCTCTGTTTACCTAAGCAATCAGAGATGGAAACCTTTTCACTCTCCTTGTGTATTAGCAGTGACCATTCACCAATCAACCACATGCAATACTTGGAATGAGAATTCTCCTGTCCCCTCCAATCATCCTTAATGGAAAGGCAGCTAGTACTGGCTTTCACTAATATATTTTAAATTAAATAAATTCAGTATCTTAAATCAGAATGAATACCAGCTCTGCATTTCCATAAGCAACCTGGGACCTTTATGGACCCATGCTGTTCCCCTGGGCTGTGCACATTAATGATGTGAACCTGAAGGCAGGTTGGCTGACTCAATAGTTTTCAGCATATTGATTGGCTCTACTCCAAAAACAGTCCATTTGTCACTAAAATCACAATTGCCGCTATCCCATAGTTAGTAGTCCCTTCACCTGATCTATTGAATACTGTAAGTCAATGTCTCTGTGTGGCCTCTTACTGTTCCTCATTAGTCTAGGGACAGCTATAACCTCCAGATCTTTTTTGTCTATTTCATTGGTTCATTAGTCTAAATTTTCTTTTCATTTCTTTTTAGGATTTTTCTCTCCTACTGGAGACATTGAATATTTTAATACAATATATCTAATAGTTTATGATTGGCTTCTTACTATAAAATAGCTTCACCATAACAATTCTGTTTTGAAAAGTTAGGAGGTAATATAGTCTTCTAAAGGGAAAAAAAATGAATCGGAGCATGAAAAAATTTGGCTCCTATTCCCAGCTCTGGGGAAAATACTCTATGCATTCTTCACTTTTCTTAACTCTAAATGGTTTTAGTACCACTTTACCCAGAGTTATCTCATAGGAAAAGGAGTGTTAATGAAATAATGATACTAATTCTTCTTCCTGTGGGTTAAAGACTAAGCTTGCAGAAATCTCATAGGAAAGTCCTCCCCTGATTTACCAATGGATGAAAAAAGACACAGTAAGTTTATACTTTTATCACCTTGCGGTGTCTTTCTGTTGTCTATTTTCTAGGTAAAGGCCATTCTTATTCTTGAATATCTTTGGGAGGAGGGGGTCTCATCTCAGTATTTAAATGGCTACATTAACACTTATCTCATGGCTCTCAGAAGGCACCAGAAAGTTTCATAGGTAGAAGTCACACATAAGATTTCTCATATACTCAACAGTCCAGCTAAAGTGACTTACTTGCTGTTTTCTGAACAAAATATGCCATCTCCCACCACCATGCTTCTATCTTCCGTGTTTGGATTGCCTCCCTTCTCACTTAACATCTCTCGCAATCTCTAGCCCTCTTCAAGGCTCATCCTAAGTGTTACCTTTGTCTTCCTCTTTAAAGATGATCCTTTGGCCTTCTCCTTGATATTAATTTACATTTAATTTTATGTATTTTGCATGGACATTCACATTTACACATATGCATATACATGTTTTCTCTATTTCTACATAGTATATGCATATATGTTCATAAAATATATAAATATTAATAACAAGCTAATGAGAGACATATAGATCTGTATATGCATGTGGCTATCTTCCACAATTAGGCTTTTCATTTTGTGTATATACACACACATACAAATTATACATACATACATATATGTATGTATGTATATGTGGATGTAGCTCAAAAACCTTACCTTAAATTACACTAGGATTTTTGGGACATCTGTATAGTGTGTGTGCATATGTGTGCATGTGTGTGTGTGCGTGCGTGTGTGTGTGTGTGTGTGTGTGTGTGTGTGTGTGTGTACAAAATATACATGTGAGAAAGCATGGTAGATAGACTTGAATTTGGAGTAAGGAATGGTAGATAGTGAACAGTGAGTTGACCTTGGAATAAATAGTGGCAGATAATGGATAGAGAGATGGTCTTGCAGTAAAAAATGCCTGGATTCAATTCTTTTCTCAGACACATACTGAGTGTATAACCTTATGCAAAACATTTAAAAGGTCAGTGCCCTAGATGGCTTAATAAGTCCTAGAGCTGTTACCAATTTCATATTAGTAGGCATTCCCTCACCCTGCCTCCCCTGAACTTTAGCAGTCATAGACCCAGCCAAAAAGATATTTACTTACCTCTATATGTACCCTAGTATAAGATCTAGTCCAAAAAAAATGTTTTTCCATCTCTGTGTATACCAATAGAAGGCAAGCTTCCTGAGGGTAAGGACCATGTCATATTTTGTTTGTCTGTTTTGCTATTGTATCATCAGAAACCAACCCAATGCCTGGGACATTATAGGCACTTAATAAACGCTTGCTGAATTGAAATCAATAAAAAGTGATTCTCTCTGTGAGTTCCAACTTAGGCTCATCCTTTGAAAGAAATGGGAGAGGACAAAGGATGTTTCTTTCTCTCTTCTTTTAGGGAATCAGGCAGAATGAGTCTGAAGAACTTTGAAGTCCAAACGAAAAAAGTGTTTAATAGGATATAATAAAAATGACCTCTCATCATGCATTTCAAGGGAAGGGAGTCATTTCCAAAATTGGAATAGATAGTTTCTTCCTCCCAACATGAATTTCCCCAAGAATTAGACCTCTACTACACACACAGGAGAATAAAATATATTTAAATTGGTTATCACATTCTACTTAAGTTGTCATGACTTCTTTTTCAGCGATTCTTTTCCAATTAGTTTCATTCCTGAGAAAAGATTTAGCTGAAATACTGTGAAACTTAGTATGTTTAGAGGACCAAATAAAGCTGTCAGAAAAACATACTGAAGCCAATACTAATGTGTCTGGATTTTTTTTTTTTTTTTGAGGATAGGATATTAAAATGTTCTGAACATGTCTGGGGATTGTTGAGTGTGGTGACAAAAATGGCACTTAGAAAGCCTTCTGGTATAAATTGTCTAGTTGTTTTTGAGTGCTTTTGGGGATGGCCCTTGTCCCTTCTTTACAAAATATAATCAATAAAGTAATCAATTGGGAGATGCAGGAATGGTCTTGGAATCAGGAATACTTTGATTCAAGTCCCACCTTTAAGACCTACTAACTCTGTAATGATGGGCAATGTACTCAACCTCTAAGGGCCTCCCAAGTAATTCCTCATACTTAGATTGCAGATGAGTTGCTGAATTTGCATCAGTAGGAGAAACTTCTAGTCAGGGCGTTCCCTACATTGAAAGGAAGGAGGAGAGAGAATAAGCATTTTCATTGTGCCTCCTATGTACCAGGCACTTTGCTGAATACTCTACCAATATGATCATTTATTCCTCACAAAAACTCTGGGAGTAGTTGAGAGAACTAAGACAAGAAGAAATAAAATGATTTGCCCAGGGTCAAACAGCTACTAAGTGTCAGAGACCATATTTGTACTCAGGGCTTCCTAACTCCAAGCTCAGGAGCTCTGTCCATTGTACCGCTTCACTGGGTTGATTAAAACACAGGTCTGGACAAAAAAAAAAAAAAAAAAAGGTAGATGGATAGATAGATGGATAAGTAGAAATAAACACCTATCTGTAACTATATCTATGTATCAAGTTATGCATGCTTATCCATATCTATAATTCTGTTGTTGTTCGTTCTTTATTCTCAAAAATTTCATCCCACAACTTGTATAGTACAATGACATCATGAGAGTGGTGTCTTGACTTGCAAATGAATTGGATTTAAGTGAGGCAGAACTGTGAAAAGTCACCAGCCTCACTGTTTCCTCCAGAGTCATTGGAGTCCAGTGGCAAAACACAGGTCAAGAAGACTGGAGATGGTCTCTGATGCAGTGGGAGACCTTGCCTTTTTAAGCTAAGGTCTTTCCCCAATCTCAGTTTGTCTGAGGCAACACCTATTCAGTAATTAAAGGGTAGTTAAGAATTGAGGCAGAAGATAGCCTCCTGTGTCTTCATAAAAGAATCCATCTAGGAGGGGGAAGACCCTCAGAGTTTCTAGCCAGAAGGCAATAGAGGCTGCCTAAAATAGTGAAGTGTCAGGAAACCCTAGTTTCCAACACCACTTGATGCTTAGTAGTTTTGTGACCTTAAGCAAGTCATTTCATATAGATGGGCCCCTAAATAACTCCCTAGGATTTATAGATACTTTATAGATAGGTTTTGATGTGCCCACAGTGCTAAAAAGAGTTCTCACACTGGGAGCTCTCAATTCTGAAAAAAAAAAACAGTTATTCTCTTATATATAAACGAGGAAATAAGTTTCCAGTATTCCTTCTTCTTGATCAATAAAACCAGCTAGGTAGAGTAGGGGATAGAACACTGGGTTTGAAATCAGGAAGACTCATCTTCCTGAGTTCAAATTTGCCCTCAGACATTTACTAGCTGTGTGATCCTGGGCAAGTCACTTAACCTGTTTGTCTCAGTTTCCTCAACTGTAAAATGAGTTAGATCTCATAAAATGAGCTAGACCCAAATGGAGCTAAAACTACTCTACTATCTATCCAAGAAAACCCCAAAATGGGGTCAAGAAAAGTCAGACAGCACTTAAATGACTCAATAACAACAGCACTGCCCATGTCAGCAAAAGGGCATCCTGGTCACTGGTGAGGAAATCTTAAAACAGTGATTTTTTGAAGCCCAACTAATGATATGTGAATATTCTATCATTTATTTCCCCATATCACTCCTTGAAATTGGCATTATAACTAAGTTCCAGAGTTCTTCATTTTTCTCTTGATTAGTGGATGGATTTATGTGGTACTCTGTGGATGTGTTTAAGGAGCTTGGGGATGGGCAGCAGAATGTCACTGCTTTCTTCTTCTCCCTTGGTATTCACAATGATGATTTTTTGGGTCTTGCCTTGGGTTTCTGTCACCTAACTCTCCCATGGAAGGAGACAGAGGTTTCTATCTTTCCCTCTACCCTGCCATAAGAATTTTTCTTTCAAGTTTTAAAGATTAATTTTTAAAAAGTCAGATAAGAATCAAAATCTCTAAGATACTATCCCCCAAGTTTTAAAAACACTAATCTTCCGTGCAAATATGGAGGGGGAGTGGACCTTTATCTTTTATGACTTGAACTTCTCTAGGTGGGGTGTGGGTAGCATCAAGTGCTGGAATGTTTTATCTATTTGTATTCTGGTTGGCAAAGCTGCTAAAATTGCAAGGCTGCTAGGTGCCGCTTCTAGGTATTCCTTCTACTTCCCATCTTCACATGTGGGCCTCAGGATTCAGGAAGAAATTCCTCCCTCTCTGCCTCCAAAGATTTTTCCCGTGGGTTTCATAACCTTTTTTAATGTCTCCCTTCAACATCTGGAGTCTTATGGCTCTAGACCAGGGGTTCTTAACCTGAACTTGTTTTCTTTTTTTTTTTTTTAATATTTGGATAGTTGTATTTTGATAAGGTTAGGACTGTGTATTTTATTTTTGCATTTAAAAAACAGTATTTTGAGAAAGGGACCATAGGCTTTGTTACTGTTATTCATTCATTTCAGTCTTGTCTGATTCTCTGTAATCCACTTGGGGTTTTCTTGGCAAAGATGTTGGGGGTGATTGGCCATTTCCTTCTCTAGCTCATTTTGTATATGAGGAAACTGAGGTAAAGAGGGTTAAGTCACTTGCCCAGGGTCACACAGCTTGTAAATGCCTGAGACCAGAGGAGTCCTCTATCCACTGCTCCACCTAGCTTCAATGAAGATGAATGGTGAATGGAAGTCAGAAAGATAAATTCTAAAAGTCAAGGATGGGGAGAGAGAAACCTGAAGGAAAACACATATGGCTTCATGAGGATACTGTTTTATGCCTAGAGTATAAAAATTTTAACCCTGCCTGTGACGACCACCACCACAAACAGAAGGTTGTGGACCCAGATATTCTTACCAACAGCAAACTGTCCTCTCTTCCTGTTTCTGAGACCATTCACATTCCACCTTTGATCTCTTATTAAGTTCCAGTTTCAAGTATAAGGAGTGTCTTCAGTTCTTAGCTCATTAGTAAAGCTAAAATGAGAGAAGCATCCCCAACATAGGCTAACAAATCCATTGATGCATTTTTGATGATTCGTTCTCAAATGCTCTGTCCCCACAAGGGAGGATGACTTTTCCAGACTCCTCTAAATATAATTTTACAAGTATAAACATTACTTTAAACATATAGCAACCCTATCAGACAATTTCATCCCACAACTTGTATAGTACAAATGTAGGGAAGTTTGTGCTTAGAGAGAGCCTCATGGAATATAAGTGGTTTGGGTTTCTTACCTTCTCGACCCCATCCATCATGTTTAGTTTCCAAGAAATACAAGGAAAGCTCCAGTCAATGAACATCCTTTATTCCTGGAGATCATATGCCCTGAATTTTTGCCTCCTTCTTTTCCTGGTGAACTTCAGTGAACAAACCAGAAAGAAGCACAAAGTTTCCTTTTTACCTTTGTTTGCTGAGCCTGGAAGGAACCCAGAGAAGCTAGCTCCTTCTCCTTTGAGCTCCAGGCTGGTCCCACTACATTCCCAGCACTGAAGGTACTTTCAGCTTAAAGGCTGAAGGGAACTCAAAGCCCTCAAAGACCACAGATTAAAAAAAAAAAAAAAAGCAAAGGAGTAGAGAGATTGGTGAAGTTTACAGCCCTCCCCTGCTGCTTTTTACAATTGTCCTGATTTTTAAATCCTTACAATTCTCCTATCACAGTTTGTGTTTGTGTGATAACTAAGAGTTAATTTACTTGTTGCTTTATTCTTCCAGACAATCTAATGCCTCATGGAGGGTGGTGGCCCTATATTCTTTAAAACCCTATCAGTGGATTACAGTTCCTAGCGGATCCTACTAGGCTAGAAAATCTTTGAATAATGGCCTAATGATGGGCTACGTGTCCATCTGCTGAGAAGCAGCCTAATTAAACATTATAGCAAGCTCTTAATACATTCTTGTTGAATTGAAGCAAATTAAGTTCTGAGAGGCTTATCACTATCCACAGGCTGGATGTGCTTTTTGACCAGACAAGGGACCTGATGGGAATGGACCCAGTTGGAGGGGATGGAAGTAGTACTTAGACCAATGAAATCTCAGTTCCTTGAAGTAGTGGAGTATTTATTGAGTACCAAAATGCTTAGGAATCATGTTATATGTTATAGTGGATAACACAAAGTACAGTAATAGTTCCTGACTTCAGGAAGATAATAGTATAGCTGGGGAAACACTACTTATAAATTTGAAACAATTCAGGGAATGATGGGATCTTGAATATAAATGCATTAGGATCCAGAGAAAGGAGGGATCAGTATTAAATGAAATACTAGAGAATACTTCTTGGAAGACACTAAATATGAGCTTATCCCAAAGAGTTGAATAGGACTGTAAGAAGCAGAAAATATGAGAGAAAGCATTCAAAGTGGGTGTAAAAGTGTGAACAAAGATGTGGAATTAAGAATAAGCAGTATATTTGGGGCCTCACACATGTTAGAACGTAACAGAAAGTGTATAGGAGGGACTAGAATTTGGAGGATGTGGTAGCAAGCCATTATAGATTCATGAGAAGAGAGGAGTATTTTAGAAAAAAGAACCAGATAGTATTATGATGGATGAATTAAGAAGGGAGTCACTGATAAAGATGATTGTTGTAGTAAACCAGACTCCAAGTTTTGAAGACCTAGATGAGGGTGTTGTAAAAAGAGTAGATAGATAAATACATTTGTACATACATATACACACATGCATTTAGTAGTTTTCAGTCATGCCCAACTCTTCATGACACTTTTTGAGGTTTTCTTGGCAAAGATACTTGAGTGGTTTACCATTGCCTTCTCCAGTGCATTTTGCAGATGAGAAAACTGAGGCAAACAGGTTAAGTGACTTGCCCAGGGTCATGCAACTAGTAAGTGTCTGAGGCCCGATTTAAATCCAGGCCTGGTTCTCTATCCATTGTACCACCTTGTTTCCCATGCATACACATATTTGTACATATATAAGCCCCATCCCAAATCCCATTGCTATGGAACTCTTTCCTTATTTGTGGGGATGAAGACCCTGTCTTACATGAGAAGTGGCAAGGAATTGGTAAGAGGTAAGAGAGCTCTAGCCTTGACAGTCCTTTTTCAAGTCCCAAGAGAAGCTGGAGCAAAGTTTCAGCTCTGCCACTTTCAACCTCCAGAACCTTTGACACATGACTTAATCTCTTTGGCCTTAGTTTACCCATCTGTAAAATGAAAGGGTTTGACTAAATGGCCTTCTAAGGTCCCTCCTACTTTTAAATCTGTGAAACTAGGAAACATCTAAACAGTGTCATCCTGTAGGTAGCTGGTGATATAAGATAGGATTTTCATTTATGAGCTATGTTATAAAGAGAATTCTCTTCTAGGTGTTGAGCATCTATCTAAGTGGCACAGTGGATAGAGTACCAGTCCTGGAGTCAGAAAGTTTCATCTTCCTGAGTTTATTCTGGCCTCAGACACTTACTAGCTGTGTGACCCTGGGCAAGTCACTTAACTCTATTTGTCTCAATTTCCACATGTATAAAATGGGATGGAGAAAGAAGTTGCAAATCACTACAGTATCTTTTTTAAGAAAAAAACAATTGGGTTAGGGAAGAGTCAGACATCACTGAACAATACCAACTCATTTAGGTGTGGGTTGAACTTGACGCCCTCAGAAGCTCTGAAACACTTGTTTTCTATAGCTCACACATTGTGGGAATCACGCCACTGGATGTATGAAGCAGGGCATGTTTATATTTAGGAAAGTTACTCTTAAACCTAAATATGCTTACCCTCACCTTTCACTGATGCTTATAAATCCATCCTAGTGAAGTGTGCAAAGTATTCCATTGAATGATGAAAGTAGGATACAGCTCAGAGTGGCAGCTCCTGGGAACACAGACACATTAGGTTTTTCCTCTTATACTTGTATAATACGGTTAGCTTTTCCGTATTAAAGTACACTGTCTAATTTCATCCTTGTAACAATTCTATGAAATAGATAGGGAAAAAAAATTATTACCCTTCATTAGCAAGTTAAGGGACTAAGGTCCAGCCCAGAGATGTTAAGATCACAAACTCAGTCAACAAGCATTTAATAAGTACTGTCTAGTCCAGACTCTGTGCTAAGTGACAGATATATAAAGAAAAGCAAAAACATGGTTTCTGCCGTCAAGGAGCTCACATTCTGATGGGAAAGGCAACTTGAAAACAACTATATTCAGAACATATTCAGGTTCCACTATATTCAGATATAATCAGAATACGGGAAAAGTCATCATAGAGGGAAAACAGTAACAACCAGGAGAAGGGGAGTAGGAGCTGTCTTGAAGGAAGCCAGGAGCAGAGGTGATGAGGGAGAGCTCTCCAGGAATGTTCGTAGCTGAGACTAGATAGAACCCAGACCCCCAGAATGCCTGTCCCTGGTGTCTTTACCCAGACCACAACTATCTCTTCTCCCATCATTTCACTTTCTGCTTCTGCTTTCTTTCTCTCACCAATAATTTCATCCATTAGTAACTGTTCCTTTCCTTTTTAGACATTACTCTGCAGTCCCTCTATTTTATTTCTCGATCTTTGATCTCTCCTTCAGAATTCCAGATTATAAATAGTTCCCCCTCTGCCCCCCACCCCCAATCCTTGTTCCATGATTTTGGTAAAGATTCTACAATAAGTGAGATGCTTGCAGCTGGGACTTTGAGGGTGGGGGAGTGGGGGAGGACAAAAAAAAGAACAGGCCTGTGCTATATAATTATCTCCACAACACTCTTATCAAAAACTTCTGATTTAATAGATTGACCAAGATTTAGAAACATTAAAACAAAGATGAGCTTGTTAGAGTAAATTAGCCTTCATGAATGTGTTCCCGTTTATTACAAAACATTGATTTCCACAGCTACATTCTCTAAATTATTGAAAGCCGATGGACTGCCTAATTGACAAGTAATAATGCCGCTGCCCTTCCTCCCATAGCTGTAGAAGGCAAGAGGACAAAAGAGATAAAGAAGGGAGGTGGGAAGGTGGGAAGTAACAGAGCTCTCTACATTATCGAGCATTCCCAAGTGGAAATTTCCCAGAAAAGAACAAAGGATGATCAGAAGCTTGTGTTAGCCTTGGTAAATGAATATAAGCGAAATAATAGTAATGCAGGAAATGAACAGATAAATAGTGCATTACCAGGGATATTTGCATGTATTTCCTCTCTATTCTAGTTGAGAAAAGGGAAAGGTGAAAAAAGGGAGAATGAAAGAGAGATAAAAAGACAAAACTTTTTTTTGTTGTTTAGTCTTTTTTTTTCAGTCCTGTCTGACTCTTCATTACCCCACTGGGGGTTTTCTAGGCAAAGATGCTGGAGTGATTTGCCATTTCCTTCTCCAACTCATCTTACAGATGAGGAAACTGAGGCAAACAGGGTTGAGTGACTTGCCCATGGTCACACAGCTGGTAAATGTCTGAGGCAAGATTTGAACTCAGGAAGATGAGGCTTCCTAACTCCAGGTCTAGCATTCTATCCACTGTACTACCTTGCCGCCCAGAGATATCTAGCTGACGGGGGCGGGGGGAAAGGGGGGTAAGGGAGGGAGAAAGAGAGAGAGAAAGAGAGAGAAGGAGGAGTGGAAGGAAAAAAAGGAGGAGGAGGAGACGACAATGATGACAGGGAGAGAGAAAATGGAAGATAGAGACATTGAGGGAGACATGTAGATCAGAGAGAGACAGAGAGAGAGAGAGAGAGAGAGAGAGAGAGAGAGAGAGAGAGAGAAAGGGAGGTGGTCAGAGAGAGCCATAGAGAAAGAGGGGAAGAGAGAAAGAGAGACAGAGACAGAGACAAATGGACAAAGACAGAAACAAAGAAACAGACAGACAAAGACAGAGGCAAAGAGAAACAGAGAGAGAATTCATGAATAGCTTGGCCAAGAAGAGAAGTTAAAAGATCTGGCAGTGACTTTTGGTTCTGTTTCTGGCTCAAAGCCACTTTATCTGTTCTGTACCTCAGTTTCTCTGTGTGTGAAAGTGTTCACCACTCCTGTGCCTCCCTTACTTCGCATGGATGACTAAGAGAAGTCTGTGTGCTTTGTACTTCTTAAAGATTACAATAATCAATGTGGAACACAGAACATAGTGGCACTCTCTGGAGTCTCAGGTACAAACACAGAAACTGTAACAATGGCTTGAGCAGACCTTTATTAATCCTCCCAAGTGGACAGTTGGATGTGACGGATACTGTGGGAGCTTCATTGCTTCATTGAGCTGGACCCACATTCCCAAAACACTTATTTTTCTCATTCTTTACTTATTGGGTGACCTCTATAAAGAAAACATCTCTCTCTCTCTCTCTCTCTCTCTTTCTCTCTCTCTCTTTCTCTCTCTCTCTCTCTCTCTCTCTCTCTCTCTCTCTGTCTCTCTCTCTCTCTCTTTCTCTCTTTCTCTCTCTTTCCACACACACACACACACACACACACACACACACAAGCGCTCGTGTGCTTGTGTGTGTATGTGTGACTATAAATTATACCAGGTAAATTCTCACAAATCAAAGAGAGCAGATTAAGTTGCTGTAGCTGAAAGATTCCCACTGACACTTTCCTTCCTTAGAAAACAAAAGTTGCTCCAAACGCAGACAGCCACAAGACAAGTAATCCTCTGGCAAGGTCTGACTACAGGATGCAATATGGTACAGGGCAAATAGCCCTGTCTCTTTAGTCAGTGGGCCTGGATTCCAATCCTGATTCCATCACTCCTTACTTGTATGACCTTAGGTGAGCCACTTAATTTCCCTTGGTCTCAGTTTTCATGTCTGCAAAATGGTGGTGTGGATGTCAGTGACCTCTGTGATCCCTTCCACTTCCAGATTAGCAAACTTTCTGAACATCTCTACTCTTCCATACCTGAGGAAGAAGACTTACTTGGAAAGACTTGTTCCCATAAAGGAGTAGTAGCCTTTACTTTCCTGGGTTGGTAAGACATCCTGGAAATAGACAAAGATTTACTTCAGCTAAACCACAATCAGTCTGGTTGAAGTAGGACTATGCCATCCATCAGTGCTGATCTAAGTCAGCCCCACCTTGTAAGATCCTGTAGTAAAAGTTGATTAGGAAATCTGGACAGGGAAGAAAATTGGTAGAATAGAGAGCCATATCTATGAGTCTCTGTGGAAAAAAAAATTCACAGGATCACAAATTTAGAGATGAATTGGATTGTAGAGCTCATCTTGTCGAACCCTAGTATTTTACATGTGGATAGAAGGGAAACTAAGGCACAGAGATAAGTGACTTATTTGTGGTCACATAGATGATGCGTCAGCATCAGGTTTTGAACCTAGATCACTTAATACCACATAATTTCTATTAACACATTAATGTGACAAAAGTGATCACTCACTACAAGAATACTTGTGGAAACATCCATCACACCAATGATGTATGAGACCAGGGAAGAGCAGGCTGAAGAGAGATTTGGGTTCAAATGTGTCCAGCTCCAGCTGTCCATTCAACACCAACAGGTGTAATGTTGAGGAAAGAGCAGAGTAATTACCATTATTTATAGCCTTGTGCTTCTTATTCAGGATTTAATACAGTAGCTGTAATTTGTTTTCTATGTAACTAACCTCTAACAGTTTTCTGGGGGTTGAAATATGTTTGCTTACATTTCACAGTAAACAAGGGCTATTCATCCCTTCATTGTTGTGCCCCCCCCTTTCCTGTCCATCTTTCCTGTGCCTCTCACCAGTCAGTCTTTACTCCTGATTTCAGGTGCCAGTTACCTCCCATTCAAGATATCCCAGAGCAGTCATTGCCTGGGATTGGTGCCCTTTGGACTGCATCTCAATAGGACTTGGGCACATCTGACTACAGAGTAGGAATGCCTCTCTCAAAAGTACAAAAATAAACCCACAAAAGATCAAAAGAAAAGCATTGCAGGCAAGAAATTACCCTTATCTTTATCTCCACAGACTCCATCAAGTACAAGCATCTGAAAGATGGGAAGCAATAAGATAACAAAAAAGGAGCTGGGAGAAAATTAAAACCAGGCTCTCATTAGCACTTCAGCAGCCCTCGGAGTCCTGAAAAGGGCCTACTGAGGCTGCCAAGTGGGGGCTCCATCAGGAACAGGCTGGAGCAAAGTGAACAGCCCACTGCTTCATCAGGGCAAGTGGAATTCGAGTGAGTGATTATGGCTACCAGCCCATTACATTAGGTTAAATAAGGGAAACCTGGCTCTATTTGTACCCTGTAAGCTATATGGTTTTTTTTCCCTTGCACAGAACATGTAATCTTGGCTTTTCTGATCATTTTGATTTTGGGGGGAATAATCTCTCTCCTTATAAATACCATTGTGTCCAAGTATCTCCTAGGGGTTGATTACCCTGATGAAGTCTGAATAAGCCCTTAGGGTGATAAAAACTGATGCTCACAGCTCTGTCTTAGTAATTGTAACTAATGTCAACATCTAGCCACTTGTCTAAAACAGGTAGCTTCACCATTTTTATTAAACTGAACAAGACTCATATTTATTCTAATCTAAGTATCACACAAAGAAACAAGAGTAACCTGAGATGCCCCAGTCTTCTGCCATTTTGAATTAGGATATATGTTATGGTATGATTCCATGTTCAGCTGCCATCCATTCTGTCACGTTCAGCTAAAATTTTAATTCTGGACATAGGAGGATCTGATTAAAGTTGGCTGGAACAACTCTGGCTTGAAGTTAGTTGAATACTTTTGTTTTCTACATTTTAAGTGTGTCTCATTGGTTGGGCTTCTTTGTTGCTTTTATCACTAGGTCGTAGAAGGTCTTATTGGGAATATTCCTTTCTGATTTCATTGACACATTTTGTTGTCACTGTTGTTGAGTCATTCCATCATGTCCAACTTTTTGTGACCCCATGGATCATGCTGTTTATGGGGTTTTCTTCAAAAAGATTCTTGAGTGGTTTGTCATTTCCTTCTCCAGTGAATTAAGACAAACAGAGGTTAAGTGACTTTCCCAGGGTCACATAGCTGGTAAGTGTTCAGGGCCCAATTCAAACTCAGGTCTTCCTGCCTCTAGGCCTAGTGTTCTATTTGCTGAGCCACCTAGCTACCTCCTTCATCGCCTCGTTGCTGAATGTTTTCTCTCCTGAGGATTTTCCTGCTATTTTAGATAAATATGGCTACCAAAAGTAATTAAAATTCTGACAGCATGATTGGTTTTAACAGAAGGTTATCATCCAACATAGTGCATCAACATACAAAATTAATATCTTCTCTTAACTTTACTGTGGCCAAATTGTGAATAGGCAAACCAAACCAGGATTCAATGATGAATCTCAGCTCGGTATCTATGTAATATCACAAAAAAGTGTTTGAAATTGGGAAAATGCAGGAAAGAAAGGAGTTTTTTTTGTATGGCCTTATATACAAAATTGTCATTTTGTCTTTTGTTTGTTTCCACTGAATCCATTAGTATTTTTGATCTTGGACAGACATGAACTTGAGACAGAGGAGACAGCTACTCTTCATCATTCTTCAAGGGGTTTTGTTTTATTCAAAACTGTTGAGAAAAATTATTTTAAGCTGTTTGAAAGGGGAATGCTGGGAACAGGACCTGCTAATCTGGGATTCTGCCATGGTCACAGCCTCTCCTTTC
>CM053589.1:27130420-27145220 GCA_028646515.1 Pseudochirops corinnae | reverse complement strand
AGACAGAGGAGACAGCTACTCTTCATCATTCTTCAAGGGGTTTTGTTTTATTCAAAACTGTTGAGAAAAATCATTTTAAGCTGTTTGAAAGGGAAATGCTGGGAACAGGACCTGCTAATCTGGGATTCTGCCATGGTCACAGCCTCTCCTTTCCTTTAATACATTTTCTGTCTTGGGCAAGTAACGGTGCAACCCCTGCGTTGAGGCTGACAACACAGAAATCTATTTAACATTTTAATTAAATAATGCTGGAGCAAGTCTTTCTGTTTCTCTGATGACAAGACTTGGCTTGTAGTCAACAGCTCCCAGTTTAGTCCTGACAAGATGAGGACACTTCTTCTGAGAAAGCAAAAGCCCCCTGTAGCTTTATACCCTCTTTCTCTCTGCATGGGAATGCTTGCCATGTGACTTGAACATTATATTTGGGTCTAGCATAGAACAATAGGACAGCAGATCTTTTTAACCAGTCATTCAAATCTCCCTCAGAAGATGCCCTTAGCCTTTTTATGAGGAGGGGTCCTGTTGAACTGATGGCCTGAGCTCTTTTACCTCCTTAGTACCTCTCTGGAGATTGTATAAAGATATCAATCACCCTGGGCCCTAAGCCTTGGAGGTGTTGGTACTGCTGGATAGGCAGAGACTAAAGGAAAAAGAGGTGGTATCTGTGGGTTAGGAAGGTACATAGAAGGGAGAACCAGTACTGAAAATGTCCTGAGGCATAGTGGTCCCATCTGTTGGAAATATACTTCTTCCTTTCCTCCACCTCCCAGAATCCCTTACTTTTGTATAGCTCAGCTACCATGAAGCCATTCCTGATCAACCTCACCAACCACTTTTCAAAAATTCCATTTATTAATATAATAAAGGAGGCTTTCTGCCTCCTTTTGTATTTCATCTCCCCCAACTCCTTGAGGGCAGGGACTGTTTTTCTTTATATTAAATATATCTCTATCACTTAGCACAGTGCTTGGCACAAAGTAGGCACTTAATAAATGTTATTGAATTGGATGGGTTGCATTAATTTTATTTTCATGCTCCCTTTGTAATGTAAGTTCACTGAGAGTCATGATTGTCACATGCTATGTATTTTTTATCCCCAGTGCCTAGCACAGTGCCTAGAACATAGTAGGTGCTTAATGAATACTTATGAATTGATTGTCCACCACCATCTCCAGGAAGAAAATCTACCCCTCTCCCAACCTCTACATGATCCTTCTTTATAAAAGTCTGGAACTGCCATCCTGTAACATTTTTTTCTCTTTCAAGATTTCTCCTAACATTCAGTTAAACTGATTTCACCTGGACAAAAATATTGGCTTTCTAGGTTGCCTAATAGGATTTTCTCTAGACTTCTGATGGATGTCCTTACATGCCACATTAATCGGTTTATAGGCAATAAGTTGAAAAGAACTTCAGGTTTAAGTTCATAGAATGAGTTAGAAATAGAAAGGACCTTAAAAGCAATTGAGACAATCCTCTCATTTTACAGATAAGGAAACCAAGGCACAGAGAGGTTAGATGACTTGTGCAGGGTTAAATGGTATCAGAGACATGAACCCAGATCTTCCTGACTCCAAGTCCATCCAGTGTCCTAACAGACAATACCAAAGTGCAGAGAGTGTGGGAGCAGGATTTTTTGTTTGCAGGTGATCGGGCGCTCAATACAGCCTATGAAACTGAGGTACAACAAAGCATGGATAGATTTTCTACTGCTTGTGCTAATTTTGGCCTTAGGATTAAAACCAAGAAAACAGAGATCCTCTGCTTCACCACATCATCCATATGTGGAACCATTGATTACGACAAATGAAGAAGTTTTGAATAGTGTGGATAAGTTCATTTACAGTAATTATACTTTCTGGGGATGTACACATTAGATAATTAGGTTGACACAGGAATTGCCTGAGCTAGCTCAGTGTTTGGGAGGCTCTGAAGGAAAGTGTGGGAGAGAAGAGGTATGAGACTGACTACCAGACTCCAGGTCTATAGAGCTGTTGCACTGACCACAGTGTTGTAAGCCTGTTAAACCTGGACAGTGTACCAGCACCATGCCAGGAAACTGAATCATTTCCATTTGAATTGTATTAGGAAGATTCTGAAGATCATTTGGCAGTCCAAGGTACCAGACATTGAGCTCCTTTCTTGAACTAAACTGCCAAGAATTCAAACTCTATTACAGAGAGTGAAACTCTGATTGGCTATGCTTTCAAAAAGACTATTTTATAAAGAACTTACACAGGGCAAGTGTTCACATGATGACCAGAAGAAGCAATACAAGGATGCTCTCAAGGGCTCTCTTAAGAACTTTGGAATTGATTGTGTGATGTGAGAGACAATGGCACAAGATCTTTTTACATGACATGCCCACATCAAAGCAAGCATTTGTGCTCTATGAGGAAAGTAGAATTGAAGTAGCTCAAAAAAAAACCCCATAAGATGTGCAGATTTAGAGCATTTGCCCCAAATGTTCACATGGACTATTTGTGCCCAACCTGTGGTAGAGCATTCCAAGCTTGTACTGGTCTGATCAGCCCTGGTCAGACAAAGTTACTTGACTCTAACATAGTGATATCATTTCGGTCCTCTTTGAGAATGAAAGACAACAACTACTACAACAAACGTCCCTGACAAGTGATCAGACTCTACTGGAAGATAGCCATAATAAGAAACTCACTACCACACCAAGTAGTATATTCCATTTTCAGATAACTTTAATTATTAAGGAAGTTTTCATATTGACATAAAATTTCCCTCTCTTCAATTTCCATTCACTTCTAGAACAGTCCTCTTGGACCAAGGAGAATGTCTAATTTCTCTTCCACATAAAAGCCCTTTGCATACTACTGAAACATCAATAATATACACAAATGTGAGCTTCTGTATCTCCTTTTCCATTTGGCCAATTTTGCTTTTTAAGGCATTCTTTTCCTCACTGACTTTTTGGACCTCTTTTGCTCTTTGGGTTAGTCTATTTTTTAAGGTGTTATTTTCTTCTGTATTTTTTGGGTCTCCTTTAGCAAGCTGTTGACTTGTTTTTCATGACTTTCTTGCATCACTTTCATTTCTCTTCCTAATTTTTCCTCTACTTCTCTTGCCTCATTTTCATAATCCTTTTTGAGGTCTTCCATGGCCTGAGACCATTTCAAATTTTTCTTAAGAGCTTTGACTTTGTTTTATTCTTCTGGTTGCATGTTTCGATCTTCTTTGTCATCGAAGTAAGATTCTGTGGCCTGACTATTTTCCACTGTTTGCTCAAGCCAATTACTTGACTTTTTAATTCTTTGTTAAGGTAGGGCTCTGCTTGCAGTGTGGAGGACATACTGTCCCAAGTTTCAGGGGTTTTGTGCAGCTGTTTTCAAAGATACTTCTAGGAACCTGTAAATTTTCAGTTCTTCCAAGGTATTATGAACAAAGGAGAGGTATTTACTTCTCTCCTGGCCTGTGCTTTGGTCTGTGAGTGACCACAAGCACTGTTTTCTGTATTGGAACTGTGAGGAGGATTCTCTCTCCATTGCCACCACAAGCTCTGCCAATGCAGAGCTCCTTCTCACCCAAGGACCACCACCCAGGATTATGACCCAGATCTAAGCACAGGCAATGCAAGAAAATCCTGCCTCAGCACCAGCAAAGAGATCCCTGCAATCCTCCTCTGATCAACAGGTGGATTTCCTCACTGTCTATGGGCTGAGAGCTCTGTAAGCAACTGCTGCTGCCACCACTTCCCTTGCCATGGCAACAGCTGCTGAACTGTGTTCCTCTTTCACCCAGGTCCAACAGACCTTTCCTACTAACCTTCTAAGTTGTCTTTGGTGTTTGTACATTGAGAAGTTTGGAAACCACTGCAGCTGCCAGTGATTCAGTGCCATGAAACCTGCTCCAGATTCACTGGGGTCCTTTCTATACTGGCCTGTTTTGCACTTACCTGTGCTCCTCTCTCAGACTGGTGTAACAGACCTTTCCTGTAGACCTTTCAGGTTATATTGGGCTGGAAATTTGTTTCATTCTGTCATTTTGTGGGTTCTGCTGCTCTTGTTTAGAGCCATTTTACAGGTATTGGTAGAGATTTAGGGGAGAACTCAAGTGAGTCCCTGCTTTTACTCTGCCATCTTGGCTCCTGGATTTTTTTTTAATTTGATCTTAGAAATGATAGGGAAATACTAGAATTTATAGATAGGAGGAGAAACAGGAGAGCAGTGTCATGAAAACCTAGAGAAAAGGGGGAAAAGGGTGTTTAAATGTGTCAAAGCCTGCAGAAAGATGAAAATTGACAAAAGACCATTAGATTTGTTAAGTAAGAGATCATTAGTAATTTTGGAGAGAGTAGTATTGTTTGAATGATGAGACTGGAAGTCAAACCATAGAGTTAAAAAAAGAGTGAGAAGAAAGGAAATAGAGGTTCCTGTTATAGATGGCTGCCTCATGGAATTTAGTTTCAAAAGGAAGGAAAGATGGGACATTGTCTAGTGGGGATGGTTAGATCAAGCAAGAGTTTTTGAGACTGAAGGAAGCATGGGTATGTTTTTATGTAAATGTGTCTCTGAAACTAGAAACTATACTCCAGTATTAGATATACTTATCACTACTTTTTGAGCATCTTTACTCTTCTTTCCAATATACCTTTCTGTTCTATGATACAGCATCTATCTCTCCATATTTTTCCACAAAGATATTGTGTAGTATTGTCCAATGCCTTGTTGAAGTTCAGTTATATTATGGTATTCTCTTGACTTGTCAGATTAGTGATCCTGCCAAAAGTGATGTGATGACCTATTCTTCTGGAACATATGCAGAGTTTTACTGATCTTTACTTTTCCTTCTAAGTGCTAGGAAATGGTTCTTTCAATACTTTATCCTAAATAACCAAAATTCTGTCCTAGAACCCTAAGAATTATATGTTAGAAGGCTGAGTTCAATTCTAAAATTTGTATTTTAGAATTTTTAGAGAGGAAAAAAGAACTATTCTAGAATCTTTCCAGGATATAAATTCACCGATCTCTCAATATCATTGGAAGACTCTAATTTCCTCATTCTGAAAATTAGGATATGTCTTTAGGTCTACAACTTCCCTTGTCTTCTCCTGAATTTCCTTTTCATTTTTGCATTATGTTCTTTTGGGAAAATGTTCTTACCACCCTCCTCCTTTACAGGGAGGCTTCTCTTCTGATAAATATTAGAAAAGAAAAAAAAAGTTCAACAAAACCAACTGACACATTAACTATATCTGACTGTATATATTGTTTTCATAACCTAGTCTCTCACCTCTACAATGAAAAGATAATGGTGTACCCACTTCTTCTGTGGAGACCAGACTTAGTCATTATAAGCATATAGTGTTCAGTTTGATCTTATTGTTCTTTTCATTTACATTGTTGTAATCATCATGTACATTTTTTTCCTACTTCAACTTTCTTGACAGTCTATCAGTTGATATCTTCTCATAGTTCTATGAATTTTTTTGTATTTATTCTTTCTTACTTACCAATAATATTACATTATATTTGTTTAACTACAATTTGATCACTCCTTCTCCAAATAGTGGACTCATCAGGTTCAGGGTTACTACCAAAAAAGTTATGGTATGAATATTTTGCTAGACATAGGACATTTCTTTCTGTCTTCGACCTTACTGGGGTCTAAAACTGGGATCTTGTGGTCAGTGTGCCTAGAAAATTTATTTAGGGAGTTCTAGAGAAAATTTTTTAAAAATAATGACCTCAGCAAAGTTGCAATGTATAAAATAAAGGCACATAAATCACCAACATTTCAGTGTATTACCAACAAAACCCATGAGGAAGAGAAAGAGAAATTCCATTTAAAATAGTTTACAGAATGCATAAAGCATTTGAATCAGCCTGCCAAGACACACAAAGGAAATATAGCCACAAACACTATTTACACAAGTAAAGACTGATCTAAATAATTGGAGAAATATTAAGTGCTCTTGCGTAGGCTGAGCCAATATAATACAAATGATAATACTAGATAAATTAATGTACTTTTATTTAGTGCCCTATCAAAGGATTATTTTATAGAGCTAGAAAAAAGAATAGCAAAATTCATCTGGAAGAACAATAGATCAAGAATCTCAAGAAATTATTTCTAATTAAAAAATAGGAAGAATTGGGACCTGGCAGTGCCGTATCTCAAATCATATTACACAGTAGTAATTATCAAAATGATTTGACATTGGTTAAGAAATATAGAGGTTGATCAGTAGAACAGATTAATTATATAATATAGAGAAGCAATCACAGTAGCCTAGTGTTAGTAGTAGTAATAGTACAGTATGATAGGTATTATTGTCATTGTTATTATTATCTAGATAGCACTTTAAAACTTTATAAAGAGCTTTACAAATATTCATCTTATACTCACAACAGCCCTTGGGGAAGGGGAAGGGGAGATAGGTGCTATTACTGTCCCCATTGAACAGATGAGGAAACTGAGAAAGATAGAAGTTAATTGATTTTCCCAGGGTCACAGAGCTAAGAAGTGTTTGAGTCTGGATTTGAACTCTGTTCTTCCTTACTCCTGGTCCTGTACTCTACTGCACCACCTAACTGTGCTTAGTGGAATCAAATATCCCTACTATTGGGATAAAAATTCACTATTTAACAAGAAACAGCTTTGGCAAATACAGTGTTTATACTAACATCTCACAACCTATACCAAAATAAGTTCCAAGTGGGTACATGATTTGTACATCAACAAATTAGAAAAGTAAGGAAGAAATTGCCTTTAAAATGTGTGGATAGGTGAACAGTTTGTGACCAAATGGGATAGAGAGAGTCACAGAAGATAAATTGGACAGTTTTCATTATATAAACTTTAAAAGTTTTTGCACAAACAAAACCAATGCAACTGAAATTATAATAAAAGCAAGTAACTGGGAAAAATTATTGCAGTAAACGTATCTGTTAAAAGTCTCATTTCTAAGATATATAGGGACAGGAATCAAATTTATAAGAGTAAGAGCCATTCCTCAATTGATAAATGGTTAAAGGATATGAGCAGGAAATTTTCAAAGGGAGAAATCCAAACTCTCAATAGCCATATGGAAAATTGCTACAGATCACTAATGCTTAAAAAAATCCAAATTGAAGCAGCTCTAAGGTTCCACAAAATGGGTAGAGTGGTTACAAAAAAAGAGATACATTAATGAAATGTTGGATGAGCTGTGAATAGTTCATCCATTTTTAAAAGAAATTTGGAATTATGCCCCCAAAGTTACTAAACTCTGCATCTTTAGCAATATCATTGCCAAACTTTTACCCCTAAAAAGATCACAGAAGAAGAAAAGCATCCCATATATACAAAAATTTATTTGTATTATCTCTTTTTATAACATTTTAAAGACAGAGACTTTGACAGGCTTAAGAACTCTGATCAACACAATGACCAACCATAACTCTATAGGACTGATAATGAAGTATGTTATCCGCCTCCTGACAGATTGATGATAAAGAATGAGACAAATATTTTTGGGATAAAGCCTGTGTGGGAATTTGTTTTGCTTGACTATGCATATTTGTTACAAGAGTTTTCTTTTTCTTTCCTCTTTTCAATGAGAGAGGAACATAATGAAAAAAGGAAAGAGATTTTTCTAATTAAAAAAAATAAATTAATAAAAGCAAAATATGTAGACATTTTAGTCACTTTTTACTTTAAAGTGCTTTCCAGAATGGTTAGACCAATTCATAGCTCCACCAATATAATTTCTATCCTTTTCTTCTTTGTCAATTGACCAGGTTCAAGGTGAAACTTCAGAGTTATTTTGATTCTGATATATCTACTTATTAATAATTTGGAATAGTATCTCATATGGTTGTTAATAATTTGAAATTATTGTTTTGAGAATTGTTTGCTCATGTTCTTTGACCAGTTATCAAAACATTACAATCTTATACATTAGTATTAATTCTCTTATGTACTTTGCCCTTCAGATACTTGTCAGAGATATTCCATGCAAAGATTTTTTTCCCATATAAAGTTCCATAAGTTTTCAACAAACACTAACAGCTGTTCAATAATCACTGAACAGTAATTGTCTAGGCTGAGTGGCTAGGAATCATAAGGGAAACAACTCAATTCATTGACATTATGGCTTCCTAGTAAAAAGGCCATATTTGAAGTTAGAGAACTTGGGTTTGGATCCTGGCTCTGCTATTCTTACAACCTTGTAAAAATTATTTAACTTTATATGCCTCAGTTTCCTTATCTGTAAAACAGGAAGAGATGATACCAAGAGAATACAGTATTCAGAATTCAAGATGAGGTGGTACCAGTGCACTCTGCCCTTGTTGGAACATTTCTGGAGTATTGTCTTCAGTTTGGAGTACTATATTTTAGAAAAGATAAGCAATGAACTAGAGAACAACCAAAACATAATAGGATGAGACATCATGAGTTAATATCATGTCAGTTAAAGGAACTGGAATATTAAACCTAAAGATATAAAAAGGGATTGGGGAGGCAGAAAGGGCACTGGAAACTTTCCTCATGTATTTGAAGGGCTGTCTCTCAGAAATGTGGTTAGACCTTTTTTTAATCTCACCCCAGAAAATAGAACCAGAAGTAATAGATAGAAATTACAAAGAGGAAAATTTAGGTTTGATTCAAGGAAAGATTTCCTAACAATTAGAGCTGTGCAAAAGTCCAATGTATATTTCCAGAGGTAGTAGGTTTCCCTTCACTGAAGAATCTTGGGCATAGCTTGGATGACCACTTCTTAAGAGGAGATTCTTCTTCTGTTATATGGCTTCTGTTCTACCCTGACAACTATAAGAAATTCTGTGATTCTTTAACTAGGGTAATCTTTAAAGTTTTTCCTGTCTCTAAATTCTATGTACTCTCTTACATTAGTTATCCTTATTTTCTCTTCCCTATTAATTCATTTTCTTCTGTAGTTATAAGTCTTAATGCTATCCCCCTTTTTGCCAAAAAAGAAAAAAATTAGAGTTGAATAGTTCTGCCTTTCTCCATCAGCTGTGATCATTATCTCATTCATCTTAAGCAACAGTTCCATCCCTTCGCCTTGCCCTCTTAGATAGCTAAGACCAAACACTATTTATTTTCTTTAGCATTCATTTCAAGACTCAGTTCATTCTGTACTCTAGCAGTTCTGACATTATTATCCTATGGCTCTATTATTCTTTTGTCTTCAACCTTGGTTACCTGAACTGGCTTCTATCTTCTATATGTTTCTTCTTTAAATATAAATTTTTCAGTGACTTATCTTTGAATCTGCATTAGTCTTTTTAGACACTATCCCCCTTTGCTTCTAACATGGAATTATTTTTTTTCCTATATTATTATTTTATATCATTCATGTTTATCTCTTCCCTGCCTCTTATGGAAAAGGACCAAATACAACCAGTGACTGGCTGTGGATCCATTGCCCTGATAGCCATGGTGCAGAGAATTTGTGCCTTGGGGCTTAATGAGGCACCTGCTTTCCTGGCAAATCAAGACAAAACTTTGGTGACTTGATTGACTTCGAGTATATAATCTGCCAGTCCTCATGCTCTACCCAGCAATTGTCACATCACGCTCCCCACACTCTATCTACCATCCTCAGCTACACCCCACAGCAACCTTGAACTTGAATCCTTCATGCCTTGGTGAGCTTTTACTTTATCTTGCCCTGAGCCAACCAATATTTCCCATCCATCTTTATTTCATGCAATTTATCTTCCCTTGCTGTTCACTTGTATATGTTATCTTGTCCTATTAGAATACAAGCCTCTTGAAGTCAGGGACTATCTCACTGGTTTGTATTCGTATCCCTGCACTTAGCATAGTACCTGCCATATATTGAGAACCTGATAAATGATCTATCTATCTATGCAACTATGTCATCAGAATTTTGTTCTTGAGAATCCTAAGAACTCAATGCAATTCCCCCTGTGAACTCAATGCAACTCCCCCTTAGATTTGGGGAGCCTATCTTTTTCTTGAACCCTGAAATGTGCTCTCCCTGAATCATGTTTACCTAGCCTTTCTTTCTTTCTCCATTAAGAATTCTAAGGTGTTGTGCTCACTTCTTGATATGGTTCTGGTTATATCTACTTCAGTAGAGAGTTCCTCATTATTAGTCAGACTCAACTGCAAAAGAACCATTCTTATAATCCCTTCTTCCTCCTTATGTAGGATTCAATTATTAACAAAGGAAGTCAAGGATTTTTTAGATGGTTTTTTAAAGTGAATTAAATATGCCCTACTCTCTACCTACCCAGAGATATCTAGGTAGCTGATACTTCTGTTCGCTGCTCTATTGGGCTTCTGTGTCAGCTTTCTAACCACTGTTTGGGTCCCACAACTTCTTACTGCCATGGAACCATGACCTGTAGCTCAAGTACCTCCAACACAATAGTGAAAGATGTCTTGCCAAGATTATAGGTATTACTGATCTTATGATACAATGTCATTATGATGCAGCCTTGTGATGTAGGTTGCCCAAGACTCCAGCCCATTACATGAAACTCTCCTCAGGGACACACAAGATACCAAGAAATATAAGCACATGATAATGGATAGAGAAATCCACAAAAGTGACTGGATTTCCCATAGCTACCTTTCCACAAGAGGTTTTACCTTCCCCCTTATTGGCATAAGCAGTCAGCTCTACAGAATATGAATCTATTTAGGAATAGTGGTTCAGAAGTCTTCAATAGCTCTACTTTTATAAGCTGGCTACTGGTTGCCTCAGAAACAAAGAAAAATTGATGCCTTTTTCAGGGTCATCAGCAATAAATTCTGCCTTTCTGTCAACATATTGATTGTTCTGCCTTGTTGACATGGTAACCATCAGTTTCCAGGATTCATCATCCAATTCTTCCTTCTGAACGGTTGGCCTGTAAAATAATCCTCCATTCAGCCACCAAGGTGATTTTCCTAAAGCACAGGCCCTACTATATCACCCACCTACTCAATAGACTCCACTTTCTCTAGGATCAAACAGGAAATCCTTCGGCATTTAAAACCCTTCCTTATCTACCTCCCCAACACGCACATACACACATGCACACACACACACACACACACACACACATACACACCCCTCCTTTTTAGTCTTCTTATTTCCCACCATGTACTCTTTGATCCAATGACCAATGACACTGACCCCCTTCTTGTTTCATGACCAAGAAACTCCATATCTTATCTCCAGGCTTTTTCTTGGACTGTCCCCTATGTTAGAATGCTCTCCTTCCTCATCTCCACCCCAGGCTTCCCTGGCTTCTTCAAAGTCCCAACTAAAATGCCTTCTTCTACAAGGAGACTTTCCTAGCCCCTCTTAATTCTAGTGCCTTCCTTCTTTTAATTAATTCCTTTATTATTTTTCTTATTTATCCTGTAAATAGCTTGTTTGTGCATGTGTTTGCTTGTTGTCTCCCCCTTCACATCATGAGGTCCTTGAAGGCAGGCACTGTCTTTTTCTTCTCTTTGCATCCACAGAACTTAGCACAGTGCCTGGCACATAGTAGATATGAGGACATAAATGTTTAATGATTGCAAATGTTAACTGATCACCATAAGGAGTCACATCCCACACATTCCTAATGCTTTTGTTTAGGCCAAATTCTTGTCTTTGCCCTGCTGTGTGATGTTCTTTATTTCCTATCAATCCTGTGAACAAGGTCAGAGGTCAGAGGCCCTTTTTGTCCCTCTCTATCCCCAGCACATAGTGCAGTGCCTGGAATATAGTAATTACTTAATAAATGCTTATTGACTGCTTTCCTGTGCATCTATGTCTACACATCTGATGCCCTCTTACTCTATATTTTCTCTGGTGAATTGCTGAGCATCTCCACTGGCATATTCCTTGTATCACACCTGATATTCTCTAGATTCTCTCGATTAACAGACATATGCATTGATGTGCTGGAGCTAGCTCGTAAGAGCTGATTGATAAATTTTTAGTGTGAGTATTGACACCTCAGAAATCAGCAAGTGCTACAAATCAGGGCTTAATTATTTTTTTTAATTTTCTAGACATAAGAAACAAGTAGATAAGAAGTCAATAATATAGATCCAATTTAAAAGTGTGTCATGTATAATTTTTTGAGAGCCATTTTTTAAACAATTACCAAGATACTACTGGATGTATGTAGATGTATGTAGTAGGCCTTTCCCTCCACCTACATTTTTAGTTTTAATTCTTATAATTAGATCTTTAACTCTCTTGGAAAATTGTTTCTTTGACCCTTTTCAGACCCTTTTACATTGGATCACGGGCCAAGAGTCTGTACCTCGTGCCAGGTTTCAGAGTTCCTCATCCCATTTTGTGGCACTATCTTTTTAACCACCTATTATTCATGTTCCAAGTCCTCTTTTATTCCCAAAACACCTATTTTCAATGGTTAATATTTATATAGCACTTTCAGGTTTGGAAATCATGTCATATATGTTATTCTATTCGATTCAGTAGGAGTGAAAACACCACCTATGCCCCTAAGGTCCCATTCAAGGCTTCTTAACACCATAGACAAAGAAGCAAAAGTCAATCTCCAAATAATATATAATCTGTTGGTAGGAAGTAAGTATCACTGCCCTTATCAGAAAATAAAATGGATCTGCCTTTGGACTTGGAGGGTTTTTAAGCAACTTCTGTGAATTGTGTGACATTTTTATAATGTACTAAGCATTTCAGGGGGAAGAAGACAATAGTAGTTTGTAAGAAAAGTAACACCTTAGAAAATTGTCCTCCATATCTCTCCATTATCACTGATGTTTCCTTTACTGTGTTGTAGGCTTAGCCTGAAAATTCAAATTCCAGTGTGTTATCATGGCTTTAAATCCTCTTATTGAAATTCAAAAGTTACAATTTTCCTTTTTCTCTCTGCATCAAAAGATATTATTTATGCAGAAATGAGGCTCATTTTTGAACCTCGTGGATCGTTATAGTAATCATGTATTTTGATGTATACATAAAAGGTTAGTGCATTAGAAATGTGTTAGGTTTTCAGTTCCTGCTAAAGTACACGTTATTGACACAAGGATAAAAGAAGTTCCTGCCTAAAGAGGGAGTCATGAAACTATAAAATATTGCTATCATGCCTTAGCATCTCGTCATGGAGACACTTGTCATAAAGTGAGTATGAAAACAGAGCTGTTCTTTGGCCCTGGATCAGCACCAAAATATATGAATTATTTTCTAACATTGGAGTGAGATTCTAATTTACCCCAAGTCTTAGGAGGGGAGTAGACTAGAATAGGCCCTACAGTACTGATTGGGTAATTGCCATCCATCAGCATCATCGTCATTATCATCATCATAAAAAATATTTACTATACAATTATGCAAATTGCACCACTCCAGACACTAGTGAAAGAGACTTAAGCTCCAATGATCTTCCCTTCCAGGTTATAGCAACATTAGCCCACACAAATCATACAGATCATGGAAAAATGAAACATGAGTTAAGACAGTGAATCATTACTTCACATTATATATATATATATATATAACAGGGTAGTAAGCTCAAAGTGGAAATGTTAAAACCAATGGCTCACCTTCTACAAGAAATCTTTCCCAGGCCTCCTTAAACTTAATGCTTTCCTTTGAAAATTACTCCCAGTTTACCCTGTATATATCTTGAGTATAGGGACTGTCTTTTGCTTTTCTCTGTATTGTTGTTGTGATGTTTGCTCTTCATTCTCGAAGAAGACCATGACATCAGGGAGATGATGCCATGACTTGCAGTTGACTTGGATTTGAGTGAGGGAGGACTGTGCAAGATCATCAGCCTCACTTCCTCCTCCAGATCCATCTGGGTCCAGTGGCCAGATATTCATCAGGATGATTATATATGGCCCAGGATGCAATGGGAGACCCTGGCCATTTTAAGCCAAGGTCTTTTTAGGTTCTCACTTTGAATGATGTAATGCCTATTCAGTTGAGTAGGCCTCCTTAAGAAGTGAGTCAAGGGATGGCCCTTTTAATTAAAAAAAAAAAAGTCAAACTGGGAGGGGAAGACCCTCAGGGTTTCTGACCAAAAGAGAAAAAGTTACTATTTACATTCACTCCAAGCTAGGGGGGCAGAGGCCTATTGTCCCAGCACAGTGCCTAGCACAGAGTAAGTACTTAATAAATGTTTGATAATTGACTGGAAAGTAAAAAGGGAGTTATAGGAACTTAAGGTTTAGACTGAGATTAGAAGGGAGTGAATTTGGCTTTAACGACCAAAGACTTTATTACCTCTCTTCCAATTACTGTGAAAAGTCCTCAATAATAAAGGAACTACTTGAATGAAGAAGTGGAAGGCAGAATGGCTTTTGGATAGAGAACCAGGAAGACCTGAGTTAAAGTCCTTCCTCTGACATATACTACCTGGGTGACCCTGTGCAAAGTCCCTTAATTTCCCAGGGCTCTAGGAAACTCTCTAAGATGAAAAGTTGCAAAGAAGGTGCCGACCTTCAGTGGTAGTAGGAGGAATTTTCTCACTAGGGTGTTCTCACTGTGGGGGAAATCCTAAGTCCAATAACTATCCTTGTCCTTTGAAGGGAGAAATAAGAACTTGATAAACTAAGTAGGACTGAGTGGGGAGAGCTAAGAATAGAATCTTGAAGTGAAGAGAAAACAGATAGTAAGGAAGTGGAGACATCACATATCTCAATCAGTGGGTATTTATATCATGTCTTATGGTTGACAATGGTTTGCATCCATTATCTTCTTGCTCCTCACGACTAACATAGATGTAATCTCCCTTTTTACAGATGAGGAAACTGAGGTTCATAGAGGTATACTGAGCTGCCCAGAATCCCACTTTTAAATTCTTGCCTCTGTTACTTGTCAGTGTTC
>CM053589.1:27109384-27122707 GCA_028646515.1 Pseudochirops corinnae | reverse complement strand
TAGATACAGATATGCTCATACAAATAAACACATACATCTCACAATACATGGGGAACAGCCAATGAAAATGCCTGAAGCCAGGAGATGGAGTACCTTGTGTTAGGAAAAGTTAGGCTGACTCCTATAGCTGATAGCATAATTCCATCAGTCACAGACTGTCAACTCAATTATCTTGCTAAGTGGGTTTAGCCTATGTGAAATTTCAACTTTTACCTTACTCTTACCACACTGGAGAACCAACTAGCTAAATGAACGTAGAAGACTATTTGGCAAAAAAAAAAGGCACCAGCTATGCTAAATGATAGGCTGTGGCAAGAGAAGAGAACACATTTGAATGGGGTTGGTTATTTCTATGTTATTATGGTTGAATGTTGAGCAGTCAATTCATTACCACCAAAAAAAAAAAAAATCCCTCTCCTGAGACAAATTCCTATATCTTCACACCTTTTCTTTTTAAATAGTTCGTGTCTACACACCATGAATCCTCCATAGAGAACTGCCCTTCTACAGTACGAATACCGAGAGACTGAGGGGTGTGTGGTCCATGTCCTATCCCATATGGCTTTGTATATACTTTGTAATCACTACTTCTCCTTTTGTAAAAGTATTTTACCTGTGTTAATTCACCTATTAGTTGTAAATTCCTTCAGGAGAGAGACTCATATTGATAAATATTTGTAAGTTAATGCTGAGTGGGCCTCTGGAGAGATGGTTATTTGTTGTTATTGGGTTTTGGTTTGTTTTTTTAGATTCAGAGAAGTACTTATCAATGGAGAAAAAATAGAATTTCAGAGTTTGACAATATCTTTAGATATCTACCCCAACCCCCTCATTTTACAGATTGAGGGACAACACCAGAAATTTTAAGCATCTTATAATAGTTTGTAACAAAAAGTAGAACTAGAACCCAAGGTGTCCCAACTATCAAAGTCCAGTCGTCTTTCCAAATCACCATGAGGGAGTTCCTTCTGCGGCTGTGGCCTACTCACCATGGGATCTCTCTTGAGCTCTGCAGCTCTCTTCTCCCATTGGTGAGTTCCTCACAGAACCTCCATTTTGTGAAAGGGCCTAGGCCAGCTATCCTATATTTCTCTCCTGGCTCTGCTTCTGACTCTTCACACTTTTCTATAATGTTTTTCATAGGTACCTTCATCCCTTCACCTGCTTTTCACTCCTTAATATATGTTAGCTCCCCCCCTCAACTCCATGAAGACAGGATCTTTTGCCTTGTATTTACATCCCTAGCAATGAGCATAGTGCCTGGTACATTGCTTACAATCCTTTCATGAATCTGTTTTGCCTTGACTTAACCATGAGGAATCTGAGGGTCATGATGTTCTCTTCTTGGTAACTCATAACATTTCTCAGACCCTAGGTTCCCCTTTAATATTATCACTGACCAGGGCTCTATAAAGTACTTTACTCTTTATGAGGTCAGGCCTCTGAGATCAAGCCTCAAGGTTAAGTTTTCTCTACCTAATCATATTCAATCACAGTGTACCTATCCACGGATACAAGATACTAACTATATTGTAAGGGAATAGTTAGTGCACAAATTATGGGTAGTTAAGCAGTGTCAACTAGATGGAGCCATAGTGCAGAGAGTGCTGATCTGGAGTCAGGAAGACAAATCTTGTTGAGTTCAAATCTGACCTTGGACACTTACTAATTGTGTCCCCCCTGAAAAGTCCCCTAAGTTTCCTCATCTGTAAAATGAACTGAAGAAGAAAATGGCAAACCATTTCAATATCTTTGCCCCCCCAAAAAAAACAACAAACAAACAAAAAACCCACTCCAAATGGGGTCAGAAAGAATTGGACAAAGCTGAAATGATCGAACAACCAAAAAAAGGAATTTTATCATCCCTTAAGTTTCCCATTATATCACTAGTGTCTGTGACTTACAGTACTTACTAATCTCCTTCTTAGCACTTTGTTTATTTCAACCCCAAATGATGCCACCTGCCAAATGCTACTTGAATTCCGATTCTTGCCTCCATCTACTCTATTCTATATCTCATAACATTTTTTACACATCTAATGTATCATACTCTTGCTCTAAAGAGCAAGGAGGAAAATGGTTTTTAATCTGGTGCCTGTTAAGCTAGACGCAATCTCACTTGTCACCTGATTGTGACTCAGGAGAGAGTCACCCTTTCTTTAGCTCTTACTTCCCATCTACTGGACACTTATGCTGGAGCCTAGATAGAAATGCCTCTATAGCTCACTGGCAAGTGGTCATCCAACCTCCTTTTGAAGACCTCCAGAAATATGGAATACTCTGCTTTTTGAGGCATTTTTGTTTGTTTAGCTGTTTTCAGTTGCGCTTGACTTTGTGGCCCCTTCTGAGGTTTTCTTGGCAAAGATATTGGAGTGGTTTCCCATTTCCTTCTCCAGCTCATTTTACAGATGAGGAAACTAAGTCAAACAGGGTTAAATGACTTGCCCATATGTTCTGTTATTATACATTGATACCTTTAATTATTATATATGTATATATACATATATACATACCCAAAACCCAACAACAACAAACATATATACAAATATACACATATACATATATATGTATATATACATATATACATATCTTTCTAAATGCATATACATATATGCATTTAGAAAGACAGACAGGAGCAGGATAGGACAATAAAAACATGAAGATTTTTCAAAAGGTTCTATAAATAGAGAATATAATTTAATGACACTAAAGATAAGATATACACTTTAAAGCGGATAGAATTGTGTTAAAAATTGGCACCTCTGGAGGATGCCTGAAATAGATAGCTACAAGTTTGTACTTAGTACCCAAAGCCCTAAACTGGCCAGCAGCATGGGGATGCTTACAGAGACTGGGATTGCAGAATTAACTAGACTAGCTAGAGCAAGAATGCTGGATTTCCCAGAGTGGATCCCTGGAAGAATGACTAAATAAAAGAAAAAGAAAAATATAAGATAGAGATAAAGAACCATTATGATGCCAGGTATATTGAAGGCGTTAACCCAACAGAAGAGAATAATTCCAAAACACCTACAGGCAAAGCCTAAAAAAGAAACTAAATAACAAAAACCCCTAACAAACCCACAACCCATAGCTTGTTTACAAAATCAATTAGAATTCCTAGAAGAAATTATGCAGGAGTTAAAAACTGGATTTTAAAATAATTTTTAAAATGAAATAAGACTGAAGAGGAAAGAACTGAAAAAGAAATAAAAGCTATGGAGGACAAATTTGGAAAGAGAATTCACATTTTATTATAAAACCTTATGAAAATAACAGATACTCTGAAAATTGTCTCCATGAGACAAAAAGAATATTTTTAACTATGTCAAAAGAGTGAAAAAAGTGGAAGATCACATAAGGCTGTGGACCCTTTCTGGGGTATTCTTAGCAAAGACTCTGGTGTGATTTGCCATGTCCTTCTCCAGTTCATTTTGGAGATGAGGAAAATGAGACAAACAGGGTTAAATTACTAGCCAGCGTCACACAGCTAGTAAATGTCTGAGGCTGGATTTGAACTCAGGTCTTCCTGACTCCAGGCCCAGCACTCTATCTACTATACCACTTAGCTGCTCGAAGGACTGCAATGTACCTCTATCAAAAACAACCCAGAAAACAGATCAGAAAGAAATAATATAAGAATTATAAGGACTAACTGAAACCTATAACAAAAAAAAAAGAGCCTGTATATCATAGTTGAAGAAATCACAAAAAGAGAACTATGTAAATCTATTAGAACTAGAGAAGGGAAAATAAAAATAGAAAATAGAATCCACTGGACCCTTCCTAGAAGAAAATGCAAAATGAAAATTTCCAGCGAGATCATAACTCATATATAGAGTTTCTAGATCAAAGGAAAAAAAATACTGTAAGCATCCAAAGAGAAAGACAGAGACAGAGATGAAAGAGACAGAGAGAGAATGAGTGTGTATTCAAGGACCAAGGAACTGCAGTCAGACTTGCATTAGATTTAGTAGTCACTACTCTAAAGAAAAAGAGAACTTGGAATAGGTCATTCCAAAAGGCTAAGGATGTAGGTTTATAACCTAGGATAATTGAGCAAAGTTATAATAACTGGCAAAACTGAGTAAAATCCTACAGGTGGAAAATGGACCAGGGGTGAATAGAAACCTTGAAATACAAACACGAGAATCAAGAGAAAGATAAAAAGGTAATTATGAGTGAGCATTCAGGGGAGACTAAATTAAATGTTTACAATTTGGGAGTAAGACAAATGAAACATGTGCCTCTTTAGAACCCTAAAATAATCAGGGGTCATAGAGGGGGTTAAATTGGGCAGTGGGTTTGGAAGTGCTTTTGTTATGTTTTAATGAAGCTTTTTAAAGAGAAAGTAAAGGTGGGGGAAATGAAGACATTAGGGAAGAAGGGAGAGGGAAGGAGCAGAGAACTTACTCTTTCGGATAATTGAAGATTCAGGTAGAAGACTCTACAAAGAAGGGGAGTGGGCATCTCTAATACCTCATTTTGAACTAATACACAGTGAAAAAAGCAGAACAAGAATAATTTATGCTATAAAACAGCATTTTAAAAACTAACAATTTTAAAAGACTTAAGAACTCTGATCAACACAATAATCAGTCACGAGGACTAATGATTTAGAATTCTGACCATTTTTTGACAGAGAAGGCATGAACTAGATACGCAAAGTGAAACACGCATTTTTGGACATGGCGAGTATAGGAATTTGTTTTGCTTAATGCTGTGGTTGTTTTTCTCCAGGAAAGGGGTGGGTGGAAGGCAGAGAGGTTAGATGCTATTACCGAAAAGAAAATAACATTTAATTACAAAAATTAATAAAATATGTCTCCAGAGGTCCTGTGGTACATGTGTGACTCATCTCCTGACAAAGAGGTGATGAAGATAAGGCTCAGAAAGCAATCGACACTTTTGGACATGATCACTCTGTGGAATAAGTTTTATTGAATTCTGCTTACTTATTACAAGTGGTTTTTTTCTTTATCTCATATATCATTGGGAGGAAGGAATGATTGTTAGCAGAAAGTAGATACATTTGAAAAAGTGAAATTTATTACATATATGTTTTATATATATATATATATATACACACACACACACACACATACACACACACACACACACACACATATATATGAAGTGAAAATTAGCCTTAGCATGTATAGGAGAGTGAGATTAAGAGGCATTAATGAGAGGCAGTAAATACACATACACAATTTCTTAAAGATTCACATCTTTATGTTCTACTTTGTATATGGAAAAATGTTCTTTTTGATGGGTAAGTTCAGATGATTTTGGAGGAGAATGGGGGAGGGAAACAAATAGGCCATAGACGTAGAAAGGAGGGACAGAACAAGAGAGGAGGAGATAGGTGGTCTGTCCTGGAAGGGAGCCAGACCAAGAGACACCAAAGCCAAACCACTACCGTCCTTTGCTTGCCAGAAAAGATAGATTTAGAAAGAGAAAGAGCCAGGTGCTGCCTGGCCTGGCCCAAAGCCAAGCCCAGAGACAATAATGCGGCCTCTGGCCTGGCCTTTAGAAAACAGAACAGGAATATTGTATACATCTTCCTATCCTGTTAATTGTATCTGATCTAGTCAAATTATGTGTAATTACCCTCCCCTTTGCTAGGACCTGTTTCTTGATACTCTCCTAGAATAAGAGAGGAAAAAATAGCATCTTCTGAATTTAAGCTATTTTCCACATTTGATAGTCATTGAGGGGCTGTCATCCTTTTTTTTAAAAGAGAAGTTAATTTAAAAGACAAGAATAAAGATTGGCAATGGGAAAATATGTGCTCAGTCCAGTTATGTAAACCATTTCTGTCCCCGTTTTCAAATTCTATTATTTTGATTTGAGTTGGGGATGAAGTAATAGAGGGTATGTCTTGCTGTTTAACCTTTCCTTCCAAATAGCGAGATAGTGACAGGTGCCAATTCAAAATTACAATATTGGCATTAGAGCCTTTTAACATACTCGTCAAGTACTTTAATGAGATTTATACATGTTATAGGTAAGGTCTGGAATAGAGAACCTTGGATATCCTTTCCAACTCTTCAGAGTCTGTTTGACATGCATATCCAAGCAGTTTTGATAGCTGGGATGATGGTCGAAAAGACTATTGGTGGAGTTTTGTCCTTTTATTCATAAAAAGAGATGCTTTTTAAAAGATAGCTGTGATGATATTTGGAAATAAAGAGAAAATTCCAAATGTTTCTTGCCTAAATATTTCCAAATGGATCTCCAAAAATCTTGTTTTGAGCTGTGAAACTGATTCATTTCCCTCTCCACCTATCCCCATCCCCCTCAAACATCTCTCTCAGCTTCTCATTCTCTCCCATCTGTCTAGAATTTCTATTTTACTTTGAAATGATTTCTCAGCATGTTGACCTCTCAGTATTCCATCAACCTCACTCTCTTGCACACGCTGAGACTCATTTTCACTAATTTGTGCAATAAGCAGTAAATAGAGGCCAACTGAAACTCTGCCTGGAAAGGGCTAATCAACTATTGACTGCCTGGTGTTAAGATATCTGTGTGGAACCCTCAAAACTTTTCCAAATCAATCAGAGAGCTTTTCCCTGCCTCCCTTCAATCTTCCTGAACTGGAATAAGTGGAATGAAAGGAGGCATATTCAGCCCTGAGTCAGGTTTATGTTTGTCACCACTACAATTCACTGCCGTATATAGTACTTTCCTCATTTATCTATTTCCAAATTAACATTTGGTTACTAAAGTTATTTTCTGTTTAAAAAATATGTGTTTCCTTTAGAGCCTTGGCAGATCATTTGATTTTTTCTGCTTCTCGCCAATGTGGAGGGAAATGAGCGAAGGCTGGTTTTTAGCAGTGGATATTACATCGCTTAGTTTCTTATCAAGGTGATAAATCAGTTTGGGTGCCTGAATAATTACATTCATGGAAGTGGACTGTAATATTTTATCTCAAAATTCATGAGGCAGTGCTCAGACTCATTATATACAACAGTTTTCATAACTCATGTAAATATTGTACCTAACTTTAAGGTAGATAGAGGGGTATTTTTAGGAATTCCCATCAATATTTAATAATGCAATTTGCACTACAAACAGGACTCTGAAAATAAAGAGTTCAAGAATGAATAAGTGCTATTAAGTCAAATAAGGAATTGCATGGACTTGTTTCCATTTACAAGTACCTTGTTTCAAGAAAACACGAACATACATTTTTGCTGCAGTCACATTTGGAATTAAGTTCTTCCTAACTGGTATGAAAGGAACTAGTTCTATTCTAGGAGTTGAGATCAACCTTCTCTTCTTATCTCTGTAACCATGTTGCTTCCTAAACTTGAAAAAAATTGGTTTCTCATTTTCTCAGCTTGAACAGAGGAAAATGCTACCTGTTTTCTACTTTATTTATGTCATTTTTTGTAGATTGGTTTGACTTATTTGGAGAAATAAAATCCCTATACATACAAAGATATTTAGAGATATTTGTTTTGAGTTTCTATGCATGGTCATACAAATGTAGATATGTATGTGTATATTCTCATACTTCCACTCGTCCTCTGGTGACAACTCATTGGACAGAGGTGACTCAGAGTCCTGGAAGGCTGTATTAATTGAGCAAGACCCCCAGTAATGGATTGTATATGTGTTATCTTCCCTTCCCTCTTCTTTCACAAGAAGAATGTAAACTCCTTAAGAAAGGAGACTGTAGATTATGACTTTTGTCTTCATTTACCAAACTGTGGAGGAGTTATTGTGGACATACCCATGTTGATGAAATCATGGATCCTTGAAGCATTAAAGTAAGCAAACATTCATACATAATGTTGTATGGATGACTTGAGAAGAGATGATAAAAGTACCATATTCACAACTTTTATTCATTTACTGGGAAGGAAGGAAGGAAAGAAGGAAGAAAGGAAAGAAAGAAGAAAAAGAAGGAAGGAAGGAAAGAAAAGAAGGAAAGAAGGAAGGGAAGAAGGAAAGAAGGAAGGAAGGAAAACAAGGAAGGAAAGAAGAAAGGAAAAGAAGGAAGGAAGGAGGAGAAGGAAAAGAAGGAAAGAAGGAAGAAAGCTATTATTAAACACCTACTATTTTCCAGGAACTCTGCCAAGCACTTTACAAATAACATTTCATTTGTTCCTCACAACAACCCTGCAAGAAAGGTATTATTACTGACCAGATTTTATAGCTGAAAAAGTTGAAGCAGACAAAAGTTCAATGACTTGGCCAGACTTACATAGCTGTTATGCGTCTGAGGCCAGATCTGAACTCAGGTTTTCCTTGTTTCAGACCTAAGGCTCTATCCACCACATCAACTAGGTTGTCTACTATGTATTAATTACCCTAATAGGTACTAGGAACAACAACAGATAGAGGATGTCCCAAAAGTCTTAAGCTGTAAGCTTAAAACTGCACTGGGTGGGTGAGGGGGGAATGGAGGGAAGATGGCAGAGTAAAAGCAGGGATTTGTTTGAGCTCTCCCCCAAACACCTGCAAATACCTATAAAAATGACTCTGAACAAATCTTAGAGCAGCAGAAGCCACAAAATGACCACAAACCACAAAATGAGCCTGAGACAACCAGGAAGATTGATAGGAAAGGTCTATTGCACCGGTATTAGAGAAGAGCACAGTCCAATATGGGATGTGCTGGCACAGACTGGGCTGGAGAAGGCCTCAGGGCACTGAATCACTGGCAGCTATGGCAGTTTCCAGATTTTTCAACCCATAAACACCAAAGACAACTTAGAAGGACAACTTAGCAAAGGTCTGTTGGACTTGGGTAGAAGAAGTCCAACAGACAGTGGGGGGATTAAGCTGCTGATCACAGGGGGATTACAGGGATCTCTTTGCTGACACTGAGGCAAGATTCTTTTGCTTTGCCTGTGCTTGGATCTGGGTTGCAGTTCTGGGTGGCAGTCCTGGGATGAGAATGAGTACTGGTGTGTCAGAGCTTGTGGCAGTGGTGGAGAGGGAATCCTCCTCATGGAAGGCAGAAAACAGTGCTTGTGGTCAAAGACCAGAGCACAAGCCAGGAATGGAGTACACACCTATCCTTTGGTCATACTACCTTGGAAGAAATGAAAATTTACAGATCCCTAGAAATATCTCCAAAAACAACTACACAAAACTCCTGAAGCTTCTTCCACATTGGAAGCAGAGTCCTACCTTTACAAAGAGTTAAAAAGTCAAGTAATTGGCTGGGAAAATGAGCAAACAATAGGACAAAATTCAGACTATAGAATCTTAGTTTGGTGATAAGGCAGATCGAAACATACAACCAGAAAAAGACAACAAAATCAAAGCTCCTACATCCAAAGCCTCCAAGAAAAATTTGAATTCATCACAGGCCATGCAAGAGCTCAAACAGGATTTTGAAAATCAAGTAAGAGAAGTAGAGGAAAAGTTAGGAAGTGAAATGAGAGTGATACAAGAAAATCATGAAAAACAAGTCAACAATTTGCTAAAGGAGACCCAAAAAATCCTGAAGTAGACTAACCCAAATGGCAAAAGAGGTCCAAAAACCAAATGAGAAGAATGTCTTAAAAAGAAGAATTGGCCAAATGGAAAAGGTGGTCCAAAAGAAAATAATTTCTTAAAAATTAGAGTAAAGTAGATGGAACCTAGTGACTCTATGAGAAATAAAGAATTTATACAACAGAACCAAAAGAATGAAAAAAATAGAAGACAATGTGAAATATCTCATTGGAGAAACCACTGATCTGGAAAATAGATCCAGGATAGATAATTTTAAAATTATTGGACTACCTGAAAACCATGACCAAAAAAAAAACCCTTTACATCATCTTTCAAGAAATTATCAAGGAAAATTGCCCTGATATTCTAGAACCAGAGGGTAAAATAGAAATTGAAAGAATCTACAAATCACCTCCTGAAAGAGATCCTCAAAAGGAAAACTTCTAGGAATATTGTAGCCAAGTTCCAGACTTGCCAGGACAAGGAGGAAATATTACAAGAATCAAGAAAGAAATAATTCAAGTATTGTGGAAACACAATCAGGATAACACAAGATTTAGTACCTTCTACATTAAGGGATGGTAGGGCTTGAAATATGATATTCTGGGGATCAAAGGAGCTAGGGTTAAAATCAAGAATCACCTACCTAGCAAAACTGAATATAATCCTTCAAGGGGAAAAGTGAATATTCAATGAAATGGAAGACCTTTAAGGATTCCTGATGAAAAGACCAGAGCAGAAGAGAAAATTTGATTTTCAAATACAAGACTCAAGAAACATGAATAGGTAAACATAAAAGAGAAATCAGAAGGGCCTTATTAGAGTTGAATTGTGTTTATATTCCTACATGGAAAGATGATATTTGTAACTCATGAGACTTTTCTCAGTGTTAGGGTAGCTGGAGGAAATATGTGTGTGTATACATACATATATACAGGTGAGTTTCATATGAAAAGATGATATCTAAAAAATAAAATTAAGAGGTGAGAGAGGAATGTACTGGAAGAAGGAGAAAGAGTGAGGTATAATTCAGTAAATTATCTCACATAAAAGGGGCAAGAAAAAGCTTTTATAGTGGAGGGGAAGAGGGGGGAGGTGAGAGGGAATGAGCGAAGCTTATTCTCATTGGATTTGACTTAAGAAGGGAATAACTTATACTTCCCATAATATAACTCTCCATATTGAATTGGATAAGGAAATCTATCTTAACTTATAGGAAAGAAGGGGGGGAAGGGCCTATGAGAGGTGGGGAGATAGAAGAGAGGGTAGATTGGGGGAAAGGGTAATCAGAAGCAAATGTTTTTAAGGAGGGACAGGGTCAAAAAAGAGAATAGAATAAATTTGGGATGAGATAATTTGAAGAGAAATATAGTTAGTCTTTTACAACATGACTGTTGTGGAAGTGTTTTCCATGACTACACATGTATAACCTATGTTTAATTGCTTGCTGAAGAATAAGGGTGGGTGGGGAGGAAGGAAGGGAGAGAATATGGAGCTCAAAAGTCTCATGGAACTGAATGTTGAAAACTAAAAATTAATTAATTAATAAAAAATAAATAAAACTGTGCTAAGACTTTTGGGACACCCTGTCCCATTTTTCATTTAATCCTCCCAATAACTCTCTGAATTGGGTGCCTACAGATGAAGAAACTGATGCTGATTGGAATTAAGTAACTTGCCTAGGGTCACCCAAGAAATTAGTACATGAGGCAAGATTCGAATTCAGATCTTCATGATTCCAAATCTAAAACTGTACCTACTCTACAAACCAAGCTACCTCTAATTGCAAGGATAAATGAACCTGGTCCCTTTCATCAAAGAGCTCATAATCTGATAGGAGTGATTTGATATGCAATATAGATAAATATAATACAAATTAGGATATTCTAAGTGCATAAGAGGAATACTAAGATTTTTAACATAAATGAGTCGAAGGTCACTTCAAGTTCTAAGTCTGTTCCTATGATTATGTGATCTTATTTGATCTTCACAACAAAACCATGAAATTGGTAAGGCAAGAATATTCTATTCTATTTCACAGAAGAGAGACTGAGCCTCACAGAGGGTGAGTGATTTACCTAGAGTCATTAGTGGTTGACCCAGAACTGGAGCCCAGGTGTTGTGACTCCTAGCCCAACGCTCTGTCCATTATATCTTGCCTTCAGGGACTGCTCTACTCCTGTTTTAATAGGAATGGGGATAAAGAACATACCTTTTTGCTTGTGTGATTTGTTTCCCACAGGTCTGAATAATTCCACATCTAGAGAGTCCTCAGTTCTGTTGTTAGCACACAAAAGTAATTACAATGCATTATGGACTAGCAAACACACAGCCAATCAGCTAGAAAGTGTCCCCAGTGTTGGTGGGAAGACAACAGGCAGATAAGGCTGCCCTAAACTTGTCAGTTGGAAAATGAAGTATAGCCTCCCAATCGGTGGAAAATTAACACCGAGTTGTGAGTGAACTTGCTGATCTATCTACCTAGAATTGAACTGCACATTTTACAAAGAAGCACAAGATGAAATCTTGGTTCAGAAACATCTATTGATTCTTTTTTCCAAGAGGTGTGTTGTATAGTAGTTCCTCTATAAATGCAATTTGGGCTGAACAGGTGGTCTCATGTGGGTAACTTAATGGAGTATGTAAGGCCATATGACTGGTTCTTAGAAAAGTTAACTAAGAATGAAGGTAGGGACTGAAGGTGGATGCATTATTAGGAAAGGTGTCACTCATGGTCATTATCCTCCTAGATTCATTCTCCCCCTTCTTCCTTTGATTCAGTTGCATATCTGCCTTTAACATATGCCTTCAAACAATTATTACTCACACTTGATTTATTTGTGGCCTATGAGTCCCATCAAATCTGAGCCCTTTGCCTCTCCTGAATGATAACTTACCTGTCTCTGGCTCAGTTGCCCCCACACAGGTCAAATCTTTGGAGTTTCTCAAGGTATTCAGAGAATACTCAAGGTATTCAGTGGATATATACACTAAAACACTCAAGTAAGAAAGATCACTGAACCAATAAATAATCGGGAGAGAAATGATTAGTAAAACCACAGAAAACCATCTTGGCCACATTTCTCTAATCTACACTTACATTCCCTTTTTCCCCTCCCACAATATTTAGGGAAATGAATTCCTTCAACAGATTCATTGCTCTAATAGGGTCAAGCATGGTCAAGGTCTTTGTGTAGCAGGAGGGAAGGGAGGGAAACCACCCACGCGGGACCTGCATCACTGCTGAGATTGCCAGTCAATCTCTCTGTGCAACTAGAATGAGGGGGTTGAAGTCTTCAGAGTCAAAAGCCTTGACATTTCTGCTTGAAAACCGTTCCTGCCGGTACAGTACTAATCATTGCTTGCCAAATTGCTCCATCTTTAATACAACTCCCAGTTTGGTTTGACTCAAAATCCTCTTGTTGTGACCGATCACAATGGTCTCCATCCTTCCTTGATTTCTCCTTTCCTTCCTGGTGATCTGAAATGTTGACAGAGACCTCTGATGGTCTTCATCTCATGGTCCAGAGGTGGGAGGGAGTGAGGCAAACATATTTCTTTCCCTACTGTCTCAAATATACATAGGAAGAAGACTCTCCTCTGCAAAATGAGGAAAGTATGCTGCACATAGACCAGTCCTGTGCCCTGAGAAATCATGAAGCCTCCCACTTTATGCTACTACAAATAACCAAACTGTTATTAGCAAAAGGTGGTGTGTCACAGTGGATATACATATATTGTTGTTCAATCATTTCAGTCATGTTCAACTCTTCACGACCATGTTTGGAGTTTTGTTGGCAAAGATCCTGCAGTGGTTCTTCTCCAACTCATAGTACTGATGAAGAAGCTGAGGCAATCAGG
>CM053589.1:27060006-27099638 GCA_028646515.1 Pseudochirops corinnae | reverse complement strand
TATTTTACAAATATTTCATTTGATCCTCACACCAGCCCTATAGGGTGGCAGGAATTATTATTATCCTATCTGACAGCTGGTTGCATTGAGACAGAAAGCGGTTGAAGGACTCACCACGGGTCATACAAATAGAGCCTGAGACAGGAACAGAACTCATCATCTTGGTTCTAGGTCCATATATATGTGGATACAGATACTGATGTAGATGTAGATATAGATATGGGTGTGTGGGGGGGTGTGTGTGTGGGTGTGTGTGGGTGGGTGTGGGTGTGTGGGTGGGTGTGGGTGTGGGTGTGTGGGTGGGTGTGGGTGTGTGGGTGGGTGTAATGGGCAGCTAAGTGGCACAGTGAATACAGTGCCAAGGCCTGGAATCAGGAAGTTTTATCCTTGTGAGTTCAAATCTGGTCTCAGATATTTTCTGGCATTGTGATCCTGGGCAAGTCACTTAACCTCTGTTTGCCTCAATCCACTAGAGGAGGAAACGACAAATCCCTCCTGTATCTTTTCCAAGAAAATCCCAAATAGGATCATGAAGACTGAGATACAATTGAAAAACAATTGAAGAATGACAATAAGGAATGAGGTCACCCCATATCTAGCCTTACTGTTGATATACTCCTAAAAACACTGCATAAGGGAAAAGCAGGAGTGAGAAACAGATCACTAGAGATAGAAAACTAATATGATTTAGAGCTAAGACCATAAAGATTAATTAATCCCATCCACTCATTTAAGAGATGACAAAACCAAAGTCATTTAAGCAACCTACATAGGTCACACAAGCAGCTAATAATTTAGTATATAAATAATTTATTAAATAAACCAGTGATTTTCAAAATTTTAACTATTTTTGCTATCTTTTTGCTATAGGAATCAATCAACTAGCATGGCTGAAAAAATAATAATTCATTACAATAAAAACACTGGTTTCCACACCAACATTAAATCAAATGTTATTCTATCTCAAGACATTTGTCTCTGCATCACACACACAGAGATTTGATTCTGTCTTGAGTTTGTTGAAACACAGTGGTTTCATTGACCACTTCATTACTCTTGGGCTGACTGTAATAAACCCATGTTGCAAAGTTAAAAGGCCCATTTGTTGCTATTTCTCAATTAAGGAAAACCAAAATCCATTGGCAAGTGATAATAATTGACATTTATATAGAGCTTTTACATGTCCTCACTTGAGCCTCATAACATGCCATAAGGCAAGTAGTACATTTATTTTGTTGCTGTCTTACTGAGAAGAAAACTTACACTCATTGAATGAAAGAAGTGACTTCCCCATGGTCACAGAAATGTCACAGTAAGCCTTAGTTATGGGATTTGAACTCAGTTCTTTCTGACTCCAAGTCCAATACTCTGAACTGATGTCTTGCTGACTTCAAATTCAGCACCACGACGCCTCTCAATAAGTTTTACATCTTTTAACATCATATCTAATATTATTTGAAACATTAGTGTGAGTATTGGGCTTTTTAACTAGTTTAATTCAATGGAAACCAAACCTAAAATTCCTTCTACTTAAGTGACAAAATACATACAATGAATCTCCTTACCGAAGAGACAGTCTCAAAAGATAGGGTTCCAAGCTCGATTTCTTTATTGTTGCTAATTAACAAACGATAATTAGGTATTCTGTGTCACTAAAACAGGAGAGAATGAAGGAGCATGTTCTTCCTGAATAAATTTCTTTGGTCATCTCTTCACACTCCATTTCAGCCTTTATCCAACTTTTGTATTCACACTTTATTGTATTTTCTGGAGGCAAGAGGAGACTTCAATAAGGATGTGATGAATGTCCATATTAAATTAGATCACCCTCTTTTTTAATTAAGTTCATCTAAATTTAATTTTGTAATTTTACTTCAGTAAACCCATCTGACTCCAGATGTTGGATGTGCTCTTTCCTATTTCTGCTCCCACATAATTGTACCTGTAAAAGATTTATGACTTCAAGAGACATTCCAGAACCCTTTAGTATATTTTCAGCATATGCCTCATGGATGACTAGTAACGTGAGCAATTAACATCCTAAAATATTCTTCTGCTCCCAAGCATACTTTTAATGGGATAAGTTATTTTTATTAGCTTGAACTTTAAACAAATAATCATCTTAAAGGAAACCTTATCATCAAAATAACTCAACTGAAACAGTGGGCCAACCCTCAAAGGAAATTCTTGAGAGTGTAAGCTAAGATCCTGGTGCCAGAAGAGGTTTTTAACAAAGACATATAATAAAGATGAAAAATGGGCTTTCATTAAAATGAAAGCTGGAAACACCATTCATGTCAAATCTAGTTGGTTGTAAGTTAGGTAACAGTACTTGAATCATAATGGACAGTGTTATAGAGGGTCACCAGCTTAGGTGAGTGGTATTAACTCTTGTACAGAATGGAATGATAAGCAAAAGGAGAAATATCACCCAAGCAATGCCATCACTATAGGATCCACCAGAGGAAGATAGTCCTTGGTGTGGGAGAACTATAATAAACTAGGTCCCAATTAGTGCAAAAAAATCCTGTGAAGTGGTTGCATTATTTGAATCCACCCTGAATATTTCCACTGGGTTAGAATCAATTATCATATTTGCATATAATTATAATTTTAAGTAGTTTCAATTTGAATAATGTGACCACTTCCCTGAATTTTCTTCCCACTAATTGGGACCTGCCTTTATAAGGCATAAGTCATAGAAGCACTGCTCTAAAATTCTATGACCTCTGACCTCTACTAAAGATAATATTGTTTGGTAATTAAGAAATGCTAATGGGCCAAGGTGGGAAGGAGGCTCTGAATCTTTGCCTTGGGAGCCCAAATTTCAATCTTATTGCATTGATTGAAAAAAAATAATTCTTTCAATCGTTTCCCATCATGCTTTCTTGACCACAGAAATTGCTGGTAAATTGCCTCCCTTGTTACAAGAATTATTTGAAATCCTACAATTGTTCTTGTTCTGCCTTCTTGCATCCTTAGTCAAAGCATATCTAATAGCATATTTGTTAGTACACCTGGGACCTTGCCTAATGAAACCCCTGGTCCTCATCAGAGAAAATATACTACAATTAAACCCTCAGATAGCATGATGAAGAAAATCGGCAAGTACAAGCCCAAAAGAAAACAGAATCAATACTTTTCCTTGGGTGAGAAATTAGACTTCATGTTTTTGATATACTGTGTTTTGTCTTGATATATTTTAAATATTCACCACTGTAGTAAACAAATTAGTCTATAGATTTTTTTTTTTCCTCAAGACCTAAGGTTTCCAGGAAGCAAGCTCTATTTTTATATCCTTTCAGCCTTATTCTACCTTAACTGGGTGGTTTTGCTCTGTTTGGTTTCGATTTCTAAAAATACTAACTTGGTTAGCATTACCGTCCCAAATTTCTTTCCTTTCCTAGACTTAAGAATATGTCTTACAAATGTTTTTTTAAGTTCTTTTCTATCTTTAAGGCCACCTCTGTTAAATATTGACTTATAAGAAACTCACAACATCATTCAGTTTTGATGGAACAGAAGAAACACGAAGAAGAGTGTGAAAACTCTCAAAATGAGTTGCCATTGTGGTGATATTTCTAACATGGGAAATCAAATGAGGCCCAAAAAAGGCAAACCAAATCTGAATTACCAAATGACACAATCTATACACCATTGTTAAATTGTCAAGATGCTCAATTTATTTACTGACATGGTTACTGCACTGGTGTGTTTTTCTCAAAAAGATACTAAGAAAAAGTATTCTATCTAAACTCTACATTCTAGAGAAGGCTTAATGACTGCCTGCCAATACAGCTGAGTCCTGCTGGGTAATGGGGGAATGCCTACCTTGTAAATATAAAGGGGGGGTGGTATTTAGGAGACCCAGTGAACTGTGCATTATTGTTGAGCTTGTCACTTAAAAAAATGAAATGAGCTGAGAAGACAGAACGTGAATTGGCTGTTGAAGAGATTCTGAAAATTATTTGTGAGAGACAAAAAACCCTATCTACCACAGACCTAAACATCCCTAGTTAGGTTTCGCATCTGCCAATGAACCATTTTCTAACATCATTCTGGTTGGTTGATTCTCTGCCCCTTCAACCCACCCAAAAAGAAACACTCCTTGTATATGTAGGTTAAAGAAATCTCTTTTCTCCTAGTTCTTGCCATATTCTCTCCCTAGAGACAAACGCTTAGGGAAAGAAGAAAGCTTGCCCTAATGACGACAGCTCCTCTGCGGCTACTAGCTCCAGAACTTCTGAAATGACTTGGTATTGCTTTGTCCCTGTTTTATATTCACTTATCTGTGTACATGTTTTTCCCAAGGGGAATGTAAGCTCCCCGAGGGCTCAATAAATGCTCATTAGACTTGGATTAGATTGGATTGGAGTGTTTACCTTAGACAGTTGTCTGCTAACCTCAAAAATGTAGAAGCAATCACCATATTTCCAATAGAATACACAGGAGTATTTCTGACCTCTCCATACTTTCTGGATTATTGATGTAGATACTAGAGCAATGATACCTAAAAAGTCTGGGACCAAGAGATATGGAATAATTTCCCATTTTAACAGTTTATATGAACCCGATCTTAGAACCATGTTTTGGAAAATTAGGCTTACAGCCTACAGGATGTTTAAAACTAGTATCAGATATAACTACTATGGAAATGTTTTGCATAACTACACATGTACAACCTATGTTGAATTGCTTGTCTTCCCAGTGGGGGTGGGTGATGAGGGGAAGAAGGAAAAGACTCTGGAACTTACAGTTTCAAAAACAAATGTTTAAAAAAAATTGTTGTTTGTGTTTTTACATGCAACTGGGAAATAAGACATATAGGCACTGGGGTATAGAAATCCATCTTGCCCTACTAGAAAGTTGGGGGGGGGGCGGGTAGAGAACAGGGGAGGATATGAGAGAACAGATTGGGGGAAGGGGTATTCAGTAGGCTCGCTATTTTGGGGTGGGATATAGGGGAAAGACTGGGAGAAAAATGTGTAACTCAAAATCTTGTGGAAATGAATGTTGAAAACTAAAAATAAATAAATGATTTGGAAAAAAAAACACAAAAAAAAAAGAGAAAAAAGGACTAGTATCAGAAAGAAATTGATTTCACTATTCCATGGTAGCTTCCTCTGCTCTGTGAGGTAGGTCCAAATGGAATGATGAAATAGATCCCAGCAAGCATTTATTTCAATGGACTTTAACAATTCAGAATCTTTCTCTAATTGTTGAATTATGATTGTCTTGCACAGAGATATGCTAAAAGTATTTTTCTGTATTGTGAATATAATTTCTTTATTTTCCAGTGTGTAACCTTAAATATGCTGTATTTCCTCAATTTACCATTCCATCTTTGACCACTGGGCCTTTGCCTAGCATGTCCCTCTTGCTCAGAATGTGCTCAGTCCTCAGCCCCAATTCTCAGAATCCCCAGCTTCCCTCAAGGTCTAGCTTGTGTGCCTTTGCCAGTGATCACCTTATTTGTTAGTATTCTCTCCTTCCTACTCAAATTATCACATATGTGTGTATGTGTATGTATGTATGTGTATGTATATATGTATACCATATACATGTGTATTCATAAATGGATTTATATGTGCTATCTCCATCCCCCCAGTAAATTGTAATCAACCTGAGGGGAGGGACCATTTTGTTGTCTGTTTGCCTCATCTCTATAGGGGAAGGAAGAGAATAAGCCTTTATATAGTACCTACTATGTGCCAGGCACGTAAGATACCATATCTTAGCCCTGATCATTAATAACTGAAACAGATTGATGTATGTTAACCTGACTTATTGGTACCCAGTTCTTCAAGAAGATAATCCTTAACTAAAGATTAATCATATCACTACAAAGTCAATTAGTGCACATAGAATAAGGTTTTTAACCATGTCTCCCAATATGTGATGGGCTGGACCATGGTAGAGTTCATCTACTCACTATGGGTGTCATAATTGTGCAGATAAGCAAGAAATTGGTTGAATCATAAATAGCAGCACCTAGAATAAAGATGGCTGAAATGACTGGATCTGTGAGTCTGTCATTTAGAGCTTATGAATTCCATCCTATCAGTAAAGCTAGATCCATTGTTGATAAGTTGATCCTTACTTTCCTTTTTGATGAAAAGGAATAGAAATTCCAAAAGCAATATGTAATGAAGACCTTTGGTCCGTTTTGTTGACACCTATTCTGAGGTTTCAAAGCAAGTCACTGATTGATGTACAATTTCAATTAGGATAGGAAGGTTCTCATTCTTTCATATATATGCAAATATCATACTGCAACATTTTTATTTTAAGTTGAACCCAGTAGAAGTGAGGAAAACATTCAATTTGTTCTATAACTGCCTTGGTTCTGTTAGTTTTTTACTTCTGTTACCCGTTCGTTATTGTTGTAATACGCTATAATGCGCATGGTTTTCCCCCTTGCCAGAGGCAAGTGCTAATTCACAAATATTAAAAGAGCACTTTTTCTTAAAACATAATAATTATTATTTTTACCCTTAAGTTTGAAGTGGTAGATATGTCACTGCAGAGATTAAACTGTTATAAAAATATTAATAAGTACATGATCAAGTATGATGTAAAATGCTGGTAGGGAATAATGTAGTATATTTGCATATTCTCCCTTAACCCCACTGAATTCATGTTAATTGTCAGTATTACCCAGTTTTATTGACTGTAAAAGAGGGTAGCTATAACACAGATGATTTTGAAAGAGAGAAGAGAAGCTGGGACCTAGGCGATGTTGGGAGTCTTGATCTTTTGATGAAGATGCTTCCCCAAAATGACTGATACTACTTTGATTTTAGTTCCCACCTAACCCCTACAAAGAACCTTCTTTCTCTTCTGTTTTATGAGCCAATAAACAATGGTAATGAGACCCATTCATGCTTCTGACAGGGGACCATCCCTGTCTTTTATGAGAACAGGTATCTTCATCCTAATAGCATTTCATCCATACCATTCTATAGAGGTCCCAGAAATTTAGGACAGGAGAGCTGACTTCCATTGAGCCTTGCTTGGGTTTCTGGAATCCACGGCCGTAACCCCAGAGATTCTAAAACTTCCTCAGAGCTATGCTTACTGTTTTATATTGCAGAAAGCCCAGGAACTGGGTTGAAAATTAAACAGTGGTAGGAGAATGGGATTGATTGCCTTTGGAAATTACCCCAAAGATTTCTCCCTGAAATGAGATCCATCTTCCCATCTTTTGGTTAAACCAATATTCTTTCTCCCTGAAAGATGTAGAAAATTCAAGATTTTCCTGTGCCTATCATTTGTTCACAATAAAAATAAGTAAAAAAATATTTAGCCCAGTTCCTGGCACATAGTAGGCATTTAATAAATGCTTATTGACTGACCAATTCAGAAAGCAAAATGCCACCTTTAAGACTATCTCTTCCAACAAGGTATATCTGGAACCCTCAAACTTTACCATATGTCCTATCACTAACCCTTTATGAGCTCTGGCCCTTTTTACCCACCATGCAATTGAACTTTTCTATATACAATTTCCTCTACTAAAATGTGAACTTGAACGTGAGTTGTGAGTTGAACGTTTCTGTACATGATTTCCCCTACTAAAATGAGAACAGAGACTATCTTAACTCCAATTAGTATCCCTTACATGTAGCAAAGAGCTTCACATATAGTGAGTGCTTAATAACTTTTTTCCATTCAATTATCCCATGAATATGTCAAAATTATCTGAGATTTCTTAAAAGATGTAAAAATTAGGATAACCTTTTTCAGTGAACCTCTGATTATTAATACCTAGTCAGACCTAGAACAGGAAAATTTATACTTGTCAGAAATGTTCACCATTGTGGAGGAGATCCAGTGAATAATCGATCAGTCAACAAGTGTTTATTAAGCTTTAACTTTATTCTAGTCTCTGTATTAAGCATTAGGGATACAAAGAAAGGCAAAGAAACAGTCCCTGTCTAAAATGTGGCACCCCAGACCAACCCCATTGAGTACTCCCATTGAGGTCTGATCAGAGCAGAGTACAGAACAGTTAGCTTCCTAATTCTGGACACCATAAGGTAACCTAAGACACAGTCAAGTTTGGAAGGCAAGTGACTCCCATCAAATGCAAAGCTGTCTGTCTTATACATGACCAGAAATGTATATATTTTGACAGGTAAATTTTGAGGTTATCTCCTGGCCTTCTTTTTCTTAAGCTAGCCCCTCTGCATGGCCAAATGATTCTGTTCCAGTCTTCTCCAGCAGATGGTCCCCTCTATGATCCCTAATTCTTCACTAATAGTCTATCTCTGGGGGTCCACTGAAGGGTGGGTAGGCAGCGAATAAGCATATATTAGGTATTTATTATGGTCCAGGCACTATGCCAAGAGATTTACAAATAATATCTCATTTGATCCTCATGACAACCCTGGGAGGCATTATTATCCCAAATTTATGGTTGAAGAAACTGAAACAGATAGAGGTTAAATGACTTTCCCAGGGTCACAGAGCTAGTAAATATCTGAGACTGGATTTGAATTCAGATCTTCCTGATTCCAGGATGACCAGCATTGTATCCATTGTGCCCTCTAGTTGCCTCCTAACTTAGCTGCCTTTACTGGATGCTTCCCTACAAATATATCCATGACTCCATCATCCTCAAGAAAACCCTTTCTTGATCCATCTGTACTATCATCCCTTGTCTCTCTTATAGTCTGATATCTCAACTTCTTGGGTTTTTTTGTTTGGTTTTTTTAAGGCAAGAGGGGGCCAAGTGACTTGCCCAGAGTCACACAGCTAGTAAGTGTCTGAGGTCAGATTTGAACTCAAGTTCTCCTGACTCCAGGGCTTGTGTTCTATACACCGCACCATCCAGCTGCCCCTGATAGCTCAGCTTCTTGAGAAGATTATAATCCATGCCTTCACTTTCTTTTCTCTCGTTCTCAACTCCCTGCAGTCTTGTTTTCAACGTCATCATTTAACCAAAACTACCTCTCCAATGCTAATAATGGTTTCATAATGGCCAAATTTAATCCCTGAGGATCCCAAAGGACTTCTCATGACTTTATTTACCCACCCCATGATTCTCAATACCCTTTTCTTTCAAGCAGGTAATCACTGAGTGGCAAGTGGTGCCTGGTACATAGTCAGTTATTCCAGTGCTTCTGCTTCTATGTAGGCAAAGGAGGTAGCCACTTGTGAATGTGGCCTTCAAATACTATCACAAAAACCCATGCTTCCCTCTTCTTCTTCCCCACCCTCTTCTTCCCCTAACCAAATACACATACTCATTAATCTAGCACAATAACTGAAATGTCCGTCATTTACAGGCATCCCCTTTGGGTGGTCATTACCTACAAAGAAAATTGAAATGCATTTATTTCCTAAGAGGGATTAATTCATTAATTTCTTTTGGCACATGAATCATGGTGGGACTGTCCATTTATTAGGCTGTCACCTGGTATAGACAGGGTTCTAAGGAAATAGGACCCAGGTCAGAAAAATGTTCATGGAGGTTAAAGAGAAGAAAAGATCTAGAAAGTAAGGAGCTTCTCGGAAGAAGGGAATGGACTCATACATTGCTCAGTAAACATTGAGTAGGTAGGAAGAAACGTCTGGATGCCAATGAAAGAACAATAAAATAGAAAAGGGGACACCATTGGGAAGATGAAAATTGCTACAGACAAGTTTTGTCTGAATCTGAATTTTGCTCATCACCAAACCATGATGAACTAGGATGTATGACATGCCATAAGGGATTGGAGCTCATCAGCATTCTTCAGAGAAATGGCCAGAAGGAATGTGAGGGGGAGAAGAATGGTGTTTCCCTCTCCCTAAAAGCATAGGCTCAAAGTGAGTATGTGAAGAGTGCCCGGGCTCCAGCAATAAAAGAAAGATGGATCACTTATCCTCTCCGATACTTTATGTAAGGTTTCCCTCCACAGCTTTCCATGAGCTCTTGCCTTTATTAAGTTGTAAGAGAAATGAGCTCAATATTGTTGTTGTTGTGTGTTCTTCCATCTTGAAGAGGACCACAACATCAGGAAGGTGATGCCATGACTTGCATGTGAATTGGATTGAAGTGAGGAAGGGCTGTGCAAAGTCACCAGCCTCACTTTCTCCTCTGGAGATATCCGGGTCCAGTGGCAGGATATAAATCAAGACTAAATCAGGATGACTGGAGATAGCCCCCAGTTCTCAGAGCTAAAAATTCCATAGATGAAATTGAGGTCAATATATAAACTAATGAAAGTTTATTAAAAGAAAATATATAGAAATATTCAAATAAGGGAGGCTGTTACAAGAAAAGGTTAGATTAGATAATCACTAAGATTCTCTATACCTATTGTATACAAATGTAAGTCATTATTAAAAAATTTTTAAAATGTCACTGCTCTAGGTTAGAACATTTTAATATTAGAGAGAAAGAAACAAGATCTGTCATTCCATTGGTAAAGGTAACTTCCAAGTGCTACTGCCAATCCAGGAGAGAATGTTCTGGGCAATTTATTATTTAGAGAGTTATCTAGAGCTTGGTACAGTTAAAGAACTTATAGGATCTCAACTCAAGTCTTGCTGGTTTCTCTGTCTTTCCGATATTACCCCTTTTGTAATAGTTAGTTAGACATGAAAACAGAAAATTTTCCATAGATAAAATAAATAAATGTTCTCAGACATCGTTTCATCAAATGAAAATGGTCAACTTTTAAAAATATCCGCAGAATGCAAAAAAAAAAAAAAAGATATAGTAATTCACAAGGCAAACCAGAACATTATTGTCAAACAACTTTTTAAGCATTTAATGAATCCCAAATGGGACAAGATTGTACTATTCTAAATAGGAACCATTACTGAGAAAGTATTTTGAGAAGATAGAGGAAGGATGTTTTCTCCACATGAGAGCAGGTGGCCCTGAGACATCATGGGCCACCAATTTTTATCCATCCCAAGGCAAGCTGCCAAATATAGCTTTATTTGATTTTGGATTTGCCATGAGTCAGGGAGCAAATATTCACTACTTTCATGTTTTCACATCCACTCTATAGAGAGAGAAAGGATATGCTATGTAAAGAGCAAGGACATATTAACAAGGTTGTGTACTGACTGTAAACACAAGATACGTAACAGGAAATTCATCTTTGGAAAGGACAATAATGCTACGTATGACTCACTTGCCATGTTATTAATAAACAAAATACTCTTCTGATTAAAAGTTTGATTTAATTGTTTAGTTGAACCCATTGTGTCATATCCTATTAAGAAGCTATTAAGCAGTTAAAATGGTTGATTAGTTCCTGTTAAGACATCCACAAAACCCTTTCTTGCCCTTCTGTGACACCATGTACCACATAATGGGCTTGTAAAGATAAATCCAAGCCTACAGAGGCTCATTTTTTTGCTAGTAGGCGTTATGTTTACAATTCCAGTAGTTGTCATCAGGTAAACAATGGGGCTGATTTTATAGCCTCAACAGTTAGGCTTATTCCAATGTGAATAGCGATGAAGGCTTCACACGTAATCCAGACAGTATGTCCTTTATCCATAAAAAAACAATATAACTCTGTATAAAAGTAGTAAGACGCAGCTTGTTACTGCAGATAGAGTGCTAGGCTCAGAGTCAGGAAGGTCTGGGTCCAGATTCTACATCTTACACTAGCCACAAGACACTAGGGGAGTCTTGTCTTTCCTTTGTGACTCCTGCAAAACCGTAAAACTTAGTTACTAAAGGCGTACGTATATACTCTGTGCTACTGGAGGGAGTTCCTGTTCCGGGAGTTCTCTATGCTAACAAAACAACAGATTACTCAATTAATAAAATAAAATAAATTAAAAAATAAAAATCAAAACACCGCAACAGAGAGACATATGCAAACATATAAATTCATGCAGAGTGAGCTAAGAACTAGAGAAAAAAAAATAACTTCATACACCATTTGTGCTTGTCATACTCTCCCACTAGGTTTTGTATGATCTGAGGACAGAGACTGTGCCTAATCTTTGTATGACTCCCTGGGCCTTACACAGTACTCTGTACATAGGGGATACTTAATATATGTTTTGTGAAATTGAAATGAAGAGTGATTTTATGTTAATTTTATAATTCTTAAGAAAAAAAGATTTAGGGAGTTTTAAGCTTTTTTCTCCCATGAAGGCAGTGGGGGTAAGTGACTTGCCTAAGGTCATATAGCTAGTAAGTGTCTGAACTCAGGTTCTTGTGACTCTAGGGTGGGTCCTCAATTCACCACACCACCAAGGTACCCTACTTTTTAAGCTTTTTTGGATATCATTGGTCCCTTTGGCAGTCTGGTAAAGCCTATTGTCCCCTTCTCCAAAGAATGTTTTTGAAGAATAGAATAAAATTACAAAGGAAATCTATTATATTGAAATACAGTTATCAAAATAATGTGAGGTTAAGAATCCCTGGATTAGGATTGAAAGAAATATAATCACAAGGGCATTGACAGGTGCCTTGCTTATTAAATTGTGTATGTTATTATCCACCATTTCACTCTAGTTTCTTTTTCTTTCTTTCAGAATTATCTTTAGTTTACAGTGTAAACTTGAATTCAGATTTCATAGAACAAATCCCCTTAATAAAAGGATTTGTTCTGTAAAGCTTGGACTCAGTCAAAAGGCCACACTCAAGGACCTAGAAAGCCACAGGTTGCCCACCCTTGGTTTATACTTTGGCTGTTTCTTGCCCACAGTTTTAATGGCTTGGTGCTTTCTGTCTGGGTTGTTTTTGTTTTTGTTTTTTTCTGTTTTGGTCATGACATCAGTTCATTAACAATCTACTTGAACTAGATGTCCCCAATATTTCTAGAGTGATACTTTCTCACTTGAAGCTAGATGTTGAACTGTGGTATGGATGATAAAGATGTTGACAGAACTTTGAGGAGAAGGGAAGTATAATGAATGCTACCACCTTCCCTTCCTACACATCTCCGGTATTCCAGTCAACAAGATTCATGGAATAGTCAATTGTCAATAGTCATTCCTCTGCTGGCACTTCAATTGGGAAAGGGGTGCTGTGGAGAGAGACATTGATAGCAGCAGGAGCTTTAGTACCCACTATCCTCCTGCATGTAACAGGACTAGAGGAATCCTACAAAAATTTGGATTAATATTAAGGACAATTGGTTTGAGTTAATGTAAAGTACAGAGGCTGAACTGGAATGATCCAACCCCAAAATAGGGTCACAAAGAGTCACACATCACTGACATGACCAAACACTAACAGCATAGCCTGGAAATGTTGTTAGATCATAAAAAGGTCTTTGGCATTAGTGGCTAACTCGGATTAACTGAAATGGGCTTCATAATCACTCAGTTGCTATCAAGCTACCGGGGCCCATGGCTAAAAATTTCAGAGAAAGGTATTCACTGCTGTCTTATTCTTTTTTTTTTTCCTCCCTGAGATTCCCTCTGCTTTACTGTTCCCACAGTGGTTCTCCTGAATGGCTTAGCTGTTCTAAATCTCAGTGTGCTTTATCTTATATTTAAATCAAAAGCTAGGAAAACATGCATGCATGCGATTTCCCTCAATTTGGTGTCATTCCATTAAAGGAAGAGATTTTAGTTGACAACTAACATCTACATCATTCCCTGGACTAATTCATTCTAAGCTTCTATATTGAGGCTGCCTATCTATGTTCTTTTATTGTCTAAAATAACTTCATATGTCTTTTTTAGTTCATTCTTAGAGATTTTCCCCCATTTTGGCTTTTTGTTTTCCTCCCCAAAATTCCAAAGCATGATATAAACACAACAGAACAGTTTTTTTTTAATTGATTATACCTCAGCTTCCTTATTCACAACACTCATAAATTCTCTTGGATGCAGCCTAATTGTCTTGTGAAGCCTTCCTTAATCCCCACAGCTTAAAGTATTTCTTCTCTGCTCAGTTTTACCAGAGCAGTTTGTCTGGATCTCTTCATTACCCTCACCACACCATTCCCTGTATTGTACTTACCTGTGTACAGGACATACTCTTCCCAGTAGACTGTAATCTCCTTGAGAGCAGGGACTGTTACTTTTCAAGCTTGTATCCCCAGCAGCTAGCTTAATGTCTTGCATAGTAGAGATTTAACTTGTTTTTGAGTTGAATTGAATGTCTTGATTTAGGAAAGAAGTATCAAACCTAGCTTTTCTTGTCTCTATTTGGCAGCAATGTTACTAGCTGAAATCTCTTCTCCTGTACTGCTTCCCAGTTCTACTTTCCACCTGCTCAACAACTACTGGCATATTATGCCTCCTATTTATTTTTTCAGCAAACCCCATGTTCCTTTCAGGGCTTGAGTCAGGGAGAAGGCAAAGGTATCCCAGAAGTGATACCAAGGTGGGCAGTGGGAAAACTGTCTTTGTTTCTTAGAGACTAGCTTTTGTACAGGAGTAAATCACCCTGATCTAATGCCAACCAGGCACAGACTGCTGAACTAATCTTTGGATATTTCATTTGGATACATATAGACCAAAGAAACTACGAAAATGGTGGCATTGCAGATGTTCCTGTCCCACAGAGGCGTTCTCTGAGTCTTAGTGTGTCTATTGTAGGTAATTAAAATAGTTACAGACAAATATCTTATTCTTTCTATCATTCTTCTGAGCATACACAATGAATTAGAATTCATCAATACATACTTGAAATGCATTAAAACCCTCCATGGATTCTTTTTTTTTTTCTTATTAAATGTCCCACTCCATGGCCCACTGTGTCACTGGGTGATGTCCCAGAGTTGAGTGCATTTCATGTTGGCTCTTCATTCCCAAGAGTTTTTTTCCCTTTTCCTTAAGAAGAAGAGAGTTGTTTGTTCACAAAATCGTTAATGAACACAAAAGAACCAAGAGCTATTTTAGACTTGTTAATGCCCTCCTTGAAAACAACTGGCAGGACAAACAATTTTCATTCCATAAAACTACATAGATTTGATTCTTACATCAGCTGCCTTTTCAACATAGAGATAAGAAAAGAGAGAAATTTTCCTGAATAAATAAACCTCAATGGAGACAAATGAAGAAAAGAGATTTATATTTGGACTCTTTGATGTTCTAGGGGAAAAATGGGTTTCCTAACCAGTAGAAAATGCTTGTATAATTCCTTCAATATATATTGAATATATATATATATATAATTATTATTATTATTATTATTACTAACACAAGCTCAGCAAACAAAAAAAGAAGGCAGGAGCTTGATTTTGATCAGCAAAGTAATGAAATAAAAAGAATATGATGAAAAGAACATATACCACCTGTATCCCATGCCTGGGATGCTCTCTCTCCTCACTTCTGCCTCCTAGCTTTTCTGACTTCTTTCTAGACTCGATTTAAATCCCATTTTCTGTGGGAGGCCTTTCAGAGAAAGAGTTAGTTAGTTTCCCACACTATACCCCCAGCATTAGCCCTACGAGGTTACCTCCCACTTATTTCCTTCTCTGTCTGTGTGTGTGTATGTGTTCAAAAATTCTCTCCCCCAATAGAATGTGAGTTTCTCAAAGGCAAGGACTGTGGGTTGGTTTTTTGGGCTGTTTTGTTTTGTTTTGTTTTGTTTTTGGCTTTCTTTGTATCTTTAGCACAGTGTCTGGCACATAGCTTAATAAAGCTCCCCTCAAATGATGAATCTTTTGGGGAACCTTTGGCAGAGTTGTGTTTATCACATTAGAATTGGTGATATTGCAGAACCAGAGCTATAGGATTCTTACATAAATTTGTACTAATAAGAAAGGAGGTCACTTTAAATTACAAAGAATGCTGAATTTTGGTGATTTTTAAAAGAATTGTAACTTAATTACCTTCAATCACACAGTAATTGAAACTAAACCTATAGAGAAGACCTTGAAGGACCTCTTTTAGTTAATAGATAAGAATGATTTATAATTAGCACACAACTTGTTTGCAAACAAGTTCTCCTAAAGGGTTTAAAAAGATTTAGCTCTCATGACAAGTATTTCTTCTTTCTCCTATAATTTTTATTTACATTATTAATTTAATTAGAAAACCCTATCTATATAAATAATACATAGATATATTTCATCCTAGGTCCTATCTGGGGTATCACAAATTTCTAATTTGTGGATCCTTATCATATTTTGTAATACGATATTTTGTCATATTATAATATATCATATTTTCTAATTCCTTAGAATTTTATAATTCCTTAGAACATGGCATAGAATCTTATTATTAAAAATCTTTCTGGAAACAATGATTTATTGGCATACAGAACAGAAACTAAGATGGCATTCATTTTAGTCAGACAAATTTTATTTAAGTTTTGATTTTTTGCCAAAAAAATTGAATTTTGACTTTAATTAAAACATGCCTTTCATTGTCAGATAGAAAACTAACCTTTCTGTTGTGTTTTATGTATCCTCTGGTTTATTCTCCTTGAAAATCTCATGCCAAAATTTGCTATTAAATCTTTTCTGTTTCTCAGACTTTTGTTAACATGAACATGGTGATTGATCCTTAAGTGGAGTTAATCACTGAACTTAGAAAAGCAAGGCATGGGACAGGGTTATTTTGATAGAGCCAAACAAAAACACAACCCAGACTTTAGCATTTTCTGTAACTATTATTCTGTTTCCGAGATAATACAGATTAAGCATAAAATCTGGGCTAGAGTCTCTATTTATTCCATTTTAAGTCCTGTGGACATCTAGAGTAATAGATAATTAGGGTTCTGTAAGCCATCTATTTGTCTACAGCTGTTTCAAACTATCTAAAAATGGAAACTTAAAAATAAGCTTGCATCAATTACTTCAAAATATTGGGGCATCGAATATGACTTAATAAATGTTTCTTGTGTTCAATTGAATTGTTGGATTAGTAATGCTTAACTTCATTACGATGCCTTTGTTTTCCTGGATATAGTTATCCCCATGTAGAATTCTGATTAACAGAGCTCAATGTTTGACCCTTCAGTTGCATAGAATGTGGAGAAAGAGACCAAGTCATGGTCTTTTAACTCCATGTTAGCCAGCTGACTTCCATAAATCAAAAACGATCTGGTAGCCATGGACTGAACATCCAGGCCCGACTAATTATATCGTTGGTCATAATTAGTTTTTAGCTGCAAGAGAACATACAGGTTAATGTATACCTCTCCTCAATTCTGGGGAAGTAGTTCAAAGCAAACATCTACAAGACAGGGAAGTCAGTAGCAGAATGGTATAAAGAAAAGAGAAATTTGAAGGCTCTCTTTCAAAGGACCTAGGTTCAAATCTTACCTTGGAGACGTACAACTTGTATAATTTGGGGCAAATTATTAAAATTCCCTAGGCTAAGGTTCTCTCAGCTGCAAAATGGAGGAGTCAGCATCTGGGGTCTCTTTTTAGCACTAAAGCTGTGATCTTAAGGTCTTATGTGTGTGAGAGTATATTTTGATCATGTTGACAGATGGATATGCACATTCTTACACATGGGTATTGTTTATGTATTGTCTTCCATTCTGGAGTCACTCACTGAGGGATAAGCTCATCTCTAATCAATACAGAGAAGTTTCATGGAGAGATGGAATTTTTAACTTGGTTCTCAAGACTAACAGGAGAAATAGTATTTCAGAATCACAGAATCTCAGAATTAAGAAGGCACCTTAGAGGCTATTTATTCCAACTCATTGAGGGGGAGCCTCTGCCTCCTCAGAAAGTCAATTTTTCTTTTGGATAGTTCAAATTGTTAGGAAGTATTTATTTACACCAAGCCTAAAAGACATATCCTTAGAGCCGGAATCAAGCCAGTGACCAATCATTCCCCATAAAGTAGCTTACTACCACAATCCCTCCCCATGCTACATCATGAGATTTTGAAGGGGTCTTAATAGATAACATACCAAGTCAAGAAATCATGGGTCTGAATCCCACCTGAGATACTAATGAGTCATATGACCCCGAGCAAGTCATTTTAACTTCTCTAACCCTTGGTTTCCAGGTCTCTAAAATAGTGACAATAATAAAACCTACCTACCAAGGCTGTTGTGATGATTAAATGGGGCTAATGTACTTATAGAGGGGTTTGCTTAACTTCAAGTAGTATGCAAACATGAGATGTTATTCCACTCTGATTAAGGTCATTGTAGTTAAAAAAAAAAACACAGAATTTTTAAGATGATAAATGTGTCCTCTATCTTATCAAACAAGTTAGACAATTTTCCCAATGAATGGAGAAAATAAATGTTTCTTTACTCACAAGAAAGTGTGTAAATGTGTGATTCTAATATCCTACTCATTAAGAGAGTGATTCTTACATAGAGTCAAGAAATCCATGCTTATATTTTGACAAATCTCTCTCTGTCTCTGTCTCTGTCTCTGTCTCTCTCTCTCTCTGTCTCTCACATACACACACACACACACACACACACACACACTTAATATGTTTTTAAGGTCATTCTTACCTGGTAGCTATGATTTAAAAGTCATTGATAAGGTGGCCTCTAACTCCAAAATATATTCCATTATTTTGCCTAGGATTCTACAAATTAGAGATTCAGTTGGGTTTTTAACAAGTTCTTTAGAAATATAAATACTCCTGGGAGGGTTGTGATGCTACCCCAATCTCTTTCTAGCTCTTTACCACTCCTTCTAGCTTCCTTTCCTTTTTGTGTTCTTCTGCCATGATGTCTCTAAACCTCCTGTATCTCATTGAGGGACTGATTACATAAAACCTCCACATTGTGTCGACCTCTGGTCCTGAGCTTTCCATCTTGTTGTCTCTTTTAAGCCTTTTGCTCCTCTCTAAACATAAACTTTTGGATTTCGGAATTGAAAACAAGGGACAAAATTCAACTGTCTCACCATGTTGTAAATGTCCCATTGGGTTCATGTTTGAGGAATCCTTTTTTCCATTCATTGTAGATTTCTGTAAGTAGCCACAGGTAGGTAGGAAGCTGGGCCATTCTTGATCACAGTTGAAAAGACCATTCTCCTAGACTAAGAGGGAAAAAAAATAGGGTCAATACTTCAGTGTTTCTTTGAAGCATCTAATAATGGAAGTTGCATTATACTCATCGAAGTTCAGTTTCCAAACTTGTCAAACCCAAAGCTTTAATTCTTTAACTCTATAAACTCAATAGACTAAGTAGACTTCACCTGGAGTCTGTAAGCTTGTTTTGTTTGTTTGTTACTAATTCGATAACTATATTTCACTGTAATTGGTTTCATTTGTGTTGTTTAATAGTTTTCAGTCAGATACAACTCTTAGTGACCCCATTTGGGGTTTTCTTGGCAAAGATACTGGAGGGATCAGGCATTTCCTTCTCTGGTTCCTTTTACAAATGAGGAGACAGAGACAAACAGAGTTAAGGAAATTGCACTTTGTAATCCTATGTATTTGATTTTATGTGTTATTAACACTATTCGGAGACGGAATCTTAAAGGCTCCACAAGACTGCCAAGAGATCCATGATACCAAAAAACGTTAAGAACACTTGTCATAGACACTCCAGGATATGTGTCCTCTTGCTCCATCTCCACATTCCATTCACCCTATCCTAAAAACATAATCTTATTATAGAATGGTGGAAACCAGTTTTAGTCACATTTGTTGAGGGTTCTGTATTTTGTATTTCAGATAGTAGCTTTTGTTCTGGTGAACAAAATAGAACGAATAGGGTAAATCTGATGGCAATTGGCTCCCTGAATTCATGGGTTGGACCAGTTTTTGCTTGAAACTTTTGGTTTCAGTAGGTGCTGCATTGATGATGAGCCCAGGAGATTCTGGGTCAACATTGATAATCAAAGGAGAGAAATTACTTGACAAATTTAGAATGACTCTCACTTGCCATAGATTCAACAGAACCTGTGGTCTGGGCCTAGACAAACACCTCCAAAATCAGAATTCCTATCTTGGGATGGGAGTGAATCCTTGAAACTAGGATTTCCTAGGAGTGGTTCAGTCTGCTGTTATAAGTCTCCAGTCTACCTTCTACCCTTCTAGAAGGGATTCAGGAGGAAGTAGATTGGCCATTTACTGAATATCTGTTTAAGTCTTTCGTCTCCTTTACCCGTTAGCTGCCTTGAGTCTCCACCTTGGTTTATTCAAGGGATTATAGATTTTACTACGACTGGAAGAGACCTCAGAAGCCATCAGCACAACTCTTCATTTTTAGAGAAATTAAGAGACTTTCATAGGGTCTCACAGCTAGTAAATGCCTGAGGCAGGATATGAACTCAGGACTTCCCAACTCCAAACTCAGCACTACCTGCTCTGCCACCAGCTTTCTTAAAAGAACAACAAACAAACAAACACAAATTTTAAAAAATCAAGGCAGTTAGGGGAAGCAGTGAATACAGCACTGGACCTGGCCTGAGTTCAAATCCAGCCTCAGACACTTAACACTTACTTCATGTGACCTTGGACAAGTCACTTAACCCCAATTGCCCTGCCCTCCACCCTCCAAAAAGACCAAAAAAATTTTAAAAGTAATAAGAACAGCAAAAAAAAAAAAATCAAATGTAGAAGAAGGGTAAAGGGTAAGTAAACACATATATATGGTGCCAGGCACCATGCCAAGTGTTTTGCAATCACCATCTCATTTGATCCTCACAACTCTGGGAGGTAGATGCTGTTATCTTGGTTTTACAGTTTAAGAAACTGAGACAAACAGAAGTTATGTGACTTGCCCAGCTAGGAAGTGTGTGAGGCTAGATTTGAACTTGTCTTCCTCCTTCCAAGCCCAGTGCTCTATCCACTGAGCCACCAGCTACAGGCAGGAGGTAAAAGTAGGAGAAGGTAAATTTTTGGTCTTTTTGGGGGGGGGAGAGGAGTTGTTTTTGTTTTGTTTTTCACAATCAGGAATATCAAAGCTTAAGTTACTGAACATCCAGTTCCCAGTTCTGTCAGAACACAGACCACTGAATACCCAAGTGACAGTTAACTTTCAGAAGATTTGCCTGCTAATGTTAGTCTTCCTCTATTCTGAGCTACTCCATCCACCCACGCTAGTCTGAAATTACCCCTGGACAAACTGAGTGGGTGGTAGTTAGCTCAGTTGATAAAAGAAGTGATCTCTCACCTTAGAGACAAACCTCACTGGCTGGCTGATAATCAATTTCATTTAATTTGAATTAAGGCAAACTTCCTCCAGGAGAGCAAGAGACCTGTACTGCATTGATTTGACTGAGTCATACCCCTGGTGCTGATGATTCATCTAATTTTCTGTAATTACAATTTTCCTTCTCCTAAAATTTACAGATAATACAGCCTAGAGCCCCAAATCCTCTTGCTCATGAGCAACATACTGGTTTTCCTATTTCTTGCCCTCAAAAACCTGAAAATTAATCTCCTAGAAAAGCTTTTTCCTCTTGATTTTACAGGCCCAGTATGAAAAAGTCTGGTAGCGGGGTATAAACTTATTCCTTCCACATTGTGATTTTCCCCATCGTGGTTTCAACATATCACAAGTCACCATAAGAAATTAAATGGGAATTTGGGGGGAGTTTTGCAGAATTTGCAATTGACATGTAGGTGACACAGTAGGTGACACAGAAAAAGTTTAAGAACTGAGAAAGACATGAAATACATATATACTATTTTATAATATCAACAGTTTATCTTTTAATATCGCAATAATTCATACTTCTTCTCTGGAATGAAGGGAGGGCCAAAAAATGTTACAAGGATTTTCCAGATTGGGGGTGGCAGGTTGCTGTACCCCAATATCCACAATGTGGAAGGTATAGCTGAAGTGGAATGTTCACTGGACTCAGAATGAGAAGACCTGGGTGCAGATGAACCTCAGTTTTCTCATCCATAGTATGAGAACACTAGGTTTGTTGTGACAAAAATGCAAAGTGGCAGAGTAGAAAGATTGTTGGATTTGGAGTCTGAGGACCTGGGTTCACATCCTTATTACTGGTGTGACCTCTTTACTGCTCTCCGCTTCCTTATCTATAAAATGATGAAGAGGAATTTGATGAATTCTGAGTTCCAAATCTCCAGTTCCAAACCAAGGATCATAAACCATAATGTGTCATATAAAGGCAAGCTCTTATTATTTCTTCTCCATCTGAAATTTATTTTCCTAAGAAACGTGGAGCATTCAAGGATCCCTCTCGCTAAGTGTTTGATGGTGTAATTACATCAAAGGAATTCTTGGGGCATAGATGCAGTAGCTAATGTCAATGACCTCCTAGCTACACACATCTGTGTGTGTATGTGTATGTATGTATATATGTATTTCCCCATTACTTGTTAAAACAATTCTTTTTTTAAAGTTCCCAATTCTATCCCTCCCCTCCCCACTCCCTGAGACAGTAAGTAAGCAATCAAATAAAGGTTATGCATGTGCAATCATGTAAAACATTTCCATTTTAGTCGTTTTGTACAAGAAGTCTCAAATAAAAGAAAGAAAGTGGAAAATAGCATGCTTCAGAGCAATATCAGTTCTTTCTCTGGTGTTGGATAGTTTGCTTCATCTTTAGTCCTTTGGGCTTGTGGATCATTGTATTTCTGAGAATAGCTAAGTCATTCACACTTCTTCATTAAGAATATCGTTGTTGCAGTTTATAACATTCTCCTGGTTCTGTTCACTTCACTTCGCATCAGTCCATGTAAGTCTTTCCAGGTTTTTCTGAAATCATTCTGCTTGCCATTTCTTATAGCACAATAATATTCCATTATAATCATATACTACACTTCGTTTAGACATTCCCAAATTCATGGGCATCCCTTCAATTTCCAATTCTTAGTCACCACAAAAAGAGCTGCTACAAATATTTTTGTAAAAATAAGTCCTTTCCCCTTTTCTCCATCTTTGGAATGTAGACCTAGCAGTGGTATTGCTGGATCAAAGGCTATGCACAGTTTTATAGCTCTTTTGGGCCTAATTCCAAATGGCTCTCCAGAATAGTTGGATCAGTTCACAACTCCACCAACAGTGCATTACTGTCCCAGTTTTCCCACATCCCCTCCAACATCCATCATTTTCCTTTTTTGTCATAATAGAAAATGACACTGATTCTTCAAATAGAGATGGTGCAAAGAGGCTTGGGAAGAAGACCAGGAAGCTACTTCAAAGACTGTAGCTTAAATAATCATCATCATCCAGACTTATATAGCACTTTGGGGTTTAAAAAGCACTTTACAGATATTGTCTCTCTGTATCTTCACGACAACCCTGGAAGGCAGGTGCTATTAGCATCTCCATTTTACAGATGAGCAAACTGAGGCAGACAGAAGTTCAGTGACTTGCCCAGGGTCACATAGCCCTAAGTGTCTAAGACCAGATTCGAACACATCTTCCTGCACTCTATGCCCTGTGCCATACAGCGGTCTTCACAGTAATATCTAACATTAATATCGTACAGTTCACAAAGCTTTTTACATATATGACCTCACTTGGCTTCACTGCAAGCCTGAGACACATGGAGGGAGGAGGAATAAGCATTCATATAGCTAGTACTATGTACTGTGCTGAAAACTTTATGAATATTATCTCATTTAATCCTCACAACAACCCTGTGGGTGCTATTTTATTCCCTTTTCACAATAGGTGACAGAGGTCAAGTGACTTACCCAAGGTCACAGATCTAGTGTCTGAGGCTGGATTAGGATTCAGGTCTTCCTGATACCAGATCAGCTTTCTATCCACTGCTCATTAAATGTTCTTACCCAATTTTGAAAAAGGTTAGGTGATTTTCCAGGCAATATAGCCACTAAGTAATGCAGAATTGGAACTTAGGTCCTTCACACTCCAAGCTCAATTCTTTATGCATTCTAATACCTGGTTATCTCATTGTAATTTTGTCATCTCTGATATCAATGTTTTGAAGAACCAAGAGGAAGAAAATCACCTTGACTTCAATGCCATACTAGAATTAGAGCAATAAGGCAATTAATTCAGAATAAACTCAAGAGAGCAATTTGTTAGCATTGCATTACTTAAAAAAAAAAACCCTCAAACAATAGCGATGTACCATGTAATGAGTGGTTTGTGTACACAATTTAATAACATTTAGAAGTCAGTACATGGCTGTAAAATGAGCATCTACATAAACTCCACCCATAAAAGGCGGTGTATTTATACAGATCAGGTCACTAGGAAGCCTTAATTATAAGCTACACGAAGCTTCCCTGCCTCTGTTTACGTTGTTACTAGAAACAATTGATGAAATAGAACTTATATTCAACAGCACTGTTCCTTAGGATGTGAAGGCAGTGCAAACACTCCTTTTATAGACATTCTTTATCTCATGACCCTGTTGGGCTATAACGAATATTTCCTGTTTGGGCTTTTTCAAGGAGGGTTCCTTTCCACTTCCTAACTTTGTAATTGTTCAGTCATGTCTCCCACGTCTGACTCTTTGTGACCCCATTTAGTGTTTTCTTGCCAACGATACTGGAGTAGTTTGCTATTTCCTTCTCCAGCTCATTTTACAGATGAGGAAACTGAGGCAAACAGGATTAAGTGACTTGCCCAAAGTCACATAACTAGTAAGTGTTTGAAGGCAGATCTGAACTCAGGAAGATAAATTTTCCTGACTCCAGACCTGGCACTCTGGTCACCGTGCCACCTAGCTGCCCACTTTCTTAAGGGAAGCAAAGGGAAGAGGTTGAATGCTTAATTCAGGGCTGAAGGTATTCCCACTAAAATTTTATAACCTACTTTTTTACCCTCGGGTCTGGAGTTCCAGCAGGCAATAACAAAGATCTTGGCTTTCATGGATGTTTAGCTTTAGGTGTTGGCAGGACAGTCAAGTGACAATGGGCTGCAGACAGCAAGATATATGGAGCTGGAATTGTAGATGTGAGAAGCAGATGCAGACGTGGAATAAGCCAAGGCATATGGGGGAGCTGAGGTCACCAAGGGAGTGAGCATTAGAGAGGAAGAGTAAATGCCTCAGATTTTACTTCAGGGGAGACAATGGCCATCAATGAATTGAGAGAGAAGAGGAGTCAGCAAAGGAACCTGAGACGAGGCAGACAGCTAGGGTTAAGAGAGTGCTGCATACCTGAAGCAGTTGTTAAAAGCAAAATGATGGTAAGGGTACTATAGGATGCCATAAAAGCTAGATGGATAGGGGTATGTGTGTGTGTGTGTGTGTGTGTGTGTCTGTGTGTGTCTGTGTGTCTGTGTCTGTGTCTGTGTCTGTGTTTGTGTCTGTGTCTATGTGTGTGTGTCTGTGTCTGTGTGTGTCTCTGTATCTGTCTGTGTCTGTGTCTGTGTCTGTGTGTGTGTGTGCCTGTGTCTGTGTGTGTGTCTGTCTGTGTATGTCTGTCTGTGTGTCTGTGTGTATGTGTGTTTCTGTGTCTGTGTGTTTCTGTGTCTACGTGTGTCTATGTGTGTGCCTGTGTCTGTGCCTGTATCTGTGTGTCTGTCTGTCTGTGTGTGTCTGTGTGCGTGTGTCTGTGTGTGTATGTGTCTGTGTCTGTGTGTGTATCTGTGTCTGTATCTGTGTGTGTCTGTGTCTATGTGTGTCTGTGTGTGTCTGTGTCTGTGTGTGTGTCTGTATGTGTCTGTGTGTGTGTCTGTGTGTGTCTGTGTGTCTGTGTGTGTGTCTGTGTCTGTGTGTGTGTCTGTATCTGTGTCTGTGTCTGTGTCTGTGTCTGTGTGTGTCTGTGTCTACGTGTGTGTCTGTGTATGTGTGTCTTCCAGGCACTTTCTCAAGATCATCCTTTTCAACACCCAGATCTCAAATGCTGTGCTGGTAGTTTGTTTATGATTTTATGCGTAGAGATTAGCGATCCCCTAATTTCATCTTCAGAACTGGGTGGGCCACTTCTAATGGCCGCCTTTCCTCATCCCATATTTGCTAATACTCTCCTCTTCTTCCCCCAGAAACCTCTTTGTGTTTATATTTCTCTGTATTGATGCTTCACTCAATGGAATGTAGGCTCCTAGAGGTGACTAAGTGCTTCTTTTTTATCTGACTATCTCCAGACTAACACAATTCCCCTTCTATAGGAAACCACCAGGAAAGGTAGGTGGTGCAGTGGACAGAGCGCTTGTCGTGAGAATAGCTTTGGCCCAGAGTTTAACATTCAACCTCTCTCCCTGACTTCCCCTTAGATAGGAAGTGGACAGCTACGTGGCATGGCGGCTAAAGGGTTAGGACTGAAGTCAGGAGGACATTTCTTCCTGAGTTCAAATCTGGCCTCAGACACTTACTAGCTGTGTGACCCTGAGCAAGTCACTTTACCCTATTTACCTCAGTTCCTCAACTGTAAAATGAGCTGGAGAAGAAAATGGCAAACCACTCTAGCATCTTTGCCAAGAAATCCCAAATGGGGTCACGAAGAGTCAGACGTGACTGAACAACAACGGCAGATGATGGATTGGGAAATTTTAACTCTGTAATTATATGTAAATTCAACATTTTACTATCAGATGATAACTCAAGAGAGAAAGCAGGAAAGCAACTTGCCTGGGTAGGGTCACCTAGCTGGTGTCAGAATTTTAACCTCATTCTTCCCAATTCTTAGGCTAGCACTCAAGCATTCTATACCACTCCTGCCATGTTGTTTTGTCTTTGTAGAGAAGTTGGACACGACTGAAACAACGGAACAACAAATCACCAGTATTTAATACCATCTAATATTTTTTATTCTGAATATTAACCACAATAATTCTGAACACCTGAAAATCCCACCATTAGCATGCACTATGATGATTTTGTAAATGATATTTAATTTGTTCATAGTATTCAAATTATGAAAACAGTAGGGGCGTGATTAGCAGTGGTACAGCAATAATAATAATTAGCCATTTTTAAAAGCAAGTTTACATTTTTATAATAATTATGTATGCGTATAGAATGAAAACACAGCAGAGTTTTCTGTTATAGAAATCTTCATTATTGAGCTGTAGTCATTACTTGCTAACAATTTATATGCACCACCTGCTAGGATTGACATTCGATATTTTTTTCACTCACAAAAATGTTGTCGAGTTTTATATTATTATAGAAATCATCCAAAAGTTGGAAGTTGCCTTTAAAATCACCTCGTCTTACTCTTTACCTAATGTGTGAATTCTCTTTCTAGAAGCCACAAATCTGTCTTCTAATTGTGCACCTCCAATGATAGGAAAGAGACTCAGGAGGACCACATTCCATTTTTAGAGTGATCTTGTTGAATGCTGCCAGCAGAGTGTAAGCTCCTTGAGGGCAGGAACTGTTTTTCAGCTTGTCTTTGTGTTATTTTATTAACAGTATAAGTCAAAACAAAGCTCCCCAGCTAATCAGCAATGGAATTCAATTGCTACTGGCCCCTGCATTTGCAGCCTGGACAGGATAGGAAAACTGAGAGGAAGGAAGGAAGGAAGGAAGGAAGGAAGGAAGGAAGGAAGGAAGGAAGGAAGGAAGGAAGGAAGAAAGGAAGGAAGGAAGGAAGAAAAAGGAGAAAGAGGAAAAAGGGAAAAGGTTCTGACAAAACAAACCATTTTCTTACTACTCACAAACACCACGCTCCAACCAGGCTAATTCCCACCTCTCTGCACCCTGTACTCCTTCTGTTAGTATAATATCTTACTCTTCAAAACCCTGATAAATACTTCTTTCAGTATGTCTCCTCTAAGTAACAACAATAACTTATTTAAATGGCATTTTAAAGTGTGAACAGCACTGACCATATATTAGTTTATTGAGCCTCACAGCAAGTCTGTGAGGTAGGTACAATAGACATTAAAAGCAGGATTAGAACACAGGTCTTTGTGATCTCAGGACTATCATTCTAACAGGTACATTATATACTTATCCGAGCACAGTGGATTCAAAGGCACAGGAACTGAGTTTATTGAATATATGGGCAGCTAGATGATACAGTGGATAGATTGTGGGGCCTGGAGTCAGGAAGACCAGAGTTCAAATGTGGCCTCAGCCACTTATTAGTTGCATGACCCTGGGCAAGTCATTTTACCCTGTTTGCTTCAGTTTCTTCATCTATAAAATGAGCTGAAGAAAGACATGGCCAACCACTTCAGTGTCTTTGCCAAGGAAACCCCAAATGAGGTCATGAAGAGTCAGACATGAATGAAACAAATGAAAAACAACAAAAATTGGCTGACTAAATTTGAATCCCGGATCAGCTTCATTGAGCAAGAGGCAACTGCAACCCCTCTGGGCCTCCTCCTCCATACCTGTAAACGACTAAGTGTTCCCTATGGCCTCTTCCAGTTCTGAGTCTTATAGACTACTCATTAATACTTCTTTACATGTTATTTTCAATCTCTTGCCCTTTATTATGAGTTTCTATTCTATCAAACTATACTATATGCTCTTTAAGAAAGAATATCTTTTCAACACATTTCTCCTTGTGTCCAGAAAAAAATGCAACATAGACCATATGTGTTATTGATCAAATTAATATGTTATTAACCAAATAAATGAATGAATCTTATGTAAGGTAAAAGGTCAGTTATGTAGGGAGGCAAGATAGTTGCCCTAATTGGCAAGGGATATGGACATTTGCCAATAATTTTTTGGAATAAATTTAAGAGAAAAGAGGTCAGAAAAAGATTTATGATGGAAGGAAAGAGGCTGGAAAAAAGGCGTGAGCTAAAATGACATACAAGTCACACAAGGACAAAATGGAATGTCTATGTTCCAACAGGTAGGACAAAAGCTATGACTATCACAGGCTCGGTATTATTTATATGAGTATTTTAACATACTGTTTATCATTTCCATGTTTATGGGAAGGCTTTTTTCAAAATACACAGCTGTCCTTTTGACCATATGAATTACACACTTTCTGGCAACATCTGATCCCCAGATGACTGAAAATAACTAGCCTTCAAAGAATCCATATCCTGAAATGTATTTGTGGAATCAGAGCCAATATCTTTTTAGAGGGAGTTGATATTGTCTACATTCCAAGCCACATTGTACTATGAATATTTCTTAGATTGAAACTTTTCAAATCAAGAAAACAGGCATAGAAATCCTCTTTTTTTAGCCTAAGTAATTGTTGATTTTACACCCCTCATTTAACTGTGGGGGTGTCTAAGTAGCTGCTCATTTTCACACAAGGAAAAATGAGCTTACAAATGAAAATTTGCTAAAGACAATCAAAGACCATCACAGCTACAGAAGGGGCCATTCATCGTTCATGACTATACCACTGGCCTGGTAAGCCTATTCTCATGGATGGAGAACTGAGCCAGGAGTCAGGAGACTTGTGTTTTAATCTTGGGCTGGCCACTAGTCATCTGTGTGACCTGAGAAAATCACTTTACCTCTTTGTGCCTCCATTTCTGCATCCTTGAAATGGGGATATGAGTGCCAGCTCTGTATAATGGACAAGTTATTTAGAAGGATAACATGAAATGATAATTATGAAAGTGCTTTGAAAATTATGATCAGTAGACCAATGTACCTTATTAGCTAAGTGAAAAGTTCGAGTCTGGATAAGTTTATCCATTCTACCAAGGTTGCTATTCTCAACTTACCTATGGGATCATAGAGCCACTCTTTCTGGATATGGCCTCTCAGAATGAAAAGTTCCTCCCCAGGCATTAAGAGCCAAGTTGACATCTGGCTATTTTTCTCAGGTGAAGGGGACTATGGCGTTATGCAGTGATGTCAATGTCAAATGGAAAACTGGTCACTAGACCATACCTGACAGTCCCTGCCTGTAGCATATTGACTTGGAAAACCACATATTAACAATATCCTCTATTGTATTTTATTAAAATTTCTCAATTACATTTAATCTGCTGTGGGCAGACCATAATGACGCCAGCAGGTAAGTGGTTGACACCTCTAACATAGTGGAAATGGAGCTGGTCTTAGAAGCAGGAATACCTGGGTTCAAATCCTGCCTCCAACATGTATTGGCTATGTGACCCTGGGCAAGTTATTTAAACTCTCAGTGTTCTTGACAATTGTCTAAGATTATAAATTTCTGGGAAGGGAATAAGCAGAGGGAAGGGAGCTAGCATTTATTAAGTGCCTATTATTTGCCAGAGATTGTGCTAAAGACTTGACAAATATTATTTCATTTGGTCTTCACAACAACCTTGTGAGGTAGGCGTAATTATTGTCTGAATTGTTTCAGTTTCCCATAGCAAATTATAGGCCCTATCAAAACACACACACACACATACACACACACACACACACACACACACACACTCCAAAAGGAAGATAGAATGCAATTTACTTCCAAGAATCTATGAGTGGGGAGATAGGGAGGAGGAAGGGGGAAAAAAAGCCTTTTCTACTCCTTCCCCATTAAAGCCCTGGAAATATGGGGTAAGCTATATGGTAATACCCTCCTGAACCAGGATGCTTATTGTCACAGAGGCTGTTTCAGGTTGTTTATTTAAAAGTAGGACCTGGAATAGAAAATCAGCCTTTTTCAACCATGACTGCTTTCCTACTTTTCAGGGGAAAAAATGTTATTTTTTAGCCAGCAAGTTAATTTGCCCACGTATCTAGATATTAAGTGGAATGCAATGATATGTCATCTGCAAAGGATATTAGTGTAAATCTGTAAGAGCAATTCCTCTGAAAAGAATTCCACCAAGGAATAATCACCAACTATTAGTGCTTGGTAGTCCTTCTGCATATTTTTTGACCTAAAGTATTTTTAGTAGAAGCTGCAGTGGCTTTCAAAATTTGTATGTAGATGTCTATATGCCCCAATATGAGGAAGTGACCTTTGAACTGTAGCCCACTCTCAGTAAACAACTCTAGCAGTAAGGAAAGTATGTCTTCCACACTTTAAAAGATCCATGATTTTGTTAGTCTTTTTACTAACACCAATTGTAGCCCATCTTTTCTTCTACTGGGGGCTTCTAGAGTTTCTATGACCTGAAGACTTCATTAATTGGTGGCCAACCTTGGCAAAGAAAACAATTAAAAGGATGTAACAGAAGTCTAAGTGAGGAACCATGAAATACTAAACTAAGATAATGGTTCTGTGAGTGGAGAGAAGGGAAAAGATACAGGAGATGTTATCTAGATAGAATCAACAGGACTCGATATTGATTATATATATATAGGAAATGGAGGGGGAGACAGATGAGGAAGAGAAAAATGTCTTAGATGACTGCTAGGTTATAAACTGGAATGACTGTGAGTTTGATGATGCCCTCCACAAAAAAGAGAATGTTCAGAGGACAGGCAGATATATCAGGAAAAAATATTGTGTTCTGTTTGGGACATATTGAGATTTAAGTATGAAGGGGACATTCAGGAGATAGTACTATTAATGAACAATGCAAGGCTGGAGTGTTTGAGCACCATGGAGAGATACACAAAATTTAAGACATGGTGCCCGTTCTTACAGAACTTAACAATATTGTTGGATGAGAAGAGGCCAATACAACAGGTAGATGTTATAATCCAAGTTTCTGAGATAGGAAGGTAGTGAGCCCTCTTTTGTTCAGAAAACTATTTGGGGTTGTGGGGATGGGGGTAGATAAGGTGGGAAATGTAGGTTGCAATCAGATTGTAAAAGATCTCAGATACTAGGCTAAGAAAATTGTTCTTTGCTTTCTAAGCAAAGAATAAGGTCTTGGCACTTTGTTTTTTCCATGAAGTATCAATATGAGGAGATGTATTTGAGAGCCTCAACAGCATGTTTTCTTGGTGGGTCAGACAACCTCTACTTATTAGACTGGACAGGTTCCCATGATTGCAAGCAAAGCATCCAGGAACAGCAGGCTGATCTTTTGGTGTGTGTTTTGTTTCCCCTGAAACTCCTGGAAAAATGGGAGGAGGGGGAAGACAAGTTACTCCATAAGTCACTGGGTAGATGCTAGGTGCTCTCTAGGTAGTCTAACAATATGTAATATCCAATATGCAATAGTCAAATATAGATTGATAGATATATAGATATGTAGATAGATCTATATATACATGCATACATACATACATACATACATATGAGAGATTACTAAAGCAAAGTCATGCTTTCCTTTCCTCAGTTTATCCCCCTTCCCAACTTCTCAAAACCAAGCTCCACACAGGATACTTAGGGGTTATGAAGATTACCATTTTCAAAGGTAATGTTTCAAATGTTTCAAATTTGACACTAGTCACTCACCTCAGTAGGAGCAGCCCCAAATCAAGATAGACAGAAACTAGAGTTTTAATCTGAAAGAAGTTCAGCCTCAGTAAGAGCACACAATGATCAGCTACCTTTCTCTTTTTTTCCCCCAAAGAGAAATGTCTGATCCTTGTGGAGGAGGAAATAAATAACTTTGCACATCTGTTTTCCTTCCTACATTTAAATTTCAGCAGTTCCTTACCCCACTCTCTGCTCTTCACAATCTCCATCTGTTTCTCTGTGATCTGCCTCACTGGCACAATGCCTGACTTTTTTTCCAACCCTCTTGCCCCTTTTTTCTTTCCTTACTCCCATAAAATGGGACTGGGGGGCCTGAATCACACCTTGGAAAGGTGAGTGATTGATTCCCCCACTGGTTCTATTTCTAGGCAAGCCCCCTGACTAGTCAATATGCTGTAGGGTGACATTGGCATGAATCATTGTGTTCACATGTGTAATGTTCTGCTTCTCAAAGTTCTCAGGGAGAAAAATGAGTGTGTGTGTGTGTGTGTATGAACATAGAAATAGTCCTCATATTATACTATATCCTAACAAATATGACATACATTTTTTCAGATCAGTCAATAAAATATGATATTACATCTGTTCTCAAGTGACCCACAAGTAATGTATTGTATTTTCAGACCCTTAATAGTAATTAATACTAATTAATTAAAAGAACCTCTTCTCTCTCCATGATTCTTCCAGTTTCTCAAGAGCTATGGAAGTGGGCAGGTAGATTCTGCAAGTGCCTCGTACAGTGCCTAGGACTCCTAAGGAGCTAGCAGTGAGTGAACGGTGCGTCCAGTTCTCTACAGGTTGTATGCATTTGTACTTCTTTCCTCTTTGGAGAGAGTATTGTCATGGTGGAAAGGCACTGGTTTTGGAATCAGAGAGCCTAGGTTCAAAGCCTGACTTGGGTACCTATTACCTGTCTAACTTTACAATTATTACTTGTTGATGTTCAGTCTTTTCAGTCATATCTGACTCTTTGCGACCTCATTTGGGGTTTTCCTGGCAAAGACACTGGAGTGGTTGGCAATTTCCTTCTCCAGCTCATTTTACAGACAAGGAAACTGAGACAAACAGGGTTAAGTGACTTACCTAGGGTCACACAGCTATTAAGTGTCAGGCCAAATTTGAACTCAGGTCTTTCTACTATAGGCCCAGCACTCTATCCACTCCCCCACCTATCTGCTTGTTACTCACCCTCTTTCAACCTATTCTTCTAGCTTCTTCTGTTGCATTTATCAAACAAGAAGCATTTATTGAGCACCTACTGTATGCTGAGCAATATGTACCAAGCACTAGAGATGCAAGAATAAATGAAGGATGATCCTTAAGATCCCTCCCGACTCTAAAATCCTATAATCCTTTAAGATCTAGAACGTTCTTCCCCAGGAATGAAGATGACTGGGTTCTGAACTTCTAGGATTAAAGACTTCAGTTTCCACAGGACAGCAGCCCCCTTGGAACCCTCCTTGGGGCAGTGATCAGCCTGATACAAATGTTCACTTCCTGCACAGATCCTTGCTGACTAATTTTTACTGACGTTGGATCCTGCTGGGCCCTGTGACCTTGCAATTTGTTTCATCCTTTCTCACAACTATGACTCATTCTGATTGCTTACCTCAATCTGTGCTGACGCCAGCTGGCTTGAAAGGCAGCATGGCAAAGTAGGGGGAATGATGGATTGGGATCAGAGGACCTAGGTTTGCAACCTAGCTCTTCAGTCATAGCCCAGGTAACGTTGGGCATTCCCCTCCCTAACTTGGCCTTAGTTTCATCACATGTAAAATAAGGGGACCAGACTACATGACCTCTGAGATCTTTTTCACCCCCTAAGGCTACAATCTTGCCTCTTCCCTGCCTTTGTGGTTTAGTTTTGAGCCCCACTAGCCAGAGTTTGGAGGGTTTTTCCTCCAATCCAGGCCAAATGCTGCATCAGCATTCTCTAAAACCCCTCTGCTTCAGCTGCAGTAACTCTTTGACCATTTTTGTGGGTGTGGATCATGGAACCATTGGGCAGTTTGGTGAAACCTTGGACACATTATCAGAATCAGGTTTGTTGTCTACATTCCCGAAGGAAATGCCAAATTTTAGAGGTTAGTAAAAATTAAGATGTAATTAAGAAGTGATTTTTTTTCTGCATCCAAATTCAGACTCCTTGAACCAGGTTAAGAATGCCTCCTCTACTAGAACTTCTCAAAAAAATAAAATAATTACCAATTCTCTACTTCATTTGGCGCTTTCTACCAGAAGTATCAAATGCATTACCCACAATACCTCCTCTGTGAGGTTCATAAAACTCCTGAGTGTCACCTGGACCAGATTAAAATGTAATTGGGAACTATTTAACAAAATCAATAAAACTACAGTAAGACAGATTTGTTGTTGTTCAGTCATGTCCAAGTCCTTGTCACCCCAATTTGGAATCTTCTTTGCAAAGATACTGGAGCGAGTTGCCATTTTCTTCTCCAGCTCATTTTACAGACAAGGAAACTGAGGTAAACAAGGTTGAGTGACTTGTCCAGGGTCACACAGATAGAAAGTGTCTGAGGTCAGATTTGAACTCAAAAAGATGAGTCTTCCTGACTCCAGGTCTGACTCTGTATCCACTGTTCCACCTAACTGCCCAAAAAAAACAAATATTACATTTTAAAACCAAGTTAATATCCAGTCCATAGAGATCTTATATATGGATTACTGACCACTGTTTCTATTCGAGTTTAACACAACTGCTCTATATTATAGGCATGATTTATAAGGATCATTCCATAACTTCATTTACATTCAGGTATTTTCCCGTTGGTGGGTATACCGGAAAAGTCAGGGAGCTCAAGCCTAGTCATTTTCTGAACCCCAGAGGAAGATGACTGCATCTGGCTCTCAGAAGAAATGCCCCAAGTGATGCCTCTATTCTGATCTCTGGGCAATGTCAGGGTAGAATTTCTCTCCCTTCTCTCTAAGAGTGTCATGTGAATCTATGAAAAAAATTGGCCTTATGGCCTATACAGCATCAGGATCTGATGATTTCTTATGAATGTAGAATTACTGAAGAGAAGCATGAAGAAACCTGTCCCCAGAGTGAGATCTAAGGAAGAAAGATACCCCTAGGGTACCCTAAGCCCTGGGCTGAGTGAGGGACTATAATATAGACTGAGGGCAGACACATGGAGAATTATCTCACTACGCACTATGTCATGCATTGGCCTAATATAAGATGCTATCCCTACCTTGTCAAGCTGTGAAGGCTTCCTACTAAAAACTACCATGAACCTGGACTATTAGGCTCATCGTGATTATGTGTTTGTACATCTACTAAGGTGAAATCTGAGAATCTGTATTGCATTATTTATGTGAAAAGCCATGGTACTCTGGGATCCTCACTATACAGACTATGTTGACCAGGAGAATAGGGCCTTGGATAATACACGGAATTTGAGCTACCACATGCCTCAGTGACATAGTTTCTTGTTACAGCTTCTTATCAGACATCAAAGTCTATCAGGTAAATAGCATGAATTTTTGAAGAGTACTGAACACATATTACACAATAGACCATAACCCTTCCGCAGGAGCGATTACAGAGTTCTTTATGCCTTGTAAGATAATCCCTCAGTACCTATTTATAATATATATTAGAACTCTCTAAATACATATTCAGATGATAAACTGTGTGTTTACCTGTCCCAAAGTACTTATTTGAAATGTTACAAAGAATTAGGAAAACTCCCTAAGAAATATCATATTTTTCTATACTAATGAAACAGAGAGGCATTGTTTTGAGAAGTGTCTCACCTCTCTCATACATGAGGGAATATTCTAATTGTTTTTTTAATAAGATTAGAAATAAACCAAATAGAATTCATATTCAATACCCAAGACTCAGCCAAAGGAACTCAAGAGACTGGCTTACCTTAAATACATGTCTAATAAACCAGAAAATCCCATTCAAACAGAATCTGCCATCTCCTGCTTTTCCTGTGTGCCCAAGTTGTATAAATGAACTGATCTCTTTGCCCTAGCCTTGTAATGGTTCTGCAACATATACTAATGGCATAGTCAAATACGTTGGGTACCTCTACTTTTGGTAACCTCCCTGAGAATGAGACAAAAATGCCTGGCCAAGGTCAATTAATTTACAAAAGCATAGTCATTTGCCTGCCTGGTCTCCCTAAAAAGAACTGCCTACCGCTGTAAGACCTCAGGTTTCTCCTCTCTCCAGTCCATTCTATCATATAGCTGCCAATGATTTTCCTTAAGTGCAGATCTAATCATGTCACTCCCCTCATCAATCAACTCCAATGCCTCCTTATTGCCACTAAGATAAAATATGAACTCCTCTGTTTAGCTTTTAAAACCCTAAATAATCTGGTTCCAACCTATATTTCCAGCCTTATTTTATGTTCCTCCTCTTTCTACAATCTATGATCCAGCCTAACTGGCCTTTTCTCCATTCTTTACCAAAGCATTTGATTTCCCCTCTCTGCATTTTCACTGACCCTGTCCCAAACCTGGAATGCACTCTTTCCTCTCTTTTGTCTCATAGACTTCCCCATTTCCTTCAAAAAGGAGCTCAAGCATCACCTTCTACACAAAGCCTTCCCTAATTCCCCCCAGGTACTAGTGCCTAAACCACAACTACCATGTGTTTGTTTTTCTTTTATCTGTATCTATGCTGAATGTCTACCTAACTCTATTTCTCCATCCACCTCTCCATCCATCTCTCTATCTACCCATTCATCCATCTATCCAAATCTGTTTATCTATTTATCTATCCATTTTTCTGTCATTCATATATGAATGTATCTCTCCATCTATCTATCCATTCATCCATCTATCCATCTGTATCTATCCATCTATCCACCTGTCTACCCATTCATCCATGTATGTATGTATGTTTATATCTATATATATATCCATCCATCTACCATCCATCCATGTATCCATCTCTATTCATCTATCCATCCATCTCTACCAAGCTAGCTAGATATCTGTCTACCCATTCATCTATGTATGTATATATGTGTATATGTATGCTTGTATCTATCCATCTATCAAAAATTCCAATTACTTGCTGTCTTCCTGACATGATGTAAGCTCTCTGAGAGCAGGGATTGCTCCCTTCTTTGTATCTGTATTCCCAGCACCTACCACTGTGCCTGGCAGAGTAAGCACTTAATATTTCTTTGAGCCCATAACATCTCCTGTTGTTGCAGTTCTTCTAATGTTGTTTGCTTTTAATGTGGTCTCAGTAAAGTTTAATAGGACAGCAAGGGGCCATTGCTTTCTCTACTCAATCCTGAGCCCCAATCTTTGGTGCAGTTTTGTCCTAACCTGAAGGCCCTGTGACTGCTACTGAAGGCATCCTCCTCAGTTAAGCTATAACCTTCTGCACACACATCACTCCATTCTCAGAACCCAAATTTTCCCCTGTGTAAAATGGTAAGAAGCATCCACCCACATCACAAGGAAACTGCAATGTGTTGAGAAACTGTAAAGCACTTTGCAGACAGGGTGCTAATGTAATTTTTAAAAGCCTTCTTGAGTCTTCTCACATAATGTGATATTCCCAGTAGACTAGGGTGCGTAGATGGGCAGGGGTGTACCAGACAAAGGCCAGAATATGACTTGAACTGTTGATATCCATCAAAACCATCAGCTCAGGGTAGAGTCTATAGGCAAGAGAAAAGAAGGAGGGTAGTGTGTGTGTGTGTGTGTGTGTGTGTGTGAGAGAGAGACAGAGAGAGAGAGAGAGAGAGAGAGAGAGAGAGAGAGAGGGAGAGAAAGAGAGAGAGAGAGAATATTAGGGGAATGGAGGACAAATAGCCATTTTGAAGCAGATGAATACAGATATGTGGGTAAGCCAGTATGAAATGATAATTTCTTATGTGGTATGTTTTAAAGAGTGTTCAGAGTAAGTCCCTTCCCTGCACCCCAATTTCTCCCCAGTTATATATAAAAGTCCTCATGTCAGTCACACAATCTGAAAATTTACCTATTCACGATTCATTTCAGCAAAACTTACTCTGTAAAAGGAAATACCCCAGGGTAGGACAAAAGCCACAAATTTACTTCTCAAGATGCTGTCTTAGGATCACAGGATTATATGCTTTGAACTGGATGGACCCTTAAAGATTGCTTCCTTTTTCAGGTAAGGAAACTGAGGCCCAAGAAGTAAAGTGACTTGCCCTATGGGTCACATATGTGGAAAGTGGCCAAGTCAGGATCCGTCTGAGTCCAATTACTTGGATTCCATATCAAGGATGTTTTCCCCTACCTCGTGCTTCCTCAAAACCCAAATAAGACAGCAGCTCTGGAGAAAGGAAAATTTGTATTTAGTGGGGAATGGAGAAATAGAAGAGAATAAGGGGAATTGTAGCCCATTAGGAGGAGGCCCAGGCCTTTGTGAAGCCAAGGGGGGAAGATGACCATCTTGAGAGCACCAAAGCCTCAGAATGGAGAGGGGACAAAACTAAATACCCCCATCATAATTTTGCCCAAGGCCAATCTTGGGAATAGAGAGAGTGGGTTGAATATAGATGGGAGAGGGATATCATGGGAACATGGAAGTGGAGGGTACTGTATGCAGCTGCAAATAAACCAGGAGTCACCTCTGCTTCTATCTCCTAAATGTTTTTATATTGTCTTCTCAGAATATCTGCTCCTAACCTGGGATTGTGCCAAAAGAGAGACTAGAGGCTTCTCCTGAATGTCAGGATTTGTGCTCCTCCTCCAGGTGTGGAAGAGGGAGATAAACAGCACCTGGATGTCATCTGGACATAACTTATAGAGAGGACATCCAGGGGAGAAGATTGTCTAGGCAGAGGGAAGAGGATTGTAGATTTAAAGCTAGAAGGACTTGGAGGCCATCTATCTCAACCCTCTCATTTTTCAGATGAGACCCAGGGAGGTTCAATTATTTTCCCAGTATCACACAGGTTGATAAGATCACATATTTAGATATAGAAGAGACCCAACAGATCATTTCTAATTCAATCTCCTAGCACTTAATGCAGTATCTGTGACATAATGGGCACTTAATAAATGTTTATCGATTGATCTTGCAGATGAGGAAATTGAGATCCAGAGAGGCTGTGATTTGCCTGTGATCACACAGGTAGTAAGTAAGTGATAGAGAGAAAATGTAAACCCAGGTCTCCTGATTCTAAAGTTAATGACCTTTCTCTTGTTCCACTCTGTATGTACGTATATATAGGAAGTCCCAAAAGTCTTAGTGCAGTTTTAAACCATTAATGCTCATAACTGCACTAATATTTTTGGGACACTGTATATTTGTTATGCCATGCACCAGCAGATTCCCAAAAGAATGCTACTGTGAACAGCTTTTAAGGTTCAGATTACACAGTATAGTGAACGCTCTGTTTATTCCATTACAGTTCAAGGCAAACATTCACAACAAATCACAATATAATATTCACAACAAATCAAGATACAGTACAATATTCACAACATTACATCTTATCACAGAAAATCACAGTATAGTGTTCACAACAGCTTAACATTAGAATGACCACACAGTTTTCATTACAGTGGCCACAATATTTAGAACAAGGAACAAAAGAATAATCATCTGGTTTCCCTCAGGGGGAAACCCTCCTTACTTAATCATTCAGTCAATTCACAATACTATAATCAATACTTAATCATTCAATCAA
>CM053589.1:27039198-27059506 GCA_028646515.1 Pseudochirops corinnae | reverse complement strand
GCAGCTTGTGCAATTTGCCTCGGGAAAGAAAGGAAGGATATAAGGATGAAAGGAAGGATAAAAGGATAAAAACAAGGATGGAAGGAAGGATAGAAGGATAAAAAGAAGAAAGGAAGGAAGGAAGGAAGGAAGGAAGGAAGGAAGGAAGGAAGGAAGGAAGGAAGGAAGGAAGGAAGGAAAAAAGGATTGAAGGAAAGAAGGTAGGAAGGAAGGAAGGAAGGAAAGAAGAAAAGAAGGAAATAAGTTAATAATATAATATGCCACTCCATGTGCCTGACAACAATAAAATTACATAGAAACATGGTTTCAATATAATGAAATAAATATGATAGTCCATAAAATTCATCCAAAAGAATTCTACCTTTATGCAATACCACAGATACCTTGGTAGAAAATACCTCACATAGTGTATGTGTGTGTGTGTACATGCATATTAGAAATACACGAATTATTTTAATGAATGTATGGTATTTTTCTCCAATCTCAGCATTCTTCCAAACTAAACATATATGTACTAGAATCCATTCATAACTATGATGCGACAAATATTTACTGTCAGTCAACTAATATTTATTTGCTAAGCTCTGAGAATACAATACAAATAGAAAGAGAAGACAGTGCCTACCCCCAAGAGCTTACATTCTAGTAGGAGACAACACATAAAAGAAAGCTGTAAAGTATGTGGTGAGGAGAGATGTAGAAAAAGTCCAGAGTTGAGTCAGGTGTGTAGTCTCAAGAGGAATTCAGACACAGTTGCCCTGGATGTCCTCCTTAAAATGGAAGGAGTACAGAAGTGGAGAGTATTTCCAAAGGAGTTCAATGCTACTAAGCTCTCAATGTCACTATAGGTTTCTTAAATCCTATGGATCCCAATATCTAAAACCCCAAATTGGTGAATGTATCAAATGGCTATTTTTATAGATTTTTAAAAGGTTTTCTGAGTTAGTTTGGGATAAATTTTCCTGATTAACTGTCCCACAACGTTGGCATCCAACTAATACCTGAAAGAGAAGAGGAATTTCCCTGTGATAAAAACCAGGAATTTTCTTAGAATCCAAGTTTTATACCCAAGGAGCCCACTAAGAAAGGACAAGACTTAAAGGTGCTTATCAGAAATGACATTTTTCCCCTTAAGACCTCCTCCTCCTTCCATCTCCAAGGCCATTTCTGATAAATTGTAAAGATTTGAGGCAGCTAGAGGAAAAATCATTGCAGGCTGTGATCAATGAAACTAAGTTAGGCCATCTGATTCACACTGTTGCCTGAGAAACCCTTTTTCAAATGACCAGATCTTACAGGATACAAAGTGGCTTCCTATAAGTCTGCCACACATGATTTGAAGGGTAGGACATAAAATAAATACCATACTTTATAATAAAAAGAAAAAAAATGTAAACTTTTGCAGCAATATGACCTAACTCTAAAATACGTTCTTGACTATTCTTTTCACTGGAGAAGAATGGTAATAGATACATATAGATTTTATAAAATATTAGGTCTGATGCTGTCAGCTGCACATATTCCTTATCCTGGGAAATATGGGGATTTATGACAGCTCCCCAAGGCATATTTTGTTCATCAGTCAATCAACAAGCATTTATAAATGTGCCGATTATAGTGCTAGGCACTGAAGAGACCAAGACAAAAATGAAATAGTCCCTCTGCCTTCAAGGAGTTTGTATTCTAAGAGGAAACAACATTTATGAATATAAGTAAACACAATTTTTTGTTGTTGTTCAGAACTGAGAAAGAACAATGTCATGAAAACTTAGTGTATTGAGTATTCAGAGAGTTTGATCAATGGTTTCAAATGCTGCAGAAAGCCTGGGGAGGGTGAGGCTTGAAAAAGCCATAATATGTGAACATTTAGATAGAGCTGACTATTTACCAGGCACTGTGCTGTCTCATTGGATCTTCATAATTGTGGGTGCTATTATTATTCCCATTTTACACTTGAGGAAACTGAGGCAGACAGAGGTTAAATGACTTGCCCAAGGTCACACCACCGGTTTCTGAGGATGTGTTTAAATACAGGTCTTTCTCATTCCAGTCCAAGTGCTCTATCTAATACTCTATCTAGCTGCCCCCAGAATTAGGCATTTTTAAAGGATCATTGGAAACTTTAAAGAGGACCATTCCAGTTGAATGATAACGTTGAAAACCATATTTAAAGGGGTTGAGAAGTAAGTGGGTAAGAGGGAAAGGAAGGTAACAAATATAAAAATCTTTTTCCATGAGTTTGACATTGAAATGGAAGAAACATTGAGGACAATATCTTAAGGGGATGGTAAGCTTATTTTTGTTTTGTTTTAGGGATAGAGGAGACTTGGACCTGTTTATAGGTAGCAGGGAAGAAACCAATAATTAGGAAAAGAGTAAGGATGAAAGAGATGGGAGAAGTGATTGTAGGGATAATCAACTGGAGGAAATGGGGGAAGGGAAGGGCTCTACTTAGTTTCTACTCCTAGAATATCATGCTTCCCTCAGCATAAGGTCATCACCAGAAACATCACCATGACAGTGGCTCTAGTTTTAGCACTCAGTTGGTCCTTAGAACCCCCAGGTGCCTCTCCCCTATAATTGGAAGACACAGAAAAAGACTCCTCCCAGAGCCTCTCTTTATAGAGGGCTTAGAGTGCCTAACCCTTCATTTCTCACCAGCTGTTCCCCTACATCTTGCTCCTTCAGTAGAAACATCTGGCACCTTTCCCCACCCACTCCCTTGTAGCTTCCTTTTTGAATAGTGTTATCTTCCATTAGATTGTAAGTTCCTTGAAAGCAAGAGCTGTCTTTCTCTTTCTTATGTGTAGCCTGAGCCCTTATGTTTATTGACTTTTGATTATCCATAGTAAAAATGTTAGCTTCAAAGGAGAGAAGGGGTATCTCTTTATAGGACACCAGAATTCAGAAGAGGGAATGGGAGGTGATGGCAGAAAATTTTGAGAGACAGAGAAAAAGAAAAGAGGGAGCTCAATGAATGTCCCTGATTTTCTCAGTAAAGTACAAGGTCAGGTTCTTTGCTCAGCAGAATGCGTAGAGGAGTAGAATGAAAAACTGATGAAGAGAAGAGAAGATTTGAAACAATCACTACAAAAAATGTAGAGAATCAATTAAAGAAGTATGAAAAGATTGACTTGAAACAGTGAGGATCCAGGAGTGATTACATAACATAAATTTGTAGTGGACCTCAGATGTTAATTTATTTTTCTGGCTATACTAGTACTAGCCATTCTTCAAAATTCCACTCAGGCTTCATCTCTAAAGATCTTTCCCTGATCATTCTAGTCTGAAGTGATTCTCCTTCTCTAAATTTCCCAATTAGCATATAAGCACATACCCATAATCTCTGCTGCTGGGGAGGCTTAAGTTAGCAGGTGTCCTAAGCTGAGAAGTTCCAAGCTGCAGTGGACTAAGTCAATTGGTTATCCATGATAAGTTTGGCATTAATCTGGTGAGTGTAATGGGAATGGGAATTTGAAGATCTTGCCTACCCCTTAATAAATCTAAGTTAATTTGAAGACCTTCCCTGCTTTGAAAATAAACTCTGCTCCCCTAATAGGCTGAATGTAATCACATGGAGCCTGTTGTAAGAGGAGTTTGCTGAAAGGTGGTGCAGAGACCACAGGAAGCTGGGAGTCAGAGCAGATACACACAATTGGGAGGAAAGGATGCTCCCAAGATAGACAGGCTTGTGAGTAAATATTGGTCTTGTATTGGTTTGTGGGAAGGCTAAAGAATGCTGTGGCTCTCTGTGCTGTTGTGGCTTATTAACTTCTTTACTACTATGATGGAATCAGCTTACTGGGTTGGGATTCTGTTTTCTGGTGTCCAAATAAATGTTTTGCTTCTGTCTTCTGTAAGGAGAATCTGTTATATTTTGTAATCAAGCACTATCCTGATATATTTACAGTTACTGTTGCCACTGTGAATATTACATTGGTGCTACATTTGGTGACAAGGATTGGATCATGAAATATTGGACCTCTAGTTAGAGGCAGAAAGGATTTAGAAGAAGAAATGACTATCCCAAGTTCCAAGGATTTACCTTATTCCTCCCTAGCAAGGGAGTGGTATAAAAGTACAGGGCTCTGTGAAAACTGGGAACTGAGGTTACAGAAGGGAGAACCTAGAGATTTGGAAACATGTTTGCAAAGAATACCAATAAAAACCTTGGTCGGAGTGGGAGGCAGTGTGTAGAAGGGACTGGTTTTTACTGACTGGTTACCATATTATGTGTAAGAATAGAGACAAGCTATTACAAGAGAAAACTCAAATGGAAAGGGAATTGGCTATGTTACACCATTCTGGCTCTCCTTTAGAAGAGAAAGCTGGAGGATTTCAGGTGGTAGAAGAGAAGGCTGTTATGAATTTGACTCAGAAAAAAAAGCAGAAAAGTAATAGGAGCAAAGTTCATACAGTTTGGATAGAGACTGAGCCTTGTTGCCATGACGACAACTGCCAGGAGAGCACATGAATACACAGCTATATAATGTTTCATGACTGACTTTTATGAAGGCAGAAGCTTGCCCCATACTGGGAAGAAAGCAAAAGAATCAGGGAGGCCAAAAAGAGTTCAGGGAGTTAATTTGATGATTTCACTCAGCAGGAGATTACTGATATATGAAGCAGATTCACTCAAAGAATGAGAATCCTTGGTGTCTTAGATGGCAGGAACCAGTGATGAAGGGGTCAGAGGATATGGGTAGATAGTGTGGACTGCTCAAACTTTATAGGTATTTGTGAGAATCCTTTTATCCAGCAAACTTTTAGAGATTTTCATATGGCAGGAGGTAACAATATGACCAATCTGATAGCTTTAACTGCTGATGGATGCAATATAATGTATCCCATTGATTCTATGTGGCCTAGTGGAGAGAGATCCTGGTACTTGCTTACAGACTGCATGAGAAAGTTGAAAGGAGTAATGAAAACTGCTATCATGGTTGGAGATGCAGATGTATATCATGATATCCCCTTTAGCAGTTTCTCAAAGAAATGTCATAGTGAAAACGATTCCTCCTGCTTATAAGCACATACTTACAATTCTACCAATTGGTAAACTATGGTACCCTCTTTCAGAGGTGCTGGATAAGATTTCACAGCTAAGTGACTCTGGGGAATAGGAAAAAGATAACTTTCCTTGAGATAGAAGAGTAAACGGCCAGTGGATTCAGAGTCAGAATAGATTGACAAGAAAAGAATGTTTACTGCTCTATTGAGAGAGCAGGGGTTGATTTTGGAAAAATTGATGGTATTCCAACTAATGAATTATATAAAATGTACAGAGATAAAATGCTTAATGTTAGATGGAATAGGCAAGTAAGAACTGCCCCTACAGATCCTCCTAAAACATTGTATCCAGTTCATCACATCTTCAGGAAGACATCACATACCATATCTGGGACAGATTCTAAGATCCTTATATAAAGTTACTCAGAAGAAATATGAATTTGATTGGGGACTTGAGCAGAGTAAAGTGTTTGAAGAAGCCAAGGCTGCTATACAGGGAGAATAGGAAATTGGCCAAGCCTCAGCTCAGATTAAAGAAACACACAGATGAGATTACAGACCCCATATAAATCTGACTATATATTGGAAAAATGGATCAAATACTGTAACTAGGGCATTAATTGATACTGGGGTGGAGGTATCCCCTTATTTATGGGAACCCCAATAAATTCAATCATGGAACTCCTATTACTATCACAGGACTGGGAGGGGCTGAAATATCAAGCCAGAAAAGTCAGACTAACAATGAAAATTGGACAGTTAGCTAAGAAAGAATATACTGTAGTGATTGTACCCATTCATGAATACATCATTGGAATAGATATATTGAGAGGCATGACCTTGAATTTACCTGAAGGAAGATACCAATCTGCACTAAGGAAAATAGGAATTAATACAATTTAGTGGGAAAAATTAAAATGGACCCAATTGCTTTACCTGAACCTTCTGAAGTAATTACTTTAAAGCAGTGTCATGTGCCAGGTGGGCAAGATGAAATTACTGATACTATAAAGGAATATGTTGAAGCAGGAGTGTTAGTCCCTATAACCACATGAAGAAATAATCCTGTCTGACCAGTATGAAAATCAGATGGGACATGAAGAATGACAGTGGATTATAGACAATTGAATAAGGTGACTCCTTCCTTGTATGCTGCTGTTCCAGATACCATCACCTTAATAGAAAGGATCCAGAAATATGATGGGACTTAGTACACAGTTATTGATTTAGCCAATGTTTTCTTTATCATCCCAAAAGATTATAAACAATGGGACCAGTTTGCTTTCACTTGGCAGGACAGACAATATACTTTCAACCACTTGCGACAAGAATATCTGCATAACCCTACTATTTGTCATAGGATTGTGACTGAACATGTGGATGAATTAAATGAAGCTGCCTGGTGTATGGCTTACCCACTACATTGATGGTATTATGATACAGGGAAAAAAATGTAAAAGAAGTAGAGAAGAGTTTGATGCTTTTAACTGAGCGTATGAAAAACAAAGTATATGGGAAATTAACTCTGCAATGATTCAAGCACCAGTTCAGAATGTAAAATTTTGGGGTATAAAATAGAATAAGGGATGCAAGAGATTCTTCCACAAGCCCCACAAAAGATTCAGGATTTTCCTATCCCCACCAATAGGAAAGAGGCCCAAAAGATTATAGGATTATTTGGATATTGGAGATATCACATACTGCATCTGGGACAGATTTTGAGATCCTTATATAAAGTTACTCAGAGGAAATATGAATCTGATTGGGGACTTGAGCAGAGTAAAAGTGTTTGAAGAAGCCAAGGCTGCTTTACAATTGACCCTAGATTTATGGCCTATGCTAAATGTCCCAGTGTAATTATAAGTATAGGATGATTTTACAAACTAGAGTTTATGGCAGAAACAACAAAGCCAAATTGTGCCTTTAGGGTTTTGGTCTAGGAAACTTCCTTCATCTGGAGTGCAATATACCTGTTTGAAAAACAGTTGTTAGCTGCACATTTGGCTTTGGTAGAGACTGAACAACTGACTCTGGGCAATGAAGTGATATTAAGGCCCTGAATCCAGATTATGACCTGGGTAAGGAGTACCCAAGCTTCTTATAGAATCGGACATGCACAAGAAGCCAGCATAGTTAAATGGAAATAGTATATTCAAAATAGAGCTAAAACAGGCAAAAGAAGAGTTTCTGCTCAGCATGAATCTATAGCAAACATCAATGCTGAGGGAAATGATACATCTCCTAAACCAAATCAGTAGTTGGTACAGTCCTTTGTAAAATGGAATGATGGATTAACTGAAGAAGAGAAGAAACAAGTATGGTTTACTGATGTGATAGCAAAATATTTGAGCCACAAAAGACACTGGAAAGAAGTAGCCTATAACCCATGTACTAGGTGGTCTTTGGAAAGTAGTGGGATAGGTGGAAGTAGTCAATATGTTGAACTTATGGTAGTATGTCAGTCATCAAAACAGAACAAGGAGAACAATGTCATGTATTTACTGATTCATGGGCAGTAGCTAATGGGTTAGCTACATGATGCCCATATGGAAAAAATCAGAACTGGAAAATTCATGGTAAACAAGTCTGGGACAAAGAATTATGGGATGATATATGGGACATGTCTTTCATTACTGATTTGTCAGTAGATCCTCACATGGTTCTCACCACACCAGAATATGAGTACAATGCACATGCTGATTGACTAACAAAGATTGCTTCTCAGCATATTGTCCCTACTCTGATACCAACTGATGATCCAGTACTAGCAAAAAGGGTCCATAAAACAGCTGGCCATTTAGGGGTCCAGGCCATACACCAGTGGGCACAAGATTGAAGTAATAGTATCTCTCATTCATTGTTAAAACAGATAGCAGAAGAATGTAATATGTGTCAGTTGGAAAAGGAATGAACTGTTCCGCAGATAGTAATAGGGGAGATAGCAAGGGGAAAAGTCCCAGGCCAAATTTGACAAATAGATTATATTGGTCCTCTACCACAAAATAAAGGATGCAAATTCATATATACTTGTGTTGACATCTATTCAGGTGTACTAGTGGCTTGTCCTTATAAGAATGTGGCCCAGAAAAACACTTACAGAACTCTAGATCTCATGAGTCTATATTATGGGACCCCAATGCAGATTCAAAGTGACAATAGGTCACATTTTAAAGGTAATGAAATGAAAAGATATTGATGTATCATATTCCATATTATCCACAAGCATCTGTGTTAATTGAAAGAATGAATGGTTTATTGAAAGAATAGTTAAGGAAGTTAAGTTCTAATAATTCATATCAACATTGGAAAGATAATTTGTTCACTGCTTTATGTAATTTGAACAATAGATCATTGGAAGAAAGTACACCTCTAGTCAGAATGATGACCCTAGGTCTGCAAATTAGAAAACAGCAGACATATAAGATCCCAAATATTGAGTATTAGAGTGTGGCAGAATATGTCCCAGCACCATATCCAGGAACATCTGGTTCAGCAGCACAAGATTTACATTGTTTAGAGGACTTTGGGTTAGATAGAAAAGAAGTAAGAAACATTTCTACTGGAATATGTATGAGAATCCCTAAAATCTATTCTGGATGGATATTACCTAAATCAGGGTTAGCAGCTCAAGGAATACATGTATTAGCTGGAGTAATAGATTCTAATTATCAAGGAGAAATTATCATGATCTTGCAAAATTTGGGTGAAGAACCCATACAGTTTTGTAAAAATGATAGAATAATTCAAGTGATTATTATTTCTTGTGAAACAATACCCATTGTAAAAACTGACCCTCCTTCTAAAATAACTATTAGAGGAACTAAAGGGTTTGGTTCTACTAATAGATAAAATTGGGAGTAAAGTATGGGTAAAGAGAAAGCTACATGATGTTCCAAAGGCTGTGGAGATTATAGTACATGAGAAAGACAATACCCATGGCTGTTGTCTATTCAGGAAAAGATGATTGTCAATTTGTATCCTTAACTCATATATTATACCATGAATGAGGTTATAATAGTGAGTTCATGGACTCCAGAGTCACAGCTGACCCCATATTTGTTTCTTTTTGGCTTTTTGGCTGTTAAACTTGTTTGTGAGATTTGTTTCCTGTAGGCTTAGTACCCTCCACCTGCAGATGGCTGATCACTTAAACCAGATGCAACCCCCCGTCCATGACTGTGATGTTCCACCCCTGGACCTGGCATCAACTGAGCTCCAAATGCCAGCTAAATAAATGACTTTTTGAATGAGACCTCTTGGACTTGGCATTGACCAAGCTCCAGATGCCAGCTAAAGAACTGACCTCTAGATTGGGACCTCTTGGGACATGGACAGCTCTACATCCAATTTCAGCTGGAAGTAGCTATAGAGAAGAGATCTTCGCCCCTTACCCCAAGATTTTAAGCCCTATTTGTTTGAGGGGGGAAAGATTAGGTGCTTGTGCCATAAGATATTGTTTAATGTGCTTATTTTCTATTATCCCTGTTACATTGTTGCAAAATTCTGTTATCACCAGTCACCCTTAAACTCTCATCAGTCAATGTAATGAAATGTATTGTTAAAATATTTTTGCTGTGTAAGGGACATGAAAGATCTTGGGGCCATATATAATGGTAATAAGAATTTGAAGATCTTCCCTGCCCCTCAAATAGCCTAAGGGAATTTGAAGACCTTCCCTGCTTTGAAGATATACCCTGCCCCCTAATAGGCTGAATGTAATCACATGGAGCCTGTTGTGGGAGGAGTTTGCTGAAAGGTGGAGCTGAGCCCATTGAAAGCTAGGAGTCAGAGCAGCTAGACATAGTTGGGAGGAAAGGACACTTTGAGGGAGACAAGCTTGTGAGTAAATATTGGTCTTGTGTTTGTTTGTGGGAAGGCTAAAGGATGCTGTGGTTCTCTATGCTGTTGTGGCTTATTAACTTCTTTACTACTATGGAATCAGCTTTTTGGTTTTGGGATTTGGTTTTCTGGTATCTGAACAAAAGTTTTGCTTCTCTCTTCTTTATGGAGAGTCTGTTATGTATTGTGATTGCACACTATCGTGGTATATTTACAGTAACTGTTGGCACTGTGAATGTTGCATTAGCACTACAGTGAGCCACCAGGAAACAGAACCATCAGATTTCCTAAGGAGGGTCCAAGTCATAAACAGAGCTAGTAAAAAGGTCCTGGGTTTGTCAAAATGGGACTAGGTGTCTGAGTAGCCCCTGTACTCTGAGCCTGGATCAGATAGAGACCTAATCTTTTTTTTTTTTTTTTAAGTTAGTTTCTTAAGGCAGGGATTGTTTTGCTTTATCTTTATTTCCCCACTTCTTAGCACAGTACCAAAACAGTAAGCTCTTAATACTTGCTTGACAAATGATTGACTGAAGGATTTCCTGTGGTGATTATTTTCTGTACAATTTATTTGACAGTGACTTACACACTGTCTTGTGATATCTATTTTACTGTTGCTTTGCATTGTAATTGAAATATTTTGTTGTTTGAACTTAACTAGAGGTGGAGCATTACAGAGTAAGACTTCAGGGATTATCTAGTACAGTATCCTTATGGTGTTTATATAATATCACAGAATCTAGAGCTGAAAGTGACATAAGAAATATCATTTCCATGTCCCAAGATTAAGAAACTAAGTCCCTGAGAAATTAAGTGACTTGTGTAAAGTCACGCAATATGTGCATTCTCTCTTATGGAGAATGGTCTTTTGATGGGACAGGACAACACAAAAATGACTAAGACAGAGTTGAAACCCAGATAAGAAGATGATAAGTGAACAACGAATTTCCTAGATGAGTTCAAGTTAGCCTGAACCAGATGAACTACACCATAGGTTAATGAAAGAACTGCCAGCTATGAATGCTGTACTATTCTCAGTGATCTTTGAAAAATTGTAGAGAATTAGAGAGATATCAAAAGATTGAAAAATTGTCCTGATAAAAAAAAAAAAAAGAAAGGAAAGAGACCAATCTATAAATAAGAGACCATTAAGCTTGACTTCAATCCCTGGCAAAATTCTAAATACCTATTTTAAAGGGGGAGGAGGTACTGGCAAATTTGTTAAAAGGGTAATATTAAAAGAGCCAGCATAGCTTCATCAAGAACATTTGAGGACAGATGACCCTTTTTTCTCTTGTTGATATGCTTTCTACAGATAGATGAGGGAAATATCACAGACATAGTTTGCCTAATTCTCTGAAAAAGATTCAATAAAGTCCCTCATTCTAATCTTTTGGAAGATATGAAAGATGTGAGTTAGATATTAATACAGGCAGATGGTTGAATGACTGTACCCAAAGAAGTCCACTAATCATTTGATACCAGCCTGCAGACTGGTCTTCAGTCAAATTCCCCAAAGGTCTGTGCTTGGATCTGGGCTGTTTAATAATTTTTTCGGTGGCCTTGATTAACACAAAACTGAACAGGACAGACAACACAGTGGAGAACTGAATCAAGATAGAAAGGAATTTTGACAGAGGATAACACAAAGGAAAAACGTAACAGAGATAAGTATAAACTCTTACTCTTAGGTTCAAAAGTCATGATCAAAGGTAGAAGATGTTAAATAGCAGTTCACGTAGAAGAATAAAAACAATCTGTAAGGGTTTTGCGGGGCAAAGGAATTCAACTGTAATCAACAGTGTTATATGGCAGGGAGGAAACCTACTGCAATATTAAGTTACTTTTAGAGGCATGACATTGAGGAATAATGAAGTGGCAGTCTCACTTTATTCTGACCTAGCCAGACCATGTTTTAGAATTGTTTTTGGTTTTAAGCACAATTTAGGTAGGGCACTAGTAATCTGGAGAGGAGATGAAAGAAAGCAACCAGCATGGCAAAGGTCCTTGAGTTCATGCCATTTAAGGACCATTTTAAGCAACCGAGGGCACATTTAGCATGGAGACCTGGAGGGAGGCTTAACTGGAACATAATGGCTATATTCAGGTATTTCAAGGGTCATCATGGGAAAGACGGTTTAGACTTATCCAGCTGGTCCTAGAAGGCAGGACTACGAATAAAGTTTAGGAAGTGAGAGAGAAGCAAACTTAGATTGGATGTCAGGGAAAACCTTCTTAACAATTAAGAGCTAATCCAAAGTAGGTTGGGCTGCTTCAGGAGATGATGGATTCTCCCTCGTAGTTTTAAAGCAAAGACACTGGATGACCACTCATAAGATATTATAGACTATTTAAAAGATATAGTAACAATATTGTAGACTACTTATAAGCTATTGTGACAATATCTTATAAGATATTGTTAAGGTGTCAGTTGGACAAGACAATTCGAAGTGCCCTTCCAACTATGAAATTACATATTTCTATGATATATTCTCTTTTTTTTAAATAAAATTTTGTTTCCCCCCAGTTACATGTAAAATTGATTTTTTATCTTTCATTTTAAAAAAATTTGAGTTCCAAATTTTCTCTCTTCTTCCCTCACCTCCCCCCCATGAGACAGTAAGCAATTTGATATAGGTTATAAATGTTCAATGATGCAAAACATATCTTCATATTAGTGATGTTGTGAAAAAAAGATACAGTTCCAAAGGGAAAAAAAGCAGCAAAAAAATTCAGAAAGTGAAAAATATCATGCATTCGGATGCCATCAGTCTTTCTCTAGAGGTGAATAGTATTTTTCATCATGAGTCCTTTGGAATTATCTTGGATCATTGTGTTGCTGAGAATAGCTAAGTCATTCACATTTGATCATAGTACAGTATTGCTGTGACTACATATAATGTTCTTCTGATTTTGCTCACTTCACTTTGCATTAGTTCATGTAAGTCTTTCCAGGTTTTCCTGAAATCAGCCTGCTCATCATTTCTTAGAGCAGTAATATTCCATTACAATCATATACCACAACTTGTTCAACCATTCCCCAATTGATGGGTGTCCCTTCAATTTCCAATTTTTTGATTGGAACAAAAAGAGTTACTACAAATATTTTTGCACAGATTTTCCCTCTTTTGATGTGATATCTTATCTTACCAGCCAGCCCATGAGGTCCTTCAGGATGGAGGCATTATCTTTAACATCTTTGTATCCTGAAATTGCACCTAGCATGATGCCTTGCTAGGGATTGTTGTAGATGGAGTAAAATGATAGATGCTCAATAAATGTGTTGATTTTATTTGATTTCCCTTTGTGCCCCAAGAGAATTAACATGTTTCCCACAGTACTGTACACCTAGGGACTGCCTCCTGCATCTATGCCTCTATCTCCTCTCAGGTGTATAATCTATTGATGTGTGGAATGAAAACAAACTCTTTTTACAGACACAGCAGGCATTGATTCACATGGAGGCTGTAGTTTCCATGGCCATCAACATATTTCTTGTTTCTCAGGCTTCTGAGATTAAATCAATGGCCTTAATGAACTATTCCAAAAACCTGTGAATTCTTCAGGCCCCCCCCCCCCCCTGACAAAATGAAGAACACATTTGTTGTTGTGGGTTGTTATTTGATGGAATGTTGGCTTTGTTTTGTTTTGTTTCTTTTTTTTTTTCAATTTCTGTGAGCCATGTGATTACTTCGATTACAATGAATAGACTAAGTGTCTTCTCTTTTTCATTACTGAGGTTAGGAGCAAGTACAGGTAATTTTGTCTTTTGTAAAGGAGACTAATTCACCTTTGGGGTTAGGATAAAGCTGAAAAATGGTCTTAATAATGCTGCCTTTGTGGCACTTAATGCTCATGGTTGAGTTTGTAGTTCATTAGTTCCCTTGGCTAGAAAAAAAAAATGGCATTCAAAAGGATGCCTAAATAGAAACAAAATGCCCAGTGACAAGGAGATGTGGCTGGAAGGCCAGTGGGAATGAACTTCAAGTTAAAGAAGGACTGCTTTCTTTCAGTCACAGAAATAGGTCATGCTACCTAAATAACACACTCTGAACAAGGTCACTCCCGAATTATCAATGAAACCCACAGGCTAAGTTAAGTCAAATGAGAGTGTTCTTTTAGTAATGGACTTTCTGCTACCAGGCCAGCCCATTCAGTGCCTCCCTGATGCTACTTTCCCTCTGAGACTTTCAAAGCATTGTTCATGCTGCTGTTCCCAAATGAGCTTCAATTAACAACACGAATGCCTCTCATAATCATGTCTGACCCTTTCTTTCTACTCACAGTCACCATCTCTAGCCTAAATGATTGCAACAGCTCCTTAATTGGTCTTCCTGACTTACTTCTCTCCCTACTCTTGTCCATTCAGCACATAGCTACCTACATTATTTTATTTAAGCACAAATTTGACCATACTTCTCTCCTGTTCTATAAATGAGTGGGGGGCCAGCTCTAGTTGTCCTGATCTACATCTTGCTACTGGACCCAGATGCCTCCAGAGGAGAAAGTGAGGCTGGTGACCTTGCACAGTCCTCCATCACTTAAACCCAATTCACTTACAAGTCATGGCATCATCTTCCTGATGTCATGGTCCTCTTCAACAACAAAGGACAAACAACAACAAAAACTAGCAGCTCACTATTGGCTCTAGGATGAAATATAAATTCCTCTATCTAGCTTTTAAAGCACTTCACAGTTTGATCTGAGCTTATTTTTCCAGACTCATTGTATATTACTCTATCCCCACATACCCCTTCCCCACACCCTAACCCTGCACTCTGTGCTCCAACCAGACTGGATCTCTCACACACTCTACCTTCCAAATATGTGCGTTTATACTGACCATTTCCCATGCCTGGAATGCACTTGCTCCCTCTTCACATCTGCCTCATAAATCTCCCTGTTCTCTTAAGATACGGTGTAAGCACCACATTCTACAATAAGTCTTTCCTTATCTATCCACCAAGTGTGGTGCCTTCCCTCCCAAACTACTTAGTATTTACCCTATTTCACCATCTAATCATCTCATATTTTACACCTATTTTTTTAAAAGAAAAAATGGGACGTAACCATTATGTGAAGCATTTTTTAAAAAATATACCATAAAAATAATTCATTACTAAACTTTCTTTGGTGCAAGATTAGAATGCACAGAATATTCGTGGGTATATGTTAAAACTGAATACTGACGATGCACGTGTACTGAGAATTCTAGTTTCCTGGGACTCGCAATGTGCAAGAAATAAATGCGTATCCATATGCCGCTGGTGAATACATTGCAGCTCTGTTTGCTTTTTAAGCAACATGAGGAGCAGAATTATACCATGCAATGATTACATGATGAAAGGTTATAAAGCAATTTTGGGACTGAAAAAAAACAGGGCACAATGATTATGCAGTGAAATATGGTAACTTCTTTGTTTTTATTCATTTAATATTCGTTTTTTTTATATACACACTTGGTATCTCCTCTATTAGAATATAAGCTTCCTGAAAGTAGAGTTTGTTTCATTTCTTGAATTTGTGTCTCCAGTATCTGGCACACAGTAGGCACTTAAGTGTTTGGAGGTTGATAATCATAAAATTTGAGAGCTAGGACTTTAGAGGTCATCTAGTTGTAGTGGAAAAAAACCTACTGTCAATAGTTTAAATTGGTAGGTTGGTTGTTGTCCTTCCTTCTTTTTTTCTGTCTTTCTGGAGGGGGGAGGGCAGGACAATTGGGGTTAAGTGACTTGTCACAAAGCTAGCAAGTGTCTGAGGCCAGATTTGAACTCAGGTCCTCCTGACTCCTGTGCTATATTCACAGAGCCACCTAGTTGCCCCATTGTCTTTCATTCTTGAAGAGGACTAAAATCACACCAATAAGAACTTGGAGGACTACCACAAGTTGAACTCAAATAGTCCACATGAACATTTGGAGCAGGGAGGTCTCTAAATTTGTGCATCTCAAGTTTCTTTGGAGCTACTGCAATTCTGCTTTGCTCACAGTACTTTGTTGTTGTAGTGGAAAGAAAACCATTGTCAACAACTTAAATTACAAGCTAGTAAATGCTTTTTTTTCATCCATAGTTTTAAGTCAAGGTATAAGGTGCTATCAGGGAGAGAGTACCAGCATAAGATAAGATATATATAAAAAAATGTTCATTCATGTCTGATTCTTCATTACCTGCTATGGAGTTTTCTTGGCAGAGATACTGCAGTGGTTTGCCATTTCCTTCTCCAGTGGATTAAGGTAAACAGAGGTTAACTGACCTGTCCAGGGTCATCCAACTAGTGAGTGTCTGAGGATAAATTTGAACTCGAAGCTTCCTTAATCTGAGCCCAGAGCTCTAGCCACCAAGCCATCTAACTGCCTCTGATAAGAGTAAGACATAACTGACTTCAAGTCTTGCCCCTGAGACATAGGCCATGTGATACCAGGCAAGTCACTCAACTTCTCATTGAACTACATAATTATTAATGATTATAAAGTTGTAGAGAAGGTGCCATCCTACAATGACATAGTGAATTCCCTCACCTAGGAGTCCCCTATATAAAGAATATTGTTGCTATATTATAAAGGTCCTTTATATATGAAGCAGTTTAGTCATGTAAAAAAAATTCCTGTAAAGCAAAATACTCACGTTGGATGTCAAAGGAAGAAAGTAATTACTGTTGGGGCAGATGAATATTTCTGATAACTAAAAGTTTATTTTAAATAAAAACTTCATATATGTGTATGGAGAAAAACACATATTTCAAAGATGGTTTGTGCAGTGAAATCATAGGTTCAGTCCTTATTGACATCCCTACATGACTTATAGGTCCCAAGATCCCCAAGTCCCCATAGTCATACTTGAGAGAATTCTGTGACAAATCCACTTCTGGCACGTGCTATAGGTTGCCAGCACTTGGACCTGAACTTGCTGTCCCCACTGTCGGTAATACGATCAATAAAATTGCTGATGTTGGCAATTTCAACTTAGCTTCCATTGCACCTTTTGATGATTTTAATTCAGATCATAATATTCTGTATGTTTGTCATATTGACGGTCATATTGTCCTTCAGTTTTTGAAAATGTCATTGCTGACAATCATTCCTGTCATTGGACTTTCCATGGCAACAGCATTTGGCTGGTGTAAACAGCAGTAAATGATATGTTCGAGTTCTTCAATGAGAGGGTTGACAGGCATTTTAAACTGGGTTTAAAAGCACTTCAAGTTCTGGCATCATCAGCTTGACCTTAAGCTTCTTCTCCAGTCTCTGAAGGAGACTTTTTAAGACGTTGTCGAAGGCCTGAACTGTGTATCTGAGACTTTAAAAGATCTTCCAATCACCCAGAAAGCAATCTTTCCATATATGTTTACCCCAAGTTGCTGGGTGAACCTCTGATTTCTTAACACTCTTGTTTTATGTGGAAAACAACAACCACCATGGTAGGCTCAAAGCTCTGGGATTACTTGAGTCAGTCAAAATCACCTGTTCAGTCTTAAATTACTGTCTCTCAGCCTTTTAGTCTTTGATTCCTATTCTTTGTGTTAAAGTCAGGAATCCGAAGGCAAGGCAGTTATCATGACATTCATAGGCATTGACTTAGTTCCTAGAACTGATTTTGGATTTGGTTTAAAAGAGCTAAGCCCAAGATCCCTGGAGCTCACATTGATAATCTGAGCTCCAGACGTCTAACAGTGGAGTATGAATTTGTCTCAAGAACAATATACTCAGCAAAGCAATTACCGTCACTCAGTATACATTTTAACTAACAATATTTATTTCTCCGAGGACTATAATATCACTAGGGTGTCTTCATCTGCTGTTGAGGTTTGTGATTTCTGGATAGTAATATGAGTTGTATAACAAAAAGACAAGTTACACTAAGTTTAATCCTAGGCTTAAGATACTAATTCATACATATACATATATATAGATGTATACACACACATATACAGGTTATATATATATGTGCATATATGTACTATATATTATTGAGTATTACTATATTAATATTAATTAATTTTAATATTTTTAATTTTAATATTAATTAGTATTAATTTTGAATATAAATCTATGTATTAACTAAATTTTATATTTTTATGACAGCATGCCTAAGCATCCATATAATGCAATAAGGTGCAAGATTTAAAACAGAAAGGAAACTCTAAGCACATTTATGATGTTCTACTTTTTTTCTGATAGCTGATGTTCAAAATCAAGTTTAGGTACATCACTAGCTTAAAATTTCAACTCATTCAGCAGTTACCTTGAAGCTTGTAGCTTAATCAGCTGGAATCCATTGCTGTTGCTTGAGTTTGAATTTCCCTGATGTTGCTAGCAGGCTTTCGATTTAGCAGTGAGCATTAGTAACTTAGATGCTATAGACTTTAATCTCTGCTGTGATCGTCCCTAACCACACAAAAACTATTATTGTCCAACTGTGGGAGTAGAATTCAGTTCAATTCACCAAATATGTATCGATCTTTTCTTCCCTTCCCCTCTAAAATTAAAAACTCAAAAGCAAGATCAGTCATCGCAGTTTAGGTGGACTCATATGTTAGCCCTTTATCTTTAGAAGAATTAACTTGGTGATTAATTAGCATGCCTCATATTTCCTATAGTTTCTTTTCCTCATATGACAAGTACTAAGAGTAATATTATAGCTGGTGGGTATAGAGCATCCCTTGATTAAGATATGAGCACCTTTAGGACAGGTTCTGTTTCACTTCTGTCTTTGTAGCCACATCAACTAATATAGTATATGGAGCATAGTAGGTGCTTGTTAAATACTATTGATTGATCTTTAGTTTCCTAGTTCAAACTATGGTGAGTGTTTGTGTGTGTGTATGTGTGTGTGTGTGTGTGTGTGTGTGTGTGTGTTTAACAGACCTATGGGCAAAGTAATTCTATTTGGGTCACTGTGAAAGTGACCTTCATGGTATTACAGTTGTAAAGTCCAGATTCTCACTGGAGTACGACTGGGCTTCACAACAGATGGTCTGCTCTTGACCTCTTCTTCCAGATAGACTAACTTGTGAAACAGGTCTATTTTAAAGGTAAGAGTCTTAACCAAAGAAACCTTACGTCAACCTGGGAATAGCTTTGGATTTATGGTCTAGGCCTGAAACCACCCAAGTAAAAACGATATGAACGACTAGTATACCTCGCTCCCTTTCCACCAAATTCTTAAACAGATTGTAAATGGGATAGTGCCTGGTACCAGTATTTCTAACACTTTGGAAAACACTGACTTAAATCATCCATGCATCATTGAATGGCAGTCAATACTCTGAAAAAAAGAAAACTTTCTGCAAGAAAACTCTAATGAGATGTGGCTTTGGACCTATTGCAGCAAAATGGCTTCCCAGCCTATACAAAATACTGCCTGGAAGAGTTCACTCCAATTATTAACAAACAAGAGAGCATCATGACTAGGTTTCTGGAAAGTGATAATTCTCTCTTTTCTAACCTGGGATTTTTTTTATATATATATATTTTTGCCTTTCTCTCAAAACCTCTATTAGCCATGACTTGTCACTGGATTTTTAATCTCCTCAGCCCTGACTATCAAGTAAGGAAAGCAGCCCCATTGGCAAGCAGACAGGGGTCTGGGAAGGCCTTCCCATTCCCAGCTGGCCAGTGGAGCCGGAAGCCTGGCAAGGCTGTCTACGAGCCGTCTGGTGAGGGAAATAGGAGAGGCGAGGAGGCGGCTCAATTCCCAGCTGGCAGGTCCTCTGGAAGGTGGGCTCCATTCCCTTTGGCTTGGGAAGTGGAACAGGAGGCCAAGAAATAAGGCTTAGTTCCTGTCAGCTTGTCAGCTTGCTTATGGGCTTCCTTAGTTAACTGAGGCAGGAAGATGGGTGATGGAGTACAAGCAAGCGACAGACTGGCAGCTGAGCAATAGAGAAGGGCTGGGATCAGACTGGCTCTCGCTGGCTCCACTGGGGTCAGACCCTTGCTGCCCAATGCCTTTCTCATTTCAAAGGAAATAGATGACGAGTGAGGCCATGTGGTTTAAGGGGGTTATTATTTGTGGAATTTTTTTTTTTGCTACTTTTGTGTTTCTTTTTTTTTCCCCCTGGGGAAATAACTATAGACTCAAAGTGTAAAGATTTGCATTTCAAAGCTTAGCAAACCTCCCCTCTGCAGTCTTACCTAAGAATAAATGGCACCAGGTCTTAAATTTAAGTTCTGATTTTTTTTCGTTTTACAATAGGCACTGTATGCTTTTTTAAAAGTTGGTTGAAATGAATAATATTTTAAATTTGAAAAGGGACCTGTGTACCTTGAAGGAAATGTTCATATGTACATGTAGTATGACTTTAATGAGTGCCTATTTTAGACAAGCCACCTAGTAAATGTATAATCAACTCTACTTATTCAAAGAAAAAAAAATGTGCTGACATTGGGGCATATCAAGGTAACGCTTACTTTGAAGTTTGGTGACAGCAAGTCCTCTTTTTCATTATTTGCTTTGTTGATGTGTCA
>CM053589.1:26954862-27038698 GCA_028646515.1 Pseudochirops corinnae | reverse complement strand
AGCCCACACTTTAATAGCACTTTTAGGTTTACAAAGTGATACACACACAGTGTATTTATATCTATATCTATATATCTATATATATATATATACACATATGCACACACATACATAACATACATGTGTATAATATATATGTATAGAGAGGTGTGTGTGTGTGTGTGTGTGTGTGTGTGTGTGTAAAATTTTATTTGCTCCTTACAATACCCCTGGAAAATGTAAGTTCTTTTTCTTCAAGGTGGGAGTGGGGGAAACCTGTGCTTTCGTGTGTGAACTAAACTATCAGTGCGGAAGCTCCCTCCATCCCTCCATGGTGTAGATAAGTAATTCATCAGTAATTTATAGTCTGAGAGAGTTGCCTGGGGGCACTGAATTCCTTACTCAATCGAAGACCATGAAAACCTGTTTTAGCAAAAGATAAAACAGCTGTGGGGTGGAGGTGGGAAGTACTGTCTTTCTGTTTAAAACAAAGCCTGGTAAAAGTCTGATATGATTTTCCTCCCCCTCATAAGCCTGTAAACAGCTGCATTCTCAGGATCAGATTCTCATTCTGGGTAATTCAATCTCACCATTTATTCCTGTCTATAGCTCAAGACTTTTGCAGAAAGAACAGTCTCTTTCAGTATATTCCAAAATATTTTTTCATCTGTATAATTAACACTTGGGTTAAACTAGAACTTTAGAACTATAACCACTCATGGTGTAGTTGGGGCAGGGGGTGACTTGGGATCTTATAGGTTTTTTTGTGGCTATGAAAATAAAAATTCACTGCCCTAAAGTTGGGCCAGCTCTGGCTTTTCTCCTACTTGTTCAGATCAACTACATCAACATATGTGGAGTTGTTTTTCTAGAGTAGTCCACAAACTTTGGTTTATTTTAGTCAAGGCTACATTATTCTACACAGAGGTGACCAAACATATTTGACCTACAGCTTCCGTTTAAAAAAAAAATTACTCAGCACCCCCCAGAAATCTACTTTTTTTAACCCTTTGATAATTTTTTTCAAAAATTTGTACCATTTCAAAAAATAATTTTTAAATGATGCATCTTAATTTCCAGCATTGAAATTTTGATGATGCAATATCGTGTCATGTAACAGTATAGTATCATATTATAAATAAGTCCAACACTTGCTTATTAAGACCTGTTGGTGGACTTGACCATTCATGGGTTATAACTTGCATTTTGTGTGTTTATTTGGAAAATAATTTAATCACTACAACTTTTAACTCTGTTATACAAGAGATGAAACATGGATGAATGGTTTTTAAAAATGTTCTTATCTTCTCTTCTTTCAGCTCCTACTGCCCCCCTATTTTTATCTGACGCTCCCCCTGGAATTGTTCCAGAACCCCAAAGGGAGCTGTAGCACCCACTTTGAGAACCTTTGGACTAGAGGACAATCAATTCATCTCAATCAAGCAAAGACTTATTGAGTAACTATCATATGTGAATCAATTCTATTCAATTATTTAAGTCCTTACATTTATTTATTTATTTAAACATTTATTAAGTTCCTGCTGTGTTGTAGACACTGTACTAAGTCTCAAGACATTGAGCCAAAGATGGAAATAATCCTTGCCCTCAAGAAACCTACCTTCTACTGATGCTTATTTGTATTGGAGCAAGGTTGGGGGCAGAAGATCCAGAACCATGATTTCCTCAATCTTCCTCACATAAGGCACTTTATCTCCAACTCTGGGTATTTTCCCTGACTGTTCCCCATGACTGGAACTCTCTCCCTCATCATCTCCACCTCTTTGCTTCCTTAGCTACCAAAATCACACAACCAGCACATACCAGAGGAACGACTGCAAGTCCCAGGTGTTCTAGACTCCAAGTCCCAGGTCTTTACCCATTGTGCCATGCTGCCTCTGGAAGCACATATTACCATTTTGCATATGAAGAAACTGAGTTTCAGTTAGGTCGAGTGAACTACAGATAGCTACGCTGTCACTGAGTAGGAAAAGTAGAAATCAAACTCAGAGCCTCCAAATTCAGGTCCAGTACGCTTTCTATAATATCACGTCATCATTCTGGGTTGTCCTCCATTGAGGATAAGCTGGCAAATTTTTAACAATCAGGTCTCCAGAAAAAAAAAATGTGCTTGCTGAAAATTTAACAAATGGCTCTCCAAAGCCAAGAGGAGCTGGCTCCAGCACACCTCATCCTCATCTCTTCTCCCATTAGAGAAGAAAGTGAAGGGATATATTGACCTTTTACCAAATCAACAAACATTTACAAAGCAGATCTTATCTGCAGGTGCTGTACCAGGCACTGTAGGGCATACAAAGAAGTCTGTGGAGCAAAAAGCACTGTGGAGCAAAAAGCATATGGAACAAAATATTGCTAATATCACAAACATATGGTTGGATCTGGTCCCTTGTTGGCAGTATAGGAAACTCACAAATTCACTTGATGCCATTCTCCTGGGCTCTTCCTACATCATTTTTTAGGTTCTTCTTTTCTACTTTCCTGGTCCTGTTAGAGTCAGGGTTTCCTTTATATCATGACTTAAAGACAATAGGATTTCAGTTTTATTTTTCTTTTAAAGCTGGAAGGGAATCTAGATACCATCTGGCCCAAGCCCCTCATTTTTGAGATGAGGAAACTGAGGCCCAGAGTTGCTAAGTGATTTTCCCAAAGGCACACATAGATTGCACCCTGGTCTTCTGCCTGCAGTTCAGTGTTCTTTCTGCTGGTCCAGACAGACCTTTAGTTCTTCCAAAAAATGTGAGGAATGAGGGTAAAAGCAGAATCTAACTTGCAAACATTACATGCTTAAGGGAGAGAAATTTGAAAGGGAGATGGGATGGGGGTGATCTGTGTGTAAGTCAGAAAATAGTTTAGAAATGGAAAAGACGTTAACAGCTGACATTTATAATCAGGGTGTCTGAAAAGTCTCATCAAATTTTCATCTTGAATAGTTTTAAATCATACTAAGACTTTTGGGACACCATGTATGTTATTGGTATGTGCCTTCTGATTTGGGCCTCAAGAAAAAGAAATCCTAGTAGGTAGCTTCTAAAGGTATTATCTTCCCATTTTATAGAAGAAGAAACTGAAGTCCACTAAGTTTAGGAGATTTGCTAGTAAGTGTCAGAGGCAGAAAATTAATTCATACCTCCCTGGTTCTAAGCCCAACAATACAATGGCATCATGCCATGCTATATCTCCAAGATAGTTTTATTTGTTCTTCTGTTGAAATGAATGTGTTTCATTTTTTTTCAAAAGGTTTCAGGAAAATGAACTCTTTTCACTAAAACTTAAAATTGAAAATTTTGTCTAAAAACTATTTTTTTCCACAATGCCACATGACCTTGAAAATAGAAAAGATAGATGAGAGGGAGAGATGATGATGATGATGGTGATGATGATGATAATGAAGATGGATGCATAAATAGATGATAGATGATAAACTGCATAGATAATCAGATATGTGATTTTATTGGTATAAGCAACTTCTACTGAGGATATAGATCAGCACCTTCTTTGAAATTTAAAAGCTTAGAGAATTATAAAGGGGAACTGAAAAGTTGGCTAACTTGCCTAGGATCACACAGCCAGAGTCCATCTGAGACAATAGTGGAATCTGACTCTTCCTGACTAGAGGAACAGCCCATCATCCACTAAGCAAAGCTGCTCTAAACAGTTTTGTATCCCACCTTAATAACGTCTGCAGCTTACTAAGCAACTGGCATATGGTGCTAATGTGAGGTTCACTCAAATGGACCATTTAACTTTATACAGGTTATGCATTGCTTTTCATGGTCACAGAATCCACCTCATGCTGGTCAGCTCCCTTCCAAATAAAGGCCATTTGAAGATGGTTAAGATTTTGTAATGGGTTCAATATGACCACGTAAAAGGTTAAGGAAAGAGGAGAGCAGAGAACAAATCATATATTTTACTGATGGAAAGCCTCTTGAGGACAGGAACCATACCATGAACATAATAACTTGATAAATGTCTATCAAATTAAATTGTTGAATGGTAAATCCATAGTTATCTTTATCAAGAAGCCATGTAATTGAAACAGCCCTGGATTTGAAGCCAGAGGGGTTGTTTTGGAGATTGAGCTTGTCTACTTAGTAACTGAGTGACCTCAGTGACCATTAGGTCTCCATGAGGCTTCAGTTTTCTCATCAATAAGAACAGTGGTATTTTCCCTACCCTACCCATCATACAAGGCTATTGGGAGGATCAGATGGACATGATATAATGAGAAAGATCCTGGCTTTGACATGAGAGGAGCTGTGTTTGAATTCCAGTTCTGCCACTCAATATCTATAAAAGGTTAGGTAAGTGACTGAATGACATCAAAAAAAAAAAAACCAACCACAATAATAATAATAATGGGAATTGGAGGAAGAGGAGAAGGAGGAGGAGTACAAGTAGTAGTAGTAGTAGTAGTAGTAGTAGTAGGTAGTAGTAGTAATGGTAATAGTGGTAGTAGCAGTAGTAATAGTAGTAGTAGTAGTGGTAGTAGTAGTAGTAGTGGTAGTAGTAGTAGTTATAGAGTAGTAGTAGTAGTAGTAGTAGTAATAGTAATAGTGGTAGTAGCAGTAGTAATAGGAGTAGTAGTAGTAGTAGTAGTGGTAGTAGTGGTAGTAGTAGTAGTAGTAGTGGTAGTAGTAGTAGCAATAGTAGTAGTAGTAGTAGTAGTAGTAGTAGTAGTGGTGGTAGTGGTAGTAGTAGTAGTAGTTATGGAGTAGTAGCAGCAGCAGCTAATATTTAACAGTGCCTTAATGTTTGCAAAGCATTTTACATATATATATATATTTGGATATATATATGCATATATCTTTGTTTTTCATGTATCTTTTTATCTTCTCAGTAACACTGCAAAGTATTATTATAATTTCATTTACAAATGAGAAAAGGGAGGCTGAGCCAGTTTAAGAAATTTGCCCAGAATCATATAGCTAGTGAGTATCTGAGGCAGAATTCAAACTCAGGTCTTCTTGACACGTCTAGCACCTTGTGTGACCCTGGTCAAGTCACTGTTTGCCTCAGTTTCCTCCTCTCTAAAGTGGAGATAACAGCAACAATTTACTTTCCAGGGTTATTGTGAGGCTCAAATGAGACAATATTTGTAAAGTGCCGACCACAGTGCCTGAAATTAGAGATGCTTTCGAAATGTTAGGTATTATTATTATTATCATCATTATTGTTATTATTATTATTATTATTATTATTATTACCTCACTGTGTTGTAACTGAGCTTCAGTGCCCTCATCTATAAAATAAAATGATTTAATGAGATGACTTCTAAGGTCCTTTGTAACTCTAAATCTATGAATTATGTATAGAAAGTGCTTTGTAACTATAAAGGATTATATACATATATGCTATTATTGCACAAAGGACAGTTGTTACTGTTATAAATAAACCCAGGTTCTATTTCATTTTTAATGAATTGTTATGGCAGTATCAACAGCATTCCACTGAAAGATGACCAACTCATTGGCTGACTTTTTTGACACTCTAACAGACCATTTTCTGCACAATCAATCTGATTAGGCATGCCATCAATCTCTGGTGTTGAGAATATGACAAGAAAACAGTGGAACCACCATTTTTAGTACCAGATATTTTATCAAATAGGTATGACCTCTGGCTTTAGATGGTGGAAAAATTCTCCAAGCCCACAATCAAGTCATGTAGGCAGATTGATGACTTGTTCTCCTTATAGCTATAAGAAGCCACTTTAAAGTTCTTGTAAAATGAAATTTTGACCTTTAATATTCAAATATATTATATGCCTAGTATATGCAAGTTACTGTCCTAGAAAATGGGCATTCAATTTTGTTCAACAAATATTTGTTAAACAGATGCTATGTGCCAGGCCTAGATCTAGGTGCCAGAGATACACAGATAGATGGATAGATTAGATAGATAGATAGATAGATAGATAGATAGATAGATAGATAGATGGATAGATGGATAGATAGACAGACAGACACACAGATAGATAGATAGATAGATAGATAGATAGATAGATAGATAGATAGATAGATAGATAGATTGACATAGATATAGATGTATGACACGTGGCCAATAACAAGACTTGGTAACAGGTTGGATATGAATATGCAGAATGAGTCTAAATTAGAAGTTGAGGATGATACCATAGTTGTGAACCTATGTGCCTGGGAGAAGGATGTTGCCCTTGACAGTAATGAGGAAGTTGAAAAGAAAGAAGAAAGATAATGAGTGCTATTTTGTACATAGAGTTGGAGATGTCCATGGAATATACATTTCAAGATGTTCAAATGGCAACTGGTAAAGTGAGACTAGAGCTCATGAGAGAAATTAGACATGGTTCCATAGATCTGGGAATTATCTGTATAGAGATGGTCATTGAACACAAGAAAGTTGATGAGATAGTAGAGAGGGAAAAGAGAAGAGGGCTGAGGACAGAGTCTTGGGGAATGCAAGGTTGGTGGATGTGAACTGGATGAAGATGAAAGGAGACCAAGGAGCTGTAGGACCCATAGGAAAAGAACCAAGAGAGGACCATGTTACAAAGACCTAGAGAGGAGAAAGAATCCAGGAGAAGAGGGTGTTCAACAATGTCAAAGACTGCAGAGAGATCAAGAAGGATAAGGAATGGGAAAAGGTTATTGGATTTGGCCATTAGGAGTTTATCAATGACTTTGGAGAGAGTAGTTCAGTAGAATGATGAGATCAGAATCCAGACTGCATAGGGTTTAAAATTAGAGAGAAGAGAGGAAGTAGAGGCTGGAAACATTGACTTGAACTTGGCTTTTGTGTGAAAAATGATATTTGGAAATACAAACACACTTTAACTTATTAATAGTCACTAAGGCAATCATTCTCTTTTACTAATATTTACTTATGTCATAAATTTAAACTAGAGTGAGATTAGGTAAACAATTAGTTTTCTTGAAATGTAAATACCAGATAATTAAGGAACCTAGTTGACTGTCCTCTATAGTCCTTAGCAATAGGAAGTATCATGAAGGAATATGGTTTGGTATCTATCCTAGCTAGAATCAGTGGATTACTTTCAACCTTTCCTGAAAGAAGTAGTAGTCTAAGAATAAAAAGGTAATAGCTATATTGCTACCTAAGTGCTATACCTCCAGTATTTGTTTGTTTGTTTTTAAGAATGGAGGGTCAGGAGCCAGGGAGGGATGGAACATTGAAAGGAAGGAAAGATTGAAGAAGGCAATACATTTTAGGGAGGATAATTATAGACTGAAGGATGATGAGAATGCTGCAGGTCATGGTGATCCTACCCTGTTAGTGTCTGTGAAAGGGAAAGGCAGTATTTAACTTGGAAAAGGAAAACATAGGAGATATGATAGTTACTCCCGAGTGTTTGAAGGGATGCCATCTGGTGGATGCAGTCTACTTGGTCATAGAAAAAAGTAACCAAGGGGAAAGGGGTAGAAGTTCTAGAGCATCAGGTTGAGCCTTGCTGTAAGGAAAGACTTCCTAAAAATTAGAGAAATTTAAAAAGCAAAATGGCCTACCTTAGGAGGTAGTGGATTCTCCTCTGCTATAGGAGAGGAACAGGAGAGATGAGAGAGGGAAGGGGAGAAGGGAGGGGAAGGAGGGAAAGAGAAAAAGAGAGAGAGGGAGAGGGGAAGGAAATATTTAAGACTTTACTGTGTGCCAGGTATTAAGAAGAGTAAAAGAGGTAGGAAGGATTTTCCACCGCTTTTCCTAAATAATCCACCTTATTGCTCTTCCTTTCCTTCAAATTCCTACTATTCTGATAGGACATTCTACACACTTCACACTTCATTACATGCATCTTGTCTGCTATTCAGCTAATCAGTTTGACATATTTTATGTAGATATAAAGGTATGGCAGGCTGTTACCCAGCATGTAACTGACCAACCTCCTTGCCTCCCTCTGCTGCTCTTAAGAGAGCCAGCATCGCCAAGGTAAGGGAAATGTGGGTCTGGTGTCCTGAGTGTCAACGAAGAATAGATTTTCCCATAAACAGAGTGTTCAGGTGTCAATGAAATAGAAATGTATTCTAGGTACAATAGGAGTCCAATAGGCTTCCATGAGCCAATTGGGAACCTAACCCTATCCACCTTTTATAATATAGTGTCTACAAGGAAAAGTGTTCTGATTTCTAAACAGCAGGTTTATAAATTAACCTTGAAAACAAAACCTATTTGTAGATGAAAAATGTGGCCTGTACTGCTGATTACTTGATTGACCGTAGATTACTCTTAGACCCTGCGTGTAACAAAAAGCAAATAGCATTATTAGAGGTAAGATATAAGATGAGGAAGAAATAAGGAGAATAAAGAGAAAACTAGGGGTGGGTGGAGTGGCCCTGGGCCATCAAACCATGAAGACCAGGTTCCCATCACTATGGCATCCCTGTCCTCTGGCCCACATTCCCCCATACTTCTACCATGCCCCCTTCTTATGACCTCCCCCCCTGCTTTTCAGGGGTTGGCCTGGTGAAGGACAGATTCTCTGGAGGTTAGGTTATACCTTCTCATCATATGATTATGTTTGCATAGGGACAAAATGTCCTAGGAACCTGTGCCACACATTTCACATATACCTTGGACTCACAGCAAGGAAGCTGGGAGCCTCTTCCTGTCCCCACACCTCCATGTACAGGGTAGGGTTCTGGCTTTTCTCCTCAAGGCCATTGTGTGCCAGAGATTATATGCACAACCCACTTCTGTTTGGGCTGGGTGTCTGAATTCCTTGTAACAACTCTGCATTTAGCAGGATGAGCAGAAAAAGGGGCTAGTTCAGGCCAAAAACTCCTATCACATAATACTTCCAAGCTCCTGGCTTTAAAAATAAATTCAACCTAAACTTCATCATCTTCTACTCCAGAGTGGTCTCTGTTTGTAGCATCAAAGTAGCCTAGCACTTAGTGCTTGGGGAGGTTAAGTGCCTTTGGTAGATCTGAAAAGGGTTAGGGTAGAGTGGAGAAAGTAAGAAACATTTTAAGCTCTTAAGGCTTTTTCAGACACCTGCTACAATTATTTGCAATGGGACATTTTCCCATTGTGCCTTATCTCAAGCCCTTCCAAGAGCTGGAAGATTTGGAGACTTGATTCTACTTGCATGCATTTCCTTTTCCAGACACCTGTCTCAGAAACCCACGCCCCTGCTGGCTCTCAGGTCCATTAAGCTCCTTCCGTAAATATGCAGGCACTCTCCTGAATAGAAATGCCCATGCTTCTCTGGTCAGGCAAGCTATTGAGACCTTTCTGAGTTCCCACTGTGCATAGAACATTACACTAGTTGTCTCGGAGAAATACAAAAAGGACAGAAAACTGTGTTAGAGATGAAGAACACTTTTACAGAACTTAAAAGGTAGAAATTAATATAATGCAAATTGATTGAATAAGCAGAGAAGGTTGGGGGAGGAGGGAAGTGAGAATAGAAGAGGTAAAGAAGTGAACAGCCAGGGGAAATTAATCATTGAAGCCTTCCTGGAGGAGGTTATTTTTCAAAAGGTAAGGGAAGCATATTGGGGAACATTCCTTGTGAAGATCAGAATGTACAAAGGTGGTGGACCAGCATTTAACAAGGCATGTGTGGGGGATGAGAAGCACACTGATTTGGTCAAAGCTATTGAATTGCACAAGGTGGAGGGGGGGGGAGGGGAGGTGTGACAGTATCTAGAAATGAGACTGCTGAGGTCAAGGGAAGCTGTATGAAAAAGGAAAGGCTTGTAAAACCTGAAGAGCTCCATGAATCATTTGTAGTCATCATTTTATTTTGCAGTTTCTTCAATGCTGGTGCCTTCCCTCTGTTGATTGTCTCCAATTTATCCTTTATATGCTTTATTTCTCCATAGTTGTTTGCCTCGTCTCCCCCATTAGATTTTTTCCCCTTTTCTTTGTATCCCCTGTGCCTAGCACTGTACTGGGCACGTGTATTGTTTAGTTGTTTTCTGTGGTGTCTGACTCTTTGTGACCCTTTCTGGGGGGGTTTCTTGGCAAAGATACTGGAATGTTTTTCCATTTCTTTTTCTAGCTCATTTGACAGATGAGGAAACTAAGACAAATAGGGTTAAGTGACTTGCTCAGGCTCACACAGCTAGTGGCTAAATCCAGGAAGATGAGTCTTCCTAACTCTGGCATTCTGTTCACTGAACCATCTAGTAGGTGCTTAATAAATACTTGTTTTGAATTTTGTCACATTCTATTCATCTTATTTAATAGTTGTTCAGATTGAAATGGTCTTGTGATAGGTCATTACAACATAGGTTTAGAGTTGGAAAAGTCCTTAGAATCCAGTGAGTCCAGCCCCTTCCTTAATTTATAGAAGAGGGGATTGAGGATAGGAGAGGATATGTGACTTGCCCAGCTAATAAATGTCTGAGGCAGAAAGTGAATTTGGGTCTTCCTGACTCTAAGCCATGTCTATCCACTGTACAACCTAACCCTAAATTATTCTATTATGTTTAATGTCTTAAGGACTATTGCTCAGGTGCATTAAAATGATTGCTCTTTTCAATTGAATGAATGTATAGAGGGGAGTCACCAAGAGAACCTTCAAAGGAACACCAGGCACTAAAAGAATGATGATGATGATGATGATGATGATGATGATGATGATGATGATGATGGTGGTGGTGATGGTGATGGTGATGATGACGATGATGCTGGTGGTGGTGGTGATGATGATGGTGGTGGTGATGATGGTGGTGGTGATGATGGTGGTGGTGGTGGTGGTGATGATGGTGGTGGTGATGATGGTGGTGGTGGTGGTGGTGGTGATGGTGATGATGATGATGATGATGATGATGGTGGTGGTGATGGTGATAATTAATATTATTTTCATAGTCACCGCCACCATCATACTTACACAACCTCCCTCTTGAGGTTGTTGCCAAGATAACGCTTTGCAAACCTTTAAGTGCTATATAAATATTAACTACTCTATATTCTGCCCTGAATCTGAATGATGGAGTGGTAAGTTGCTTATTGAGGTCAATTCTCACGTTGTACAAAAGGCACATAAGGTTAGCTATATCAGATTGTGTAGGACAAATATGTCATAAGTTGGAGCAGAGTAGTGATGTGTGAATATTTATGAAACCTTCACCCTCAGAAACTACTGAATTTATGTCCCTTTTACCCAGTAAAAGAATTAGACTCAGCAAGTTCTTGGATGACACAAATGCCATGTCTATACCACCATGGCCAAATTGGATGTGACTAAAATATATAGTCCGAATCTGATTCACTGTGACTAATGACAACGGCCTTGTGAATGAGACCCATATTTCTGGATCGTTGCCACATTAGATAGGTCACGGTGAAGTTAAGCAACTAAATCTTTTCATTGTGTTCAAGTCTGCACTGGGCATGTAGACATGGCTGATGTTGGGAATGAGGACCTATACCTTGGAAGACAGAAGTAAAAACAAAATAGTTATCACCAGTTAGGGACCTAGTTATTTTTTATGGCTAGCATTTACTGGGAACAAGTACCAAGTTGTCTGCTTTATATACCTATTCCCTTATACTAAGTATGAAAAGCATCAAGATTATGTAACTGAATACCAAGGGAATCCTACATAAGTTCAGAGATAGCCAGTATAGGTTTTTACAAAGCTGTCATTGAGTTCATTCAATTGGGCTGCACACTTATCTGATGAGGCCCTCCATGACCAAAAAAAAAAGGAATAAAGTCAAAAAACTCCAACCTATCCTTTGGAAATCTCATAAACATATGAGTCACCATGTACCCTACTCAGGTACTTTCATGGTTTATCTGTATTACCTACCAGTCCCTGCCTTGTGTACATGGTAAGAAAGGCTCAGCATTCTGGGGGACCGAGATGCTGCAATTTAACCAGCATCAAAGTAATGTTTGTTGTAAGACCTTTCCATGAAACTGAATCTGAGTAAAGGCTGCTTTGACAGCTAGGGAGACAAACAGCTGGTGAAGCAGGGCAACTGAAAGAATGATGATGGACAGAAGAGAGGCCCTATGGACCTTAGAATATCCTTTGTCAAATGATATTGCAGTGCTAAAGGCCATCGGGAAACCAGGAGTTTCCTGTTGTGCTATAGTCAGAGGGTGAGATTGCCCATTTTGAGCCAAAGAATTAAAAAGAAGACCCTTGTATGTGAGTCTGAGGCACAAATAGCATCAGACTGCAAAATAACAGCTGCCGTCAATGTTCCCACTCACATCGTCTGCCCGTGTACTGCACAGATTTTATGGGCCCCCATATCAAGGAAACATGCAGATTGCCTTGCCAGAGGAAATCAGAGATCCCATATAGATTGTATTATGGTTACATGTTTTTATGTGGGGTCTGCCAGTTCCAAAATAATAATGTGAACATTATGCTGAATCTCTATTATGCTTCCTCCACTAAAGTCCTCCTTCCATGCCTCGTCATGGCATGGAGCTGAGCCTAGGTTCTTCAAGTGATGCCAATGAAACACGAGCTCTAGTGGTTTCTTCCAAACTAGAAAGGCTTCAAGGGGGCCAGCCATGGATTGTTTGTCTGTCATCTAAGGACCAGCATAGATGAACTCAGCAAGAGAAAGTTAGTCCCCAGGTGATAAAAGTTGCTGGGACAGAGCAACTCACAAAGATCATTTCCCAAGCTATAGGGCAGTTGCAATCTACATTGGTGGGCAAAATCACAGATTGATCTTTCAACACATGAAAGTATTGCTATGCTTGTTGTAGTCTGTCCTTTATAAAGAAAGAGATCATAGGATCATAGATGTAGAACTTGAAGGAAAGGCAGAGACCATTGAGTCAAATGCCCTAGAAACCTGAGGCCATGTGAGATTAAATGACTTGATCCAGGTCACATAGGTACAAAATGTCTGAGGCATGTCTTGAACCTAGGTCTACCTGACTCTGACACTAGTGCTCTAGATAGGATGCCACATTGTCTCTTAAATGAGATAATCAGAACAAATACCTGAGAACTGCAGTGTTCTATAAATGTAAAATTGGTTCACAGACACCAGTGGTTTTAATGAAGTAGACTGTCAATTAAACAAATGTTTATCATTTTTAATAGAAGTAGAAGACAGATCCTGTTTCAATTAATTAATTCCCAGCGTCTTATTCATGAGGCTCTTATATTAAAACTCACCATCCATAAGTGAGATGCTTAGAATTCCTTTCTGTTTTTGGAGAAGGATTTGCATTGACCCAGCCATCTTCTGTGCTTTGACTTACATTATCACCACAAGACACCTAGGCAAGGAGCAGAAAGTAGAGGACGGCCCATAAGCAGGTTCAATCCCCAACTCCATTGAAATCTTTCTCCAGTCACCTCCTCTACCAACCCAAAGGCATCTGGGACTTAGCAAGACATCTCATGAATTCTAGCTATTGGTATCTCAGAATGAATGAAGATATTAATTAGTACCCAAGCAACCTTCTCCTGAAGAGCACAGAGGTTCTTTCCTTTACACTACAAGTCTGATGCCTTTGCATAGAGAGGCCAGTCCTTAATCAGATTGGGGAGAGGGGGGAGGGGGCAGATACAATGTAAGGAGATGAAGAACCTGCCTTTCCATGCAGAAATTAGCAAAATCACAAAATCTGAGTTCTTTTTATATTTCTGTTGTGAAGGATAATCATCTGCCATTCCAGCGAAAGCCTGTGTTAGAACTTGGTAGCCTCAGAGTGTTGACTAAAGGTTTAAGCTCTTAACCATGAGCTGTGAAGTTTGGATTCAGTCAAATGGCACACTTAAGGACCTAGCAGGTCACATGTGACCTTGAGGCTGCTGGTTACCCACCCCTGCTCTAGAACAAGTATCAGAAAACATGGGTTTGAGTCTCAACAATACCATTTTCCAGTTATTTTAACTACACACAAGTCCTTTATCAACTGTAAGCTTCATCTGTGAATTCGCCGTAATAATACCTACATTACCTACTTCACAGAATCATGAGGAAAGCAATTTCTACACTGTGAAACAGTATTTAAAATAGCATATAATCGTAAAGTTCTTTGTGTGTGCATACATATATGCATGTGTGTGCCTGTGTGTATACATACACATCCCAGCAGGATTTGTAGAGTGTATGTGTCTGCATATACATGTATGTATATATAGATACATACACATGTTGGGCAGCTAGTGGATAGAGTGCCAGGCCTGGAGTCAGGAAGACTTAGCTTCTTAAGTTCAGATCTGTCCTCCGACACTTACTAGCTATGTGATCCTGGGCTTGCTGCTTAATCCTGTTTGTCTCAGTTTCCTCATCTGTATAATGAGCTGGAGAAGGAATGGCAAACCACTTTAGTACCTCTGCCAAGAAAACCCCAAATATGGTCACAAAGGGTTGGGCATGACTGAAATGACTGAACAACAAGAAGATATACATGTGTATGTGTATGTGTATATATGTATACACACATGTACATATCATAAAAAATAGGTAGGGTAGATATTATCATTTCCACTGTATATATAATAGCAATTGTTTGTATACTGTATATATAAATAGATATGCATATCCATATCTATCTATCTGTCTATCTATCTATATATGCAAAGCTATAGATAGATTTAATAGATAGCTATGTAAGTGTATATCTATTTGTAAAGACTTCTTAAATTTTTTCCACTCACGACCTTTTTAGTACTTATTAAACCATAGGTTATAATTCCATGTAGGGCCACGACCTACTATTTAAGAAACATTGAATATCTATCTCTATCTATTTGTAGATATCATAGTGATATATATCTCTATCTATGTCTATACATAGAGATAATGTTGTACATATTTCTATACATAGTTACATAGATAGCTGTGCCTATCTATTGATAGCTAGCAATGATTATCTATATCTGTCTATACATTTATCTATAGATATATATCAATAGATAGGCATAGATGTGCATTTCTATCTACATAGTCTGAAATTGCTTCTGTTGTTATGTATAAAGTAGGAATAATAACACCTGCCCCATATACCTTTTATGATTGTTCTGTGAGATGTTTTGCTGATATTGTTGAACAGGGTGGGGGGCAGGAAAGGGAAGTGTTGGGAATTTCCAAAGATGAAATTCTTTCTACCAATAAAGATGGGCATCTTCTCTGTGGCTTGCTGCTAAGTCTTAGAGGATTGACTGAGACATTAAAAAGTTAAGTAACTTACCCAAGATTCACACAGATAATTTGTATGAGAAGTAGGGCTTGGACTCAGGTTTTCACAATTCCAAGACAAGTGTAATCCTTGAATTCATAATCTATTCCCTTCCTACCTCTCCAATCTTCTTACACTTTATTTCCCTCCACTTACTCTGTGATCCAGTGATAGAGGCTTCCTTGTCGATCTTTCAATAAGATCTCCAGAGATCTCCCAACTCTTGAGTATTTTAACTGGTTGCCCCCATGCCTGGAATGCCCTTCTTCCTCATATCCATCTCTTGGTTTTCCAGGCTTCCTTCAAGTACCAGCTAGAGCACTACCTTCTATAAGAAGCCTTTCCTCACTCCTCTTAATTCTGGTGCTTTCCTCCTTTTGATTATCTACATAGTTGTCTGCATGTTGTCCCTACAGGTCCAATTAGACTGTGAGCCCCTGGGTAGAAGGGACTGGTCTTTTGTTTTGTTTGTGGTTTTGCCTTTCTTTGTATCTTTAATGCTTAGCACAGTACCCGGCACATAGTAGGCTCTTAAGAAATGTTTGTTGACTGCCTGCTCTAAACTATTATATCACACTTCCTTTTAATTTAGACAAGAAAAGTTAAAAACATCTGGAAATTATGAAGTGCCATTTAAATGTAAAATTTATCCATAATTTCAATGAAGACACCAATGACTTCAATGAAGGCAGAATGTCTCAGTTTAAACAAGTTAAACAAGTATCCTTGTCAATGGAAATATAAAGAGAACCCTTATTTTAATTAATAAATGTACTAGCTGTTTTCCTTACGTTGAATGCTTGGTTTTAGTCACAACACATACAATGTTTACAAATATTACACAGTTCTGACTGTATTTTGATCTCTGTGATTGTTTTACCATCAAATCTTAAAACTCAGTACATCAAAATCTTTGCAATTAGCAATAATTATTTAATGCTGGTGTTGATCTGTTTCAAAAGAAACACCTCTCAATTTCTTTGAAACATGTTAAAAATAATAATTAGCTTGGTTGTCTTGGAGTTTAAAGCATCTTTTAGGGAACATTCTCTTATGTTTGGGTTCTTAGATTTTTAGAGGTTCATAATACTCAAGTAATATAGACTGGTAGATGACTTAGGAAACCTAAGTAAATGGAGTTAGTGGGGGGGAGCAACAATCTAATTTTGTTTGTAGTACTACGAGTGGAGACCAGTACAACGAGACCTGAGTTACAATGAGCATTAAGCAAGGAAATGAAATATCTGAAGCTTTTGATGTTTTTTTGACTGTCATCCGTTTCACTGTTATCCTATTTTGCCAAGTAAGACTCTTTTGAAGTCCTTAAGGATTTTAACTTCCTCCCTATCAATTACAGAGGTACCCTGAACAGGGAAAACACAGAAAGGAACCCATTCCCAACTCTAACCTTAAAGCAGTGCTTGGAACAAAACACACTTGGATTTCGAATCAAAAAGGATTGGCTGGAAAACAGGAATTGAGCTGTTAGTATAAAAATCAAGCACGACAATCAGGTTCACTAGACCTGCGCTGAAGCTCAATTCCCTGTAAGAGGTTTCTATCCTTCACATTTGGCATGCTGTAACAAGAACGAAGGAAAAGCTCAGTTGACTGAGCTGGTGAACAATAGCCCATTTGCAGCATGCTGCATGAGAAAGAATAAAATATGGGCCTCCCATAAACATACTTCTGCCAGAGAAGCCCATTGTGAGACATTTCAGTGGCAAACCAAAACAACTCCCATCACTCTGTCTTTCTGATGGCAAGGAAAAGCATCATTGACATCAGTTGTAGAGGCTCTGTTTTAGAATGGAAACATCATATGAAAGCAATAGCCCAGACAAAATATTTTATTGTAAAATGAATCTCAGTCAGTTACCTTCTGAGTTTCTATGGCAGTTTAGCTGTAGCCCAAAGACTCACTTAACTCCCTGGGAGAGAGACACCAGCTCAATAGGCTAAAAACCCATTGGGGAAAAGGGCCTAGAGATAGAAATAGAATTCCCAAGCTAGATGGGACCTCAGAGGCCTTCTGGTACAGTTCATACCTGAAAGAAGAATTTTCTCTGCTCTATTCTAGATAAGTTGTCATCCCCATTACTTCCCAGACATCTTTGTACCTTATCTTCTACATACTCCTCTCTCTGGCTCTCTTTTAAGTCTTACCTTCCCCTGATTAGAATGTAAGGTCTTTGCAAATAAGAAGTATCCTATCTTCTTGAATATTATCTTGGGTACTTACCACAGTATCTGCCACATAATAAATACTCTAACTATATAACCTGTCTTTACTTGCAAAACTTCAATGAGGGAAGTACTTCTGAGCATGTTTCTTTTTAAGACAAGGGAAAATTTCCCCTTGGACTCCCCCCAAAAACCTTCTTTCCTCTACTGAAGTTTTCCCCATTTCCATTAAGTGTGTTCTCACCCAGTAAATATTATATAGATACCTTATAAATTTGTATGACATAAGGTCAAGAGTGACTTCTAGAAGGGGTAGTTGCATTTTATGCTTTTCCTTTAATTGTAGAAGGTAAGATTTATCCCTGCAGAGGGAATTTTAAGCATCAACCAACAGGTAAAGGAGATGTTTGGGGGAACCAAGGATAGTCCTTCCTCGTACCCCTGAAATTACAGGCACAGTTCAGGACTCTTTGAAACTCAAGATAAAAAGAAGACAATTAAAGTTGCAACCAGAAGACCAGAACTTCACATTAGCCTTTGGCCATTCTTAAATTAGAATGGACCTGTAATTTAATGGAAATGCTCTGACTCCAATCTGGCTGTCTTCTCTGATGTAAGATCAGTGCTGATAATGAAGACAGTCTAGCTATACCGGGGGCCAAGAAATTCTATTGAGATAATATTTCATTTTCTATAATAAAGATTGGCACAGTGGAAATTGACAACACCAGGGTTACTAGCTATGTGATCTTGGACAAGTGAATGAACCTCGTGGGGCCATAGGTTCCCCTTTTTATAGAAATGAGGGGGTCAGACTAGATACTCTATAAGTTTTCTTCCCACTCTAACATTATGTAGCAACAATTCTCCAGTCAGTTTCATTCCAAGAGGCAAATGATGCTGCTGAGTGGAGAATGCACTAAGAAGCTGTATCCATGGCTTCAAATCCAAATACTTACCTCTGACTACATGCTTTACCGGTCATTATAGGAGGACCCAAGAGTGATCTTAGCATCATGCTTAATTCAAATTACAAATGGCTGTCAAACAGCCAAAAGTAAAAAATTTCTCTAGACAACAAATGACTCTGAATGGCTATGGCTTTCTACATTCTAGTGATGTAATCTCACATACTACCTTAAAACTGGATATGGCACATGAAGTCCTTCAGCCATGCAGAAAGTGAAAATGTATATTATAGAGATCCCTGCTATCTGGAAACAACTGATAAAGAGTCACAAAAGGACTTTTAAATTCTCTCAGAGAAATCCCAAGAGGCATTAAAGTCACATAGCAGACCTGTCAACTCTTGGTGACTAAGAACCAGCCTTCCAAAGTTTTCAAACTATCTTTGTGCATCAATATCATAATATTTTAATGTAAAACTTAAGGGATGTCCGCCTACTCTGTGTGACTAGCAAATAGTGCCTCTAACTTTCTTTATAGCTACTGAAGGATTTTCAAATATCCTCTTCCATTGTAATTCAAAAATGCCTGGATTGGTTTTATATAGATATAGATATAGATGTAGATATAGATATAGATATATAGATATAGATATATAGATGTATAGATATAGATAGATAGATATATAGATATAGATAGATAGATATATAGATATAGATAGATAGATAGATAGATAGATAGATAGATAGACAGATAGATTTCTCTTTTCCCCCTAAAATGAAATGAGCTTCTGTATTTATATACTAATGATGGACCCCTCTGCATATGGGATGCTATCTCATCGTTCCAATTGTAAACATTCAAATTTGTATTTCATCTTGAATATAATGGGTTGTTATTTGTATTGGTAGTAGTCTGATCATCTGTGGGGAAGAGTGAAATTTTGGCTTTGAGTTTTGTTTTTTTGTTTTTTGGGGTTTTTTTTTTTAACATCCCCATTGCTTAGAACCATGTTTGTATATAGTAGGTGCTTAATAAATGCTTAATCAGTTAAATTGATTTTAATCAAATCAAACTGACTTCTTGCAGTACTTTTCTACATCAGTGACAGCCCTAGCTTCTTGTGAGGGAGAAAATACAATGAGTAGTCAGTGAAAATACTGAATTTTGAAAAGGTCAGTGACATTAGGGATAAAGATTCTGATTCCTCACTGCTTTCACTTATAAAGACTATGCTAAATTAGAATCCTCACAACTTAAATCTGTCCATAGAACCAGTGTAGGAGGAAAGGAATTTTTCACAAATGGAAAAGCATTCTTGCTATGAGCGGGTTATCCTGGGAAATCCTATCCTTTTCCTTATTATGAATTATAAATGTATAAAAATCTGAACTAATCCAGTAACTACTGATGGGTTCTATCGTCCCCAGTGACTAAGCCTGCCTTGGAAGTAAGTTTAGAGTGTGCTACATTATAGCAGGGAGGACAATGAATGGTACCCTGATGCTTGAAAAACCAATGGGCCTCCCTAAGTGCCGATCTTGGACTGAGTTAGTTAGCCGTTCCCCTAAATACCTCACTTACTGACTCACTAAGTACCTCACACGCTCAACTTGGCTAGTGGGGAGAATACAGTGCCCGATTCAGTAGGAAATTTTAGTCATTTCTCCTCTGAGGCCCGTTACTGTTTATGCTGAGACTCTTAGCTCTAAAGTCTCTATCACCATGGCTTTTCTCTGCAGAGGTGTAGCAGGCTAGTGCTTTTGAGTGAACTGACAAGAAAAATAAAAGGTGAATACTCCATCGCCTCCATTTTCTTTTTTCAAAACCTTCTTTTTCCTTTACCTCCTCCCTATCCCTATCTTATATCTTCCTTTTTCTTCTTCTTCTCCTCCTTTTCTCCTCTTCCCTTGTTTTTCTCTTCCTCTCCTCATCTTCCTTTCCCCCTCTTCTTTTTTCTTTTTCCTTCCCCCTTTCCCTTTCTTCCCCTCGTCCTTCCTCCTCTTCCTCTTTCCTCTTCCTTTATACTTTCTGCTCTCTTCTTCTTCCTTTTCTTCTCTTTTCCCTTTTTTTCCTCTATTTTATTCTTTCTCTTTTCTTCTTCCTTCCCCCTCTTTCTTCTCTTCTCTTCTTTTCTCTTACATCTTTTTCCTCTTCTCCTTCATGGGACAATTACACAGAGAGAAAGAATAGCTGGAGCAAAGCTGAAAACAAGTCATAGAGAGACAAAGTCGACTCTATTCAAGCTCTCTGTTGTCTGTAGAGATGAACAGAAGGAGTGTGGAATCATGCCAGTAAAGAAAATAACATTGAAGGAAATCAGGGCCAGGAGCCAAGACCAGACATGATTGGGCAGAGAAAAATGACACCAATAGGGCAATCCTAAAAGAGAAAGCAAAGGGAGCCCTGTGCCAGCAGACTTAGTGAGGAAAAAATATCAGGTAATGTTTAATTCCACTATTCATAAGGCAGCTAAAGGCTGTGATTCAAAGGTTACCCACATCTCACTTTCAATAGATCCAAACTTAGTGAACTTGCTAACTGCTGAAATTTGGAGATGAAGGATGATTGGAGCTTAAAATATGAATGACCAAAAGCAAAAATAAAGGGAGTTAACTGTGGAATTTGCATAGACTTGTTGAAGTGTTTTAAATTGGGGGGGGGGGTGGAAATCTTTGATTGGGGTCATCATCAGAGTTAAGATAGAATAAATAGCACCTGGAAAGATTGTGAGAAAAATTAAAAGGGAGTTCTGGTACTTCTCCCCCCCCCAAAAAAACCTCTATCTGTCTTCATATTTTGGATTCCAATCCTTTGAAGGTAATGGAATCTATCAATTTTGTTCGGAATATTAAGCAAAACCTCCTATGTCATAGATGCATCGTGTCAGGTATATCAAAAAGGGTAAGACATAAGATGCGGTGGGAACGGGGTACTTATCATGCTGAAACTTTGAAGTACGATATTCTACTTCATAATACACAGAGTTCTGCATTTCTGAAGTATTTACAAGGTGCCTTTCTTTGAGCATTAAAGTATTATTCTATCTTATGCATTCTAAAGATATACCTAATGCTCCTTCAAAGGTTAATCAAATTTAATGAGATTGTTAAAGTAATCAATATTTCTTTTATAGACACATTTTTCACTTGGTCTCCTAAAGAAGAGTCTCCAGGGAGACAGCAACAAGGTTCAGCAGGAAAATGGACTGTAATGAAAACACTTGGGAATTACTTCTATTTTCCCATTAAACTTCCCTTTTAAAATTCTGATTGCTGATGCTAATATATCCTAATGGAACATAGGGGCTAATTTATTATACTTTCAGATTCAATCCCCTTCTCTAACTGGACACAACTAAGAACTATGGTATATTTTCATGATTTAGCTGATTAGGCCCAATCCCCCTGTTGTTTATCTCCAAATGATGGATGGAGTTCAGAGTTGCAATCTTGGCTCTGTCAGTGACTCACTTTATAGAATTGGCTAAAGCAATTCTCCTTTGGCCTTATTTTCTTTTTTTTTTTCAAAAATTTAATGTAGAGAAAATGATTCATCACCTTAGAAACAATAATCTTTACAATTTTATAGCATTTCACATTTTGCAAAGTGGTGTTGTATGGAGTAAATCACTTTATTGAGGATGATATGATTTCGAGCTGGAAGGGAGGGTTAGGAACCATCCGATTTCTCCTTATTTTACAATGAGAAGATGGAGGTTCTGAGGATGAAATGCCCTGCCATGGCCATAGATAGGAGTACTAGAATTCCAATCCACTCCTCTGACTCCAATTCTTTCTACTACTATGGTAACTCTTCCAGCATTAGGAGACAGCACAGGAGACTGTAGCCACCAAAATCCATGGAAAAATTGGTGAAGTAAGCAAAGCTTGTCATTGATGGTCTCCTAAGTCCTTTTCTATATATCTTTTTTTCCATCTTCCCCCTGCCTCAGCCCTACTGCCCTTATGTAGTTCTCTCACTTCCAAAGTCCTAATCATAGGACTCCACTCAGGCCTGTCCCCTCCCAAAGTAGCCTGTTTTCTAAAAACTTACCTTTCTTGCCTCTTCTCTCTCCACCAGGCTCATGCAAACAACCATTCCTACTGTCTCAGTTAAGTTATTAAGAGTATTCATCCCAATTATTTTATTAAAACAATGCACACTAAATTATGGATGACTAATAGGTTTGTCCCTCTTGGGAGTATTAGAATTTTAAAGTAAGCACTCAATTAATTAAAATAAATCTTTAATTGGTGGAACAGGGTAGGGAAGATATTCAAGGGGACAAAGTCATGTATTTTTTTTTCTTTTGCATTTTCTAGACCTAGTTCACTCATAAGGTAGACAGGACAGACATTGCAGAGGTGAGGAAATTGAGGCCCAATGAGTTCATATGACTTCCTCAGGATCACACAGTAACAGGAGGCAAATATAGACTTTAATGCAAATCTTCTCAACCTAAGCTCAGGGGACTGTTTTGCTCCAGGATACCTCACACTGACAGTGTTCTCATTCTCACTCTGTGGAATAGATAAGGGGACATATGTGTGTATGCAGACGTTATACTGGGAGAAGCCCCTGGAAAGGACAGAGAACTCTACTATGGTCCTGGATGATATAGAGCGGTAGGAAGTTCTTAATCTAACAGAAGGATAAAGGAAGAGAAGAGAGTAAGGGAAGTAGCGGACAAGAAGTCATGGACACATGGTGAGAGCTGGTATCACTAGATATGTTTCTGATATGGAAGTTAGTGGGCTTCCATTAACTATTAGGGATTCCCCAGGTCATAAAGCTCTTCTTTGTATGAATTTGTTACCTCTGTAGTTTCCAGGAACTCTCTGAGATCCCAAAGGTGCATGATTTATGCCTGAGGAGTATCTAGTTCAATGATGTTGATCTCCAAGTTAAATGGGTTTGCCATATACGGATAATATAAATGCTTCTATGAAATTCAGTCTATTTGTTAACTCACTTGGATGCTTAGTTCATATTTAACCCAGTACATCGTGAATTGGCAATCCATGGCACCATGCCAAAAATAGCATTAAGAGCATTTGACCAGCATAATGGAAGATGTAGCAACCAGGGCTGAAAGCAAAATTTGCAAGGTAGAGTCTTTGATACCTTCTTATCTCTCTTTCTATAACACTCTTTCCCTTCTCCTTACCCTAAGCATCTAATATAATTAAACAATCTTCTGCATATCTTATGCCTGCATTGTAGTTCTCCACTCACGACTTTCCTGACCTTATTTCCAAAATATTTTATCTCTTTCTTCCCTTCTAACATCCTTTAAACCATACCCTTGCAGACTTGCTTTCCCATTGTCCTAGCTGTTAGGCAGGTAGCTCAGATAGTAAGTCAAGTATTTGTTAAATACCTACCATGGACTAGCCACTGCGCTAAGTACTTGGGTTACAAAGAAAGGGGGGAAATGTCCCTGCGCTCAAGGAGCTCAAAGTCTAATGGGGGGATACAAACAAGATATAAATAGGTTACATTGACATAATCAGCAGAGGAAAGACTCAAGCATTAAGAGGGATCAGGAAAGACCACTTGATTAGTGGATTAAATACCCCACTTTGGAAATGACTAATATATTCATGCTTCACATGATCAGTGGCATTTTGAAATAGGAACCCAGTTAACTCAAATTAGTAGGATGTTATAAGAGGGATTGGGCAGTCAGGTGGTATACAGGTGGCTAGAACACTGGGCATGAAATTGGGAAAATCCCTCTTCATGAGTTCAAATCTGGCTTCATACTTACTAGCTATATGACCCTGGAGAAGTCACCTAACCCTGTTTGCTTTTGTTTCCTCATCTGTAAAAAGAGAATGAAATGGAAAAACCGTTTAACTATTTTTGCTAAGAACACCCCAAATGAGGTCATGACTGAACAACAATAAGAGGAATGAGTAGGGAAGAGGGGCAGACACCGTCATGGGAAGGGTCATCAAATAGTAGACTGAGTGCTGAGCTTGAACAAGCCAGGAAGATTTGGGTTCAACATCGACCTCAGACACTTGCTGGCTGTGTGATGGGCAAGTCATCCAACTTCTCTTCATCTGTAAAATGAGGAAATTGGACCTGTAGCCTCTCATGTCCCTTCTAGCTTGAAATGTATTTTACTTAAAGCTACTGGGATTTTAAAAATTAGAACCCAGTTAACCCAAATGAATCTACAACTGGTGGAATAATATAAAGACAGTGCAGAGTCATGTGTTTTTCCTTTTCTTCTCTTCACCTAGGCCACCCAATCTTTCTACTCCAGGTTTTCCAGGGAAAGAGTATAGGTCCTCTTCATAAAACAAAGGACGAAAAATGACAGGTTCATAGATGCAGATCTGGAAAGGGCCTTTGAAGTCACCTAGCCCAATCTAATCATTTTCCAGGTCATAGATAATCATAGAGTTAGAACTGGAAGGGACCTTAGGGGCCATCTGGTTTAACCCTTTCACTTTACAGATGAGATTACTGAGGACTAGAAAGTCAGTGATATGCCTAAGGTCACATAGATAGTCAGTATCAGAGCTGAGACTTGAACCTAGGTCTTCTGATTAAAAATCCAGACTCTTCTATTAACATCATGCTGCCACTCAAGGACAAAGATAGATCATTTGCTCCAATTTTCAAAGAGTGCAGGTACTTCTGATCTGTTTTGCTAGAAGAGAAATCAGGATGCTGTAAAGCCAGGAGGTGAGCACAGGTGCTGCTGTTTCCAACATGAAGGAAGGGTACCCTCCACCATTCTCTCCAATAGAGCATCAACTGACATGGTGGATCATTGACTGCATTAGCATTTCCACTGGAATATTTAGTACTAGAAGGGAAGAGAAAGAGCGCTGGTGTATGATGAGCAACTTGGCAGATACAGAAACTGATTGTTTCTTTGTAGTGTACATTGAGTGAGTACAGAGAATGTATTCTTTGGAATTGAGAGACTAGTTAGTCATTTCGAGGATAGTTTGAGCAGAGACCAGTAGAGGCCATAAGGCACTGGGCAACAGGAACCTGCAGGGTTGCCTTGAGGTCTCCTTCACTTGTGTTTTCATCATGCTATGGGGCTAGGGGGAGAGATTAATGGGTGTCAATATTAGTCCATGTCCACAGAGTACTGATCACTCACACATCATTAATAGTCTGTTCACAATCAAATAGTTAGTGATGGATGCCAACATCAAATATTGTTCTCTATATCCTGTTCTTTTTACACTACACACCATGAGAGGAATGAGCTGCTATATAATTTCTAAGTACAAAAGGATTAAATCTTTATTAATTTTCAATTTACCAAGCTGTAATTTGTGAATAAAAGTTTTTATAAGGCTCTTAATTTTATTATATCATTTACTCATAAAGATCTCTTTTTATGAAATATAATTATCACATTTTAGTCTCAGGTCCCTCTCCTCCCATTTTCTGTAGCCATCAATTCAATACGATGGATTTTTATAAAGTGCCATAGAGATGCAACATGCCCTTCCATCTACCTATGCTGAAAAAAATACAGAGCAATCCATGCCCTCAAGGAGCTTATACTATGATTTGTATGATATGATATGAGATATATGTATATGTGCATACATACACACACACACAAATAAGTGTGATACAGGATAGAATGTGTTAAGGACAAAGGAAAAATTCTGTAGCTTTAAGAAAATTTGAAGATGGAGGAATCATGGAAGGCTTCATAGAGGAAATGTCATATGAGCTAGACCTTGAAGGAAGAGAATGCTTTCAAAAGGGATGTAGAGGTAGTGCATGCCGAGCTTGGGAGTTGAGCTACACAAATTTATGAAAGCAGGAGAGTGTAGAATGAGATCAGAGAATAAGCTGGTGGTGTAGTCTGGCTAGAAGACAGAATGCATGAAAGTGAATGTTTCAAAATAAGGTTAGAAAGATAAATTAGAGCCAAATTGTAGAGGGCCATAAATGTCAGCCTAAGATTCTAGAACTTATTCTATAGTCACTGGGGAGCCACAGAAAGGAATAACCTGATTCACTGAAAAAAATACAGGACTTAGGCAGTGGTTCTCAACCTGTGGGTCACGACCCCTTTGGAGGTCAAATGACCCTTTCACAGGGGTTGCTTAAGACCATTGGAAAACACATATTTCTGACAGTCTTAGGAACCGAGACACTGTTCCTCTATCCGTCTCCAGGGGGGTCCACCCACAGGCAGATACACCCACATAGGAGTATTAAAGGGTCACCGCATTAGGAAGGTTGAGAACCACTAATATAGACTATCAGAACCTCAATTTCCCTATCTGTAAAACAAAGGGACTGTATTAGATTACCTTGGGTCCCTTCTAGCTCCAAATCTATGGCCACTTATTTGGGACATTATTTTGGTAGTTGTATGAAGGATAAATGGTAGAGGGTAGAAATAGGACTGATAAAAAGCAGCCCAGGTAAAAATGATGAGGGCTGGTACTAGGGGTGGTGTCAATATTACTCCCAATAGTAAAAATTAGGGTACCTGTAAGAAATATTGCTGAGAGAAAATCAACCAGACTTGGCAACTGATTAGATGTGGGGAACAGCAAGAGGGAAAAATTAGAGATATCTCTTAGATGCCAAACTGAGTGACTGAGAGAATAGTGGTGTCATCAGCAGAAATAGGAAAGCTGGAAGGAGAGGCAGGTTTTGGACTAAATGCTTCTAGTTACACAATTTCAAATTACGTGTTGTTATTCGGGTAGGGCTTAAATTGGTTGTATAAATTGCTTTGAGTTTTTTTGTTTTGTTTTGTTTTGTGTTTTAGAAAGAGCTGTTTAAAGCAAAGGCAAGTTCTGCCTGTGTTGGTCTGTCATTTATGGACTCATCGTCAGCCAAATACCCCCCAAACACACACACACACACACACACTTTGGCAAATTAACTATCTATATTTTTTAATCCAGTTTGCTCACACAAATATTAGTTAGGTGGAATAAAAAAATATATCTATGAGTGAAGCATGTTTAATACTTCATTAACCCCACCTTTCTGGTGTCTTACCAGAACCCTTACATGAGCATGGGTTTATGCCTAGTGGTTTTGGCTGGTTCCCCACACACATCCCCCAGGGTTTAGATCTTGAATTTTCTAATCATGTGCCCAAATTCTCCATTTCCACCTTAGCTTCCATCTCCCTTTGAATAACCCATCTCCCTGGTTGCTAGGAAAGCTCTTCTTGGCCAGAGGTTCCTCTGGCCAGTCAGAAGGGAGAATCAGGTAAACAAGAGCTGCCTCTGATGCAACTGAAGATTTGATTGCTTAGAAGGATGTTGACCTCTAGAATTCTCTTGCACTCTTGGAGTTCACTACTATTCTGTTTCTATAAATATTTTATCTATTCAACAAATTAAATGGTCAATGAAATTATAAATTGCCCAAATGTGAAGTCACCAGGATCTGCCTGCCCATTTATTAACAATATGTTTCCCTGCCCTATAATTGGGATTTTATCACTTGCATTTGTATACTAAAAATAATTACAGTTATAATGTATGGAATATTCATAAATTCATTTCACAGTTATTTCTAATGTAGCAAAAACTTCATATTACTGGGAGAGAGGGATTAATTCCATTTAAACTTCCTTTGCTCTGACAAATTATGCATTCAGCTTTTAAATATCCCACTATCTAGATTTAATTTTGAAAAGGTTTCCAATAAAGCAGATAGGAGAACAAATGGATTGGAACTAGTGTACTTACTTGGAAATCAACTGAGTGAGATTTACCTGTGGGTAGGTAGGCATGCCTGTATGCACAGAAAGTAAATAATCATATTTACATGGCATCTTTGCACAGAGCCTGTAAGACTGGCTAATAAAAGTCATCAATCCTGGAGTCTTTATCAGGATCTGTTATTGACTTTCCAGATAAGATTGTGAAACTCTGTTAATAATAGCTGACATTTATCTAGCACTTTTAATTCCTACAAAGTGCTTTACATACATTATCTCATTTGATTCTTACAATAATCTTAGGAAATAGAAACTACTGATATTCTCCTGATTTTACAGTTTGAGAAACTGAGGCTCAGAGAGATTCAGTAAATCTTCCAATATTACGTAGTTAACAAGATTCAAACCCTGTATTCCCAGCAGCACTCTTTCTATCATACCAATTAACCAATTGTGTCTCAGTTTCCACATCTGTAAAATCTATATGATAATTCTCCATAACTTATTTTTGATGACTGAAATAGTCTAAAATTGTTATAGTTGAAAAAAACAGTCTTGGGAACTCTGTGCCTAGCATTTCCAAAAAGATAAGAGCAATACATTAAGCTATTTTGTGACAATTCAGAGAATGTTCTTTCTTGTGAGTTCCTTCTTTATGCCAGGTTCCTATGGCTCCCCTAGAAAGGAAACAACCTTGGAGTCCCTAAAGAATCAATGCTTCACATTCTGATGAATCCTCCCTCTACTCCCTTTCTCTGTGAATTCCAGCCTCTAATCCCATAGTATTACTATAAAAGATGGGGACTACTAGAGGCAGGAGAATGAACTTGGGGTTGCTAGAATGGTGGTCACTATCTCCATTAGACCTGTACCATCTGAATGATTTGTGGAAGTGTTAAGTCCATGTTTTGTCCTCCAACTTGTGACTCAGTCCCATGTTGTTCCTCTAACTCCAGGACCACTTAGTTCATCCTCTTTTCCTCAAGAATCTGCTATTTCCTAGGGACTACCCCTTCTTAATATAGAAGACTGGGTCCCTGAAATTTCTGGGAATTCAAAATGATCCATAGACTTTTCCATCATCTCTCTAAGAAGTTGGGCCTAGAAACTCTCTAGAAACTTGACATTGTCCAGGCTGTTCTCCTACTCTATCCAGAAGTCTAGCTGTATCTTCTCCAACAAAAGGACCTATCACTGTGGCCTCTTGCTTCTACTTCTTGGACCACATGGGTCATAGCATCTACAACTGAGTCCTGCTTCTGCCTCACCTCTCCAAGACTATCATTAGTGGTTCCTGTGGATGGGCATATGCGAAGATGCATGACTGTATGTGTGAATATTGAGGTAAAATTCTAGGACCTATGTCTGCTCTTAACTCTTCCGTGGTTTTCTCTTTCAAACTTTTCAAAACTGCCTGTATCTTTTTATAATCCCAGCACAAAAGGCTAGCTCCTGTCCATAATATCTTGAACCAATCAAATTATCCATCATCCTCAATGAGGTGTGATTGAGTCTATAAGTACTCAGGACTAAGAGATTCCTTCAACCTTCTTAACCAGATGTTAATGGGTGTGTTAGTGTCCTTCATAGAGAGGCATGAAGTCCAAGTCTTAAACAAAGACTTGTTTCCCATGATCAATTCATTACATAAGTCATTATTTTAAGTTCCTTCTGTGTGTTTATCCTTTAAATTATTTTCTAGGATCATCTTTCTCTGGTACTTTCTTTTCTATGCTCTTCTGTTCTTCCCAAGGTTACTCAGGATACAATGAAATGTATACTGAAGTACTTCTTATGGGGCTTGGCTGGAACTTTCCAATAAGGTGGAGAATGGCCATATAAAAAAAAAAAAAAAGACTTTTCCTAAGTCTTCTGAGAGGATGATTTTGTTCTATCTTCTCAGGATACAAGAATAATGTCAATTTTTTTAATATTATTATCATGAAACACAAGAACTAATTCTGTAACCAGGTCCATAGCTGTAATTAATTAACTCTTGGTGTCAATCTTGTCCCTGTCTTCATGAAGTCATCAGGATGAGAGATGGACAGAAGGTGAATGATGGGAACCCAGAAGTCATTAGCAGAGTTAACCAATTAGTTGATTACATAAGATTTAGAAACTTAGAGATTCTTTTTAATCATTTTCTGCTCTGTAGAATTACAGGACAATTTAGCAAGGTTACTAGGAAGGAAGAAAAAAATGGGAAATAGTAGACAGAATGTTAGATCTGGAGTCAGGAAGACTGCAGTCCAAAGCCTTCATTAGACACGTATTAGCTGGGTGACTTTGGACAAGTCACTTAACCCCCCAGGGCTTTTTGAGAACCAAATGACATAATTTATATAAACTGCTTTGCCAACTTGAAAGTGCTATGTAAATGTTAACTACTAGTATTATTACATACAACTTAAAGTTGTATTACTGTCAAGCAAGCAGAAAAATTCTAACCAGGGAACACTTTAGTGCCATCTATTACTGAAGGAGCTTTTATATCTTCTCACTATGAAGCCACCCTAGTCATGACATTATGTGCCCAACGGAAATCAGGCATTCAATCACTTGTTCCCAGCATCATTGCCACACCTTATATACCATGGTTTATGCTGGCACGTAAGTCAAAAAGTCATGTTGCCTTCAGTTGGACTTTCTGTAGGATAAAGAAAACATCTCCCGATGGTTCCATAATATTTATTACCCCCACTAACAACAATTTCAATATTTACCCAGAGACAGATAAAATAATGAGCCAAGCCAGCCTGTGCAGTACATGTATTTCAGCAGTGACCATAAAAAGACATCACACACTTATCATATCCGGCTCTGTTCCCAAAATACATTTTTTTTGACAGAAGACAAATTAGATAGTCACACTGCGTGGTGATGGGACCCATCTCTCTACAAGGGTTTGATAAAATGCTTCTGACCCGTGTCATTGACCACGGGAAGGAGAGAGAGAATATAAATACGTTCTATGATTTAAATGTGCACTACAAGACATAGTCTGTGTGAGATTTCCAGATATGTGCTGAACAGAACCTCTACCTTTGCTGCTTTGCCTTGCCTCCTAGGGATTCCTTTCCTAGCAAGGGGGCACCTATAAAGGAAGAAAGAGACCGTCTTTCCACCTCTGCCCTAAGGCAAGTTGGTTATCAAAAATGCTCAGAGGATAAAAACCTTAATGAATATGCAGTAATCTGAAGACTCTGTGGTCTAGACTGTTGGAATATGACAAGGGGAGGTCGTGTATTTTTCCTTGAAAACTAGTTCCAGAGGCCATGCCATGGTGTAAAGTGGGGAGCAGGGCTGCTGTGTGTGTATATACATGTATGCATATATGTTTATGTATGTGTGTATATGTATGTATGTATTCATTCATTCCTTTTTAAAAATGTGAAATGTATAATGAAACTACTATAGATTTGATCCCTCTACTGAGATCCAACACTGTCCTGCCCTTCTCTAGATATCCTCAACTATGACTCTTCAAACCACCTGGCCAAGGGCATAGATATCTAGCTATAGCAGATATAAAATTCCTGTATAAGCAATGAATATCCATCAATAGTTTTTAACTAACACCAATAATGTGACTCAACAAAAGAATGAGAGTGATGGGTAGATGATATAAAATTCCTTGGGGATCCATTACTTGCTTCCCTGAGGTCTGCCTGGATTTTTTTTCTAGGCCTTGAAAGGTCAAGTGCTTTTATGCCTAATGATGCTGATAGCCTTTGGACTTAAGACGATTTCCTCTGCACAGAGACACCACTAATTTTTGTGACTAGAGCAATGTCTTATTGCTCTTCTTTTTTCAAAGTAACATCACAAAATCAAAGAATGGATAGGGGTCCTTGATCAACAAAATGTGAAATGCTTCAGCATTCCAGCCTTCATCTTCTGGATGAGCTCTGGTTTGTCAATGACTTTCCTAAAATGCAATACCCAGAACTAAAGAAGAGAGCAGGACAAAGTAAAAAAAAAAAAAAATACACCATTGCTTCCTGTTTCTGAACACAAGACTTCTAATGCACAGACTAAGAAAGTGAGAGCTTCTTTTCTATGTAATGATTTTGTCATGCTGCTGACATTTATTGAGCTTGCAGCTCAGTAACAACCACGGGCATGAGCATAGCTAGAGTATTCCCTAAGGACAGGAGCCAATGGGAATGACACCCCCCTCCCCAGGAGGTGCCAGCACTCTGGCCCACACTCTATGCAAGCCTATGATCCGAGGTACTTTTTCATATGAACTGTTGTCAAGTCTTGTCTTTACTGTTCTATGCTTTTCTTGAATTGTTTGATTTTTAACTATATACTCAGACACTCATATGGATCTATGATCACATTGATTCTAAAGTTTCCTTCAGTGATACAGATGAGAACTCATTCATGTTTACTCATCTAGTACAACTCTCATCCATGTCCTCCTACTAGTTCTACACGGGGAGTCCTCCCAACATACTGGAGACCTTCTTCACTTGCTCCTAACGTTGCCTGGGTGCCAGTAGAACACTTAGGCCATCCATTTTTCATCCCTCACTTCCCCATGTGACCTGCACATCTTTTCTTCCTATTATAGAATTCCTTGAAGATATATATTAGTTCTCATTCTTCTTTGGATATCTTCATTAGTTATATGTTGCAGCCTTCTTATATTCACCACGTACCTCTCCACTGTCCTCTGTGTAATGTTCAAATCTCATTCTCTAGAGGCAATAGTGTTCCAGATCTGACTGCTATATAGCACCACTGGTAAAAAAAAGTTTATGTTGGAAAGGTGAGACTTTGCTATTATCAAAAACTTGAAGTCAGTGAAAGAACTTTGGAATTTCACAAAAACGTTCTAGTCTTTTCTCTACCTTTTCACCTTTGAACCCAGCTAATTGTCCATCTGTACTGTCTTAAATATACATAGTGTTAGAAAAGTTTTGTAGGGCTTCCATTTTGATCCATATTGAAATCTGATCAATATCTTTCCTGTGTTGATGGACAAGCTAAACTCTTCTGAATAATCACAGATCTCTTCCAGGAGGCTCTGTAATAACTTAGTGCTTGATACAATTGCCACAAAGGTATCTTCAAATATGAGCATCTGGAGGATGTCTCCATTCACTGTGAATTCCTTCTCAACCTAATCTCCACTCTGGAATGCCTCTGTTATATTAGCAGGTTTTGGGAGCATGTAAATGATTCTCTATTTTATGCTTTGCCTGATATTTATTATCAGAGGATCATTGAACAGGCTTATTTCTTTTGTTAGATCTTCCAAAGAATCTTGAACAATCTTGATATTTTTATGGGAGACATTTTGTCACAAAAGAGCCTGTAAGCAGTGTTTTGTCCTACTGAGTCAATTACTTTTTCATAATGAACAATTAGTACAATAAGAGCTTATATTCTCATCTTTCAGTAAACTGTGAGGTGGTCAAAATGTGGCCCATTGTTGAATACAGTTTCAAAAAGCCTGCTTGTTCCCTATGAAAACGCTCATCAAAGATGTACCCAATTCCTGTATAGGTGGAGGAATAAGTCAGTCTCCTACAGAAGTACCTTTCTGTGCTTAGCTAGGCTGGTATTTTGAAACTAGATGCACTCTGTTCCTGGGGAGATACTCAAAGCCTTTTCAGTGAGGAGGCTCCTTCCAGGGCTTACATTCCACTGACCTTGCATTTGAGGGCCCAGGGTTATCTCTCTACCACAATGAGGCATTAGGACTTTTGTGGATTAACTTTACATTGATCCCTATTAATTTTTCCTTTTTTTATTTTCCCATCATCTTAGACAGTTGAAATACTTTTGTGTCTTTTTTTCCATCATCCTTTGTGTTTACTGTCCCTCCTAGTTTTGTGTTATCTGAAAATTTGATAAACAATTATCTGTGCATTCATCCTAGTTAATGACAAACATGTTAAGTAGAATGCCAAGGACAAATCCCTTTGGTACTTCACTAGTCAGTCAGTCAATAAGCATTCATTAAGTGCCTACTATGTAGCAGGAACTGTTCTAAACTCTGGGGATGCAAAGAAAGGCAAAAGACAGTCCCTGCTGTCAAGGAACTCACAGTCTAATGAGGGAGACAACAAGCCAACAACTACGTATGAACAAGCTATAAACAGGATAAATTGGAAATAAACAACAGAGGGAAGGCATGAGAATTAAGGGGGAATGGGACAGGTCTCCTGTGGAAAGTAGCATTTTGGCTGGGACTTGTAGGAAGACAGGGAAGCTTAGAGCTGAAGATGAGAAAGGAGGACATTCCAATTATGGGGGAGGGCCAGTGAACATGCCTGGAGTCAGGAGATAGAATGTTTTGTCAAGGGGCAGCAAAGGAGGCGTGTCCCTGGATCACAGAATACATCGGAAGTCCAAAGAGAAGTGAGAACATTGAGAGGGTGGGGGTACATGTTATAAAGAACTTTGAAGACCAAACAGAGGATTGTATATTCGATCCTGGAGATGATAGGGAACCATTGGACATTTTTTCTCCATTGGACATTGATCTATTAACAATCTCTCTTTAGGATCTAGTCATTTCAGCAGTCCCAAATACGCATAACTTGACTATTATTTAGCCAACGTCTCTCCATCTTGTCTACAAACATACCATGAGAAACTCAAGTGTCTTGCTAAAATGCTACGTCTGCAACATTCTCCGGATAGAGCAGGCTAGTGTCAGCCTATCAAAAAAGGTAAGGAGGTCAGTATGGAATGACTTATCTTTGATGAACCCACCTTGGTTTTTCAGGCTTACAAATTATCCCTTTAATAATCCCTCATAGAATTTTGCCAAGAATTCAAGATCCCCAGTCTGGAGTTGAGAAGAATCACCTTATACCCTTTTAGAAAATTGGGATATTTCCCCATTTCTAATACTGCCACATTTTGGGGGTATTCTACAATTTTTTCAAAAATCACTCCCAGTGGCTCAATAATAGTTCTTTCAGGTTCAGTGACGTGAATTTGTTGAGAGGAGTTAAGTGTTCTCTTACTTTGTCCTCACTTCTCTTCAGTTTCAATTCACTATTAATCATTTTGTTCTTTCTAGTCTGAGGGAAAAAAAAATTCTCCGTAGGAGAGAATACTGAAGCAAAAGAGGCATGTAGTTGTTTCTTCTCTCCATTTGTCTTTATCATTATGCCATCTATGCTAAAAAGCAGTTCCACCTTTTCTTTGACTTTCTTTCCTGCCTCTGACCAACATTTTTTTTAAGTCCTTTATCTTGTCTTTAGCCTCAACTTGTTTCGAGCTTTAACATTCTTGAAACTATTCAGACATGACCATGTCACTCTTTTGTATTCATCCCGAGTTGTCTGCCCTTGGTTGCATCTTCTGGAAATGTCTTTTAAAAATCTAAATGGTATTCACATTAGTCTTCTTAGACATAAGCCCATTTTTTCTCCTCATTGGCATTATTTATGCTTATGTAATTATAATTTTGTTCTTGAGAACATCCTATCCCATAAGCTAACTCCTTCTATAGAATTTCAGGACATGGATTCCCAACCATCATTTCTCTGGACGCTTTGAAGTTTACTCTTCCCAAATTTAGGCTCCATGCCAAATTATGTCCTGCTTTCCCTTACTTATTTTCAGAAATTTTAAGATTGTGTGATCACTTCCTCTTTGGTTTCTGTCATTCTCTTTTAGTAACATCACTGGTTAAAATCGGGTCCAATATACCAATTACATTTGTCATTTTCTCTAATTCTGGAAGAATGAAATTATCATCAAGGCATAGAAAGAAATGATTATCTTTGCTCCTTTTAGCAAATGGCCTCTCAGTGTTTTCAGTTATGGAAAACCATGCGGAATAGTAGAAAGTGGACTGGGATTGAAATCAAAGGACCTAGGGTCAAATAATAGCTTTGTCATTTGTTTCTTGTATGTTGTTGGACAAGACACATAATTTCTCTGGACTTAAGTCTCCTCACCTACAGTATAAAATACAGAGGTTGAACTCAATGACCTCTAAGATTCATCTCAGCTCTAAAACTATGATTCTATGACCACCATTGTTACTATAATGCTTCCATGCAAGTTTTATATTCTATTTTCTGAATTCATCATCTACTTCTTCTCGCCAGGAGGTCCATATCATCTTCTCAAAACCCTTTTACTTCTATTTAACCATCCTTCTTTAAGGATTACAGATTTAAAGGTTGAAGGGACCTTAGAGCCCATAAAGTCCAACCCTCTCATTTTACAAATGAGGAAACTGAGTGAAGAAGAGATTAAATTATGCCCAAAGGGCTCAAAATCTGTGCATACCTTTTGACCCAGTGATACCACTACTAGGTCTGTATCCCAAAGAAATTTTTAAAAAAGGAAAAGGACCCATTTGTACAAAAATATTTATAGCAGCTCTTTTTGTGGTGCCAAAGAATTAGGAATTGAAGGGATACTCATCAATTGTGGAATGGCTGAACAAGTTGTGGTATATGATTGCAATGGAATACTATTGTACTATAAGAAATGACAAACAGGATGCTTTCAGAAAAACCTGGAAAGATTTACATGAATTGATACAAAGTGAAGTGAGCAAAGCCAGGAGAACATTATCCACAGAAATAGCAATATTGTATGATCAACTGTGAATGACTTAGCTGTTTTCAGCAATACCATGATCCAAGACAATCCCAAAAGAATCATGATGAAAAATGCTACCTCCAGAGAAAGAATTGATGGAATCTGAATGCAGATTGAAGCAGACTATTTTTCATTTAATTTATTTGTGTGTGTGTGTGTGTTTAGTCTGTGTTTTCTTTCACAGCATGACTAATATGAAAATGTTTTACTTGATTGCACATGTATAGCCTATATCAAATTGCTTACTGTCCCAGGGCAGAGAGAGAGGAGAGGGAGGAAGAGAATTTGGAATTCAATTAAAAAAAAAGAATTTTAAAATTTGTTTTTACATGTATTTAAATAAAATTAATAAAAATAAAACATTAATAAAATAAAACATTATTTAAATAAAATAAAAGAGGATAAATATTTTGCTCAGAGTCCATAGTTAATAAATGTCTAAGGCAGGATATGAAATCAGATCTTCTGACTCCAAGCCCAGAAGTCCATCCTGTTCAACACCCACCTTTCTACCATGCTTTCTCATTCAGTTTTGTGTGCTTTAATGCTTATTCCACCAATCTTTTAATTTAATCTGTGTGTTTCAAATAAGATATACTTTTCCACTGCCATATTCCCATCAGGAGTTACAATCTATCATGTTTTAGTGATATAGTTATTAAGCTGAGATCATCTCTTTTCACTAAGGCATAAACTAGCTTGTTTTTTTTATTATCTGTACTCTGTATAATTTGTATACATATATCTGAGGTTGTTGGGGTTTTGGAGTTGTTGTGCTTGTTTTTCTGGTTACTCCAATAGGAGTAGTCATATAATAGGAAGAACTGGAGCTTTAGTCATCAGAAACTTGGGTTCAAATCATACCTTAGCTATATGAGCTATTACGCATTATCTCTATGCCCTAATTTTCTTATCTATAGAAATGGAGATAAGGATAGTTTTATTTCCTCATTCACAAGATTTGTGTGAGGAAACTGCTTTGTAAATTTTGGAGTTCTAGATAAATGTGAGTCATTATTGTGTCATGTCTATTATTGTGGGTGGTATGGGGCTTAGTAGATGCACATAGGAATTTACTTCCTAGCTCTTCAATTTTGTTTTTAAGCTACTTCTGGTCATTTTAAGTCTACAGGTAATATATTTTTCCTGGCCCCATTTAGATTTGCTCCATCCTTGACTAAATGCCTGCCATTACTGTATGTGAAGTCCTGATCTGCAAACCTAAAATCCTTTCTCTCACACAGTCTTCTTAAACAGCTTGCCTCTTTCAATGTATTCTCTTTCCTTCTTAAGATCCTCCTTCAACTGGCGTGCCAAAATCACTACTGGTATCCCTAGGATCTTCAATTTCTTATCTTAGATTTATATTCCTTAGAGATGGATTCTAGGTTTCAAGCGTAGAATTGCTCATGTCCATTCAACATAGAGCTGATACCCTTCAAAAAGGAAACCCTAATTCCTATATTTTCCCATCTTTTCCTCCTGTGGCCAGGCCTAGAGTCCCTTTCCTGGTGGCACCTATAGGTCACCATCATTCTGTGGAACACAGACAACTGCTTCCTCTTCCTAGGATATACCTCTGTCTCATAAGTGTCACCTTTACCTGGTGAAGATGAACTTGAAGTATGGGGTGCAGTTTTAATAATTAAAACTAGAAACTGCATTATGGCTTTTGGGATACCCTGTATGGCAACAGTTCAGTGGTCCTTCTTTAATTTCTCTATATCAATTGATCAACCAATAAACATTTATTAAGTGCCTACTATGTTCAAAGCTCTGTGCTAAGCACTAGATCACCTTCCAACTCCTTACATCAACCTCCTCATATAGAGTTAAATTTTCTTATGTTTCAGCAGCTAGGTGGCACAGTGGATAAAGCACCAGGCAGGCCTGGAGTCAGAAAGACTCAAGTTCAAATTCAGCCTCAGACATTTACTTAGCTGTGTGACCCTGGGCAAGTCACTTGCCTCAATCCCTTGTCTATAAAATAAGCTGGAGAAGGTAATGGCAAACCACTTGTGTTTTTGCCAAGAAAACCCCAAATGGCATCACAAAAAAGAGTCATGCATGACTGAAATGACTCAACAATACATTCCCTGTGTTTCAGGGTCTTTTTACTCATGGTTTTCCTTTTAAAGCATTTTTGCTCTCCTTTCTTTTGTTTAAACTCAATTATTTTTTTGGAACTGAATCTTTCTATCTTTCTCTGACTCAAAGTGCCACTCATAAGTTCAGCTCCACTGCGGATCACTTCAGAAACTTTGACCTACTCTGTGTTCCTGAACTGAGTCAATTCCCTCTTTCCTACACAGCCCACTGGTTCTCTGTTCCTGGGGATTCACCACATTAGTACTGGCCTTCCTGCAGACACCCCATTGGGTTTAGCCCAACTTTAGCTCAAATCTCCTAACTCAAGTCACCCATCAGCTCCAGACTCCACCAGTAGCTGGGATTACAGATGTGCACTGCCATGTTGGGTTTCTCACTCTTCAAAGATTTCCTTCTTTTTGATAAGCCAGAGTAGAAAAGCTCTACTTTACTGGAGGTTAAGTGGTAGCTGCAATAGAATCTGAGTCAAAACAAGCATCATAAAGCCCAAAGAGGCTTAGAAGAGTAGAGGTCCAAGGTTGGCTAGTAGATTAGTGTCTTAGTAAAGCTAGTGATTCACCATTATCTGGAGAGTTCCTGATGCCACTGTCTTCCTTATTCTTTACTACAATACTTAGCTCTGTGTAACAATGAAAAGAAGCATTCTTCCAATTCTCTCACTTTCTCCTATAATGGGGGGGGAAAAATCTGACTTTTGTACACGTGTAGTTGTCATTTAGCATGAGAAGCAGCACAAACGTAGGATAATCTCTTTAGGTCATTGAAACATTCCCCTTGCCTGCTATGTTTATTGAAACTGAGATCTTCAAGTCTGTGGCACTCAAGGAAGTTCGGAGGAGCAATGGATAGGGTATTCAGCTTGGAAGTCGGGAAGACAAGTTCAAATAGGGCTACAGACCCTTTGTAGCTATGTGACCCTGGGTAAATCATTTTATCTCTCTGCCTCAGTTTCCTTTATGTGTAGAATGGAGGTAATAATTGCATGTACCTTATAGGATTGTTGTGAAGATAAAATTATATTTTTAAATTGTGAAATACTTTATGAACTTTAATGTAAATATGAGTTATCTTCATCATCACAGATAGCTACTACAGCAAACTTACTATCACATTTCATAACTTTGCAAGGAGTTCATGAGCAAGACTTATTATGGTGATCTTTCCTTTTCTAGCATCACTGGTGCCCTGCTTCTTTACATGTACTTGATCTAGTATTGGATGATTTCTGCCGGTGCCCAAAATACAAATATTATACACTCTTACCTATGAAAAGGCCCTCTATAAAAATAAAACTCCTACCTCTGAGTCCTTACTGTGCTCTGAAATTAGCAAGACTAAGACATCAGTTTCTGACAGCTTCCATCTTGCCTCTCCACTGTTCCACCATCTATCTTTCACATAATTAGATATGCAGCCACTCTGGGTGACTCTGCCAACTCAGCACTTAACCAATTTGCAGGTTAGGTCCCTACATGGTTGAGGTCGAAAGACGCCCATTCCTTTTGCCATAGCTCACAAGCCCCTAGAAGTATGTTTCCCATTAATAGAGACCTGATAAATACAATGAGCTACCGAGCAGTCCTACCACAAATTGTACTTTTCCCCACAGTTATGCATTATGTCCATGGGAAAAATGAGCTCAAATTTAGAGCACAAGGAATAGTTAATCACTTATGTATGGAAGAGATAGGGCCCAGGCAATTCACAACTGCAATGATACAGAGCTTCATTGTGCTTTCTCTCCTAATGAAATCCGGATAACCATCCCATCCCACCCTCCCAGGCTGTGCTGAGTGGGTTACTCAGCAGGACTCACAGAATCTGTTCCTTACAGGGTATAGTGATACTTGTGAGGCCAAGGTTATTTCCTCTCTTAAATCCAAAATCAGATCTTTTTTCTGCTGCCAGAGGTTCCACTCTTGGAAACTGCTTCTGGTCTCAAGTTGCTGCCTCTCTGTATCTATGTCTCCCTGGAGTGTGTTTCCCTGCTCCCTACTAAATGTAATGTCTTCTACTGGCAGAGTGACACCCCCCCCCCCCTTCAAAATTATATGGCCAGTGGGGCTGGGGAGGATGAGGGAAAGTTCCTCCCCTGCTCCTTGTCAAGACTGGTTCCCTCTCAGGAGCTGGGTTCTTCCACTTCTTACTCCTTGATTGAACTGGCTAACCAGTTAGCAGCTCAGACTTTTAAAGGCCTTCAGGGCACAGCCAAATATACAGTCCAGATAAATCCCAAGTTGCTTCTTAAATATCAGAAATATGCATTTATTCACATTTTGTAAAGGAATCATTAGGTGTTTACACCTTCTTAACACCTTATCATCTGTGATCCCTTACATATGGATTAGAGATGTTATATATAAACATAATAAGGATAATATTAGGGATATTAGAATGATTTTATATTATCAGAGTGGCAGTGTAACCTTTTCTTTTGTTGACCCATCAAGATCCTCTGAAGTTAGTTTCTCATTCACAAATCTGACTAAAATAAAATCAAAAGTCTCCCTGCAACTCCTCAAAAGTTTATCCAGAGTCACTAGCCCAACTATTTTTATATTATTTCTACAAAGCACTGAGTAAAATTTGCAATTACTTTAAACAGTGTAGTCATGCTAGCAAGGGTGTGCTAGAGCTAGCTTATACTAACTTCATGAAACTGATTGTTAAATTATGAGTGTGAGCACTCATAACTTAGAAATTGGGCAAATGCTACAAAACAAGGGTTCATTTATTGTTCTACTGGTTGTTTAAACCAAGAGTTGGCAAACTAATGGCCCGATGGGCTAAATCCAGCTCATGCCTGTTTTGTATGGCCAGAGAACCAAGGCTATACAAAAGCAACCAATGGGCAGGATGTGGCCTTCACATCATAACTGGCTGACCCCTGGTCTAGACTTAAGAAAATCTAGATAGAAAAATCAAGTTTAAGCTTAAAAGTGTGTCCTGCTTGTATTGTTTTCTGGAGAACTAGACATTCACATTTTCCATCTTACTAGTAAAGAAATTTAAAGCATTTCTCCCAAGAAAAAAGTTACACACACACACACACATACATGCATGTGTACACACACCCACACACATCCTACCCCTACACTCCCTGGGTAAAGCAGACAAAATTATCTATGTGTGTGGTGGTAAAGTCTGGATAGCGGTAAACTAAATTATAAAGATAATAGAAGTTTCATATTTTCATCATAGATTTAGAGCCAGAAGAGACCCCAGTATTCACTTGGTTTAATCCCCTTATTTTTCTGATAAAGTAGTTGGGAACCAGCCAAGTTTAGTAACCTGCACTAGGTCACACAGGGAGAAGGGGCAGAGGCAGTATTCAAATTCAGAATCTCTGACTTCAAATCAAGCATTCTTTGTGATCCATTGCATGTCTCTCCTTAGAGCTAACATTAAAGTGGATGTTTTCTTTCTTTAGAAAATGTACATGAATACAAACTTCAAGAGAGGATATATAACTCATAAATGGTGTGTTTGGAACATACAGCTCCAATATGTCAGAAATATCATGCAGATATGACAGAAACAAAGCTTGCAGCACAAGCATCTTCCTCTCTACCCACTCAATTCTGTTATGCATTCATTCATTCATTGATTCAACAGTCATTAGACACCTATGATGTGCAGATCATTGTACTAGGTACAATAAAAGATGCAATACGCCATTTCCCACCTTATGGGATGTATAGTGTACAAACTGACATGATACATACACAAATACCTATAATGCACAATTGTTTCTGAGAAGTATTGTTTGAATGGGTAGGGATGGGGGAAGACTTGCAACTGGAAGAATCCAGGAAAAACGTATTGGCCCTTTGAGTTGGGTTTTAAAAGACACATAAGACAGATGGGGAGAAGGAATGTCAAGCATAGGAAAGTATATAAATAAAGTGAGAAAGGCAAGGAAACATAGACCTTGGACAAGGCATGATGACCAGTCCAGTTTGATTAGAGTGAAAATTATGTGAAGGGAGGAAGAATGAAAACAGGACTGAAAAAGAAGATTATGACCAAATGTCTGAGGGCTCTGAATACTAGACTAGGGAGTTTATGTCTATCCAATGAGACATTTGTAAAGCACAGTGTCTGGCACATAAACACTTAATAAATGTTTCCTTTTCCCCCTTACTTAATATGGTGGGAAAATAGGGAGCCATTGAAGCTCCTTGAGCAAAGGAGAGACCAGATCTATTTTGGGAGAAGATGAATCTGACATCATTGTGAAGGAAGGAGTCCCACCACCACATATGTGCATGTGTTCACACATAGCTGCTAGAAGCCTGGAAAGTTTAATTGGTTTCCTTTCTGTTCCCACACTCAAAAACTGCCCAGGCACTATTGAAGATAATTTAAATGCTTAGAGATTTAAGTAAGCACAGGGCCCAAAGATCCATCCCTTATACATACAATCACTTCAACGTTTTTTTTAATGGCAAATAGGCCATTTTTCTTAGCCATCTGACAGGAGTGCTTTTGTCCCTAGAAAGGACAGCCTCAGTTATCTCCTGGTAAAGAAGCTGGCATTTCTCTGGTGAGCCTGGTAGGCACCTTAAGGCTTGGTTTCCATAGCAAATGCTTTTGAATTTGGCTTCAGAACACAGAATGCTCTGCCGAGCCTGTTATAGTCCAGTGACTATCCATTTAAAAGATCTGAGATAATGACTCATCCAGAATCATCAAGGAAGTTTACCCTTTCGTTGAGGGAGGAAAATATAGAAAGAGTTTAAAATAGGCCCTTTCATTTCTCCATTTCTCACTTTCTCACCACCTGGTCACCAGACCCACAGTGACCCTCCTTCCCTCTCTCCCCCACCCCCACCCCAGTTCCCTTCCAAGACGTGTCCATCCTTGCCAGCTGGCCAGAGTGCAGTAACAGACAGTTGGATGGATGAATCCCCTCTCCTGGCCCCCTACACACAGCTCCACCCTGCCTGAAGAGCCTTGAATTCAGCTCAACAATCCATCATTCCTCCTCCTTCCTTTATTCCTCTGCAGAGGGAAAACCTGAGGGACCAACACGGTGTTCACCGTGTCCCTCACCTACAGTGAGGAAGTCAGAAATGTGTTGCGCCATTGTTTTTAATAACCTCAGTGCAGACTTTGGCTCACTCCTGCTGTCTAGGACAGGGCAGCTGAGAAACAGTAACGGAGGGGGAAAGCGGCCCCGCAGTGAGTGGCTGGCTGTGATGTTGTGGGTCACCTTTAGGGTTCTTTCTGGAGGGGAAGGGGGAAGGGAAAGGCAGTGGGGGCAGAGATGTGGAAGCAGGGTCACTAGATGCCAAGCTAGAAGACGTTTTGGAGATCATCCAGACTGTTTGATAGATGAAACCCTGGAAGTTTAAATGGTTTATTAGGCTAGACACTGAGTAACAGAGTCTGAACTCGAATCCAGCTCCTCTGGCTCATTGTGAGCAGAGATCGCTGGAGAGCCTATTCTTTGCACTCATATTCACAGTGAAGAGCAGAGTATCAGGCACATAGTGGGCACCTAAAAAAATCCTTGCGGATCGCTTGATGGATAACTGTTTGATCAGGCAATGGGGAACACATCTAAGGGAGGAGAATACAAAGGATGGTTTTGTAATTGATAGAAAATAGTGGCGGAGCTAGAATCAAAGCTTTTCTAACAAGTTGTGTGACCCTGGGCAAGTCATTTTACTTTCCAGGATCTCAGTTTCTTCCTCTGAAAAATGAAGGGAGGGAGGGAAGTTGGGCCAGACAATCCCTGCTCTTTCTTCAGGACCTAATGTATTGTGATTCTAAGTGGAACTAGAACAGTTGTATGAGTACACACCAAAACCCTAGCTGTTCTTCACTGTAAAGAGAGTGAGACTGAAAGTCAAAGGCCTAGGAGACAGAGCTAGCTCTGTTGATAATATCAACTCTATAACCTTAGATGGGTCATCAGGTTACCTCTTGGTATCTCATCTGTCAAATGGGTATAACAGCAATATCTTATAATAATGAGAGAAAAAAAATTTATAATCTTCAAAGCAGTATCAAATGTGAGTTACTATGAGAGGAAGAATGAAAGAAAACAAAAAGGAGGGAAGAAAGGAAAGGAAGAAGGAAGGAAGGAAGGAAGGAAGCAAGGAAGGAAGCAAGGAAGGAAGCAAGGAAGGAGGAAGGAAAGAAAGAAGGAAGGAACGAACGAACGAAGGAAGGAAGGGAATGGAAAGGAAGAAGGGCTTCCAGGTCATCCCTGTTCTAGTGGGGTAGGGGTAAACAAAAGGATGGGGGGGGAGTCCAGCAAGGAGGCCAGACTCACTTACAGGGAGATAGTATTGAATGTGATGGGGAGGATGCTGCTGAAAGTCACCCCCCACACCTGGCAATGACTTTTCCCTGCCCCCACATTACTATATAAGGCAAATCCTCTTCCCTGGTCCTTGCCAAATAGGTTTGTACCTCAAAGGCACAAATTATACATCTTATTTATCAAGGTAAGGGAAAAGCAAATGCTATCTTTATGTTTAAAGCAAAACCCAATAAAAATTTAATACCATTTTCTCCCCTTCCATACCTATAAACAGCTTCCAACATCAGTCTAAAACTCCTACCTCTATAGGATCCTCCTACTTTCTCCAACTGTTAGTGCCTCACCTTCCCCCTAAAAATTGCAGTTTATTTTGTACATATTTAAATGGGTACATTTTTTCTCCCAATAAAGTATAAGCCCCCTGAGCGTAGGGACAATTTCACTTTTTCTTCACATCTCCAGCTCCAAGCATATTGCCTGGCTTATAGTAGGCACTCAGTAAATGCTTGTTGATTGGTATACTGATGATCTTTTGATCTGACATGACAAATCTCTGTTAAAAGACATAAGTATTTCATTTTGGGGGGGGGGGGAGGAACCACAAATTAAGCCTTTCTACCCCAACTTCCACACTTAGCTTGCCAGATTCATTTCATTTACTTGTCCAAGCCTACAGCACAAAGGAGATGGGATAAGTATACTTTACTAGTTTGAGGGAGATCTAGCTAGAGCTGAGGCATGGTACACTCCTAGAGAGAAAAGTTAAAATAATAAAAAAGGGGGTGCTAGGAAAAGACAAGAGGAAGAGTCTCCCAAACCAAATATTTTGCAGTTTTGCCTATATCCAGGTCTGTCTGGCAATAGTAGGCTAAGTGAGAAGGATAAAAGTCTCCTGTGGCATCTTTGTGTCCCCACAGCCCCTGATAGGGAGATTTATCATTTTTTTAATGAATTTATCATCCTCATTTTTATCTAGTCATCTGTAGAAAAATCATCTAATTTTGAAATGGCAGAGATCCTGGAGGTTTAATGTCAAGGCTGTCATGTTTAAGGTCCAAATATGTGTAGCATATGTCATCCTGTAGCTTGACAATTACCTCAATCTCAAGGCCAACATCTTCGTTTTATAGTTGAGGAGATCAAGACCAAGAGAGGGTTGGGCAAGTGTCTCACTTGAGGTCCCACAAGTAGGCTCATAGATTTAGAACAAGGGCTCTTAACCTTCTTGTGTATCATGGGGGAAAGAAAGGAAGAAAGAGGAAGGGAGGGGACAAATGTGTATTGAATGCCTACCATATGCCGGCTACTGTGCTTTACAAATATTGCTTTATTCCATAATGAATCCCTTAGACAGTCTGGTAAAACCTATGGACCCCTTTTCAGAATAATCTTTTGGAATACATGGGATTATAAAGGAAACCAATTCTATTGAAATTCAATTATCACTGTTTTAAATAAATTCACAACTATGCCCAAAACGCTATAAAATTGTGTATATCCTTTGACCCAACAATACTACTACTAGGTTTGTATCCCAAAGAAATTTTTAAAAAGGGGGAGTGGGGGAGAGGGACCTATTTGTACAAAAATATTTGTGGTGACCTTTTCTGTGGTGGCAAAGAGTTGGACGCTGAAGGGATACTCATCAATTGGGGAACGGCTGAACAAGTTACGGTATATGAATATAGTGGAATATTATGGTGCAATAAGAAATGATGAGCAGGATGCTTTCAGGAAAACCTGGAAAGATTTATGTGAACTGATACAAAGTGAAGTGAGCAGAACCAGGAGGACATTGTACATAGTAACAGTAATACTGTACAAAGAACAACTGTGAATGACTTAGCTGTCCTCAAGACAGTCCTAAAGGCCTCATGATGAAAAATGCTATCTACCTCCAGAGAAAAAACTGATGACATCTGAATACAGACCAAAGCATATTGTTTTTCTTTTTCTTCCTTCCTTCCTTCCTTCCTTTCCTTCCTTCCTTCCTTCTTTCTTTCTTTCTTTCCTTCCTTCCTTCTTCCTTCCTTTCTTTCTTTCTCTTTCTTTTTCTTTCCTTCCTTCCTTCTTTCCCTCCTTCCTTCCTTCCTTTCCTTCTTCCTTCCTCCCTCCCTTCTTCCCTTCCTTCCTTCCTTTCTTCATTTCTTTCTTTCTTTCTTTCTTCCTTCCTTCCTTTCTGTTCAAGTTTCCCTTCCACAAAATCACTAATATGAAAATGTTTTACATGATTACATACTCATAACCTATATCAGATTGCCTACAATCTTGAGGAGGGGACAGGGAGGGAGGGGTACATTTTGGAAATCACAACTTAAATTTTAAAAAAAGAATATGAAAAATTGTTTTTACATGTAATTGGGGAAAAAATAAACTATCATTTTTTTTTAAATAAGTTCACAGACCCTAGGTTAAAAAAGAATCTGGGACATAACCTACTTTAGTTTTCTTCTTTTAAAGCCTAAGGTCCAGAAAATGTACCTGCCTTGGCCAAAGTCACACAGAGAGTTAAGTAAAAGAGTTGGTGTTCATGCCCATGCCCAGTGACTCCAGATCTATTGTCCTTTTTAACCATACCATGCTGTCCAGACTATTTGGAGTCCTGAATGGTATGCCTCTGGGATTGTTTAGGCTCCTCTCTGAAACACGTCCAGTGAAGTATATGCATGTTAGATTTACAAACCATTTTGTTACTTTGGTGGCACCAAAAAGACCTTTGCTAAATATAGTCTTGTTACTAATTGGAAAACAGAGGGCATGTTAAGCTTCAGGCTTAAGTAGAGATCTTGGCAGAATCCCAAATTATGGCATCAAGTTGCTATGGCTTTAGAAGATTTGGGTTCTTTTTATTTTTTTTTTTCTCAATACAGGGGAAAATTCTTTCCTGCCCTAACTTGGGTTGACCTGACACTTTGCCATTTTAACCTCCCAAACCCCCTAAAATCTTTCCCCCAAAAGGATCATACTCAACACTCATGCCTCTCTTCAAGAATTTCCCAGATGCCTGTTTTTGTCAATGAAAAGGCACCAGAGCCTAGGAATAGCCATAGGGTTAGCAAGAGTGTGTCTCGGTTGACATTACGCTGGAGGTTATTATTGTATGAAGGGCCATGTATAATGACATGACGTACAGATTTAGAAGAGGCCTTTACAGCATTCTTAGTTACATTAGTGCCAGGGCTACATTATTCCTGTTGCCATATTTACATCCCTTTAGAGCCAGACGGCTACTGGAGCTACAATAGACACACTCATCCTCTAATCCAAGTATAAAGTAGGCCTTTCAAGTCAAGCTTTAGGCATCGACACAGCTGTATCTAATTCTACAGTACTGCTTGTATTTAAGGGAAAAGAGAGCATAGCCTGAAATATTTGTCACTTAGAGCCTGTCTCAGTCCACCAAAATAACATGAAAAAGGCATTGTGCTCATCCTTCTATGGCCATACTGGGGCTCTTGAGACATACATCACCGAGGCTTTCTGGACCCATAAATGAGATTCCCCCACACCCCTCTGAGAGAGGGGTAGCAAAAGAGAAGTAAAGATGAATTGGGACTTGGATAGATGAAATAAAATGAGAAATCATAGCTTTTCCTTTCCTTCACGCCCCAGAGGGTCACATTATTGGATGGAGTGAGCCACTAGGGCTCCAGGTTATTAAATACGGCCATCTCTGAATTAGGTGATTGAGACCATATGTTGTTGGGGCCTGGATCCCCGGATTGGATTTTATCTCCCTGTTCCTCAGCCACCATTCCTGCTTAGTTTCCTATGTCCCAGAAATAGAGTAGTAAAATCCCCCTCAAGTCACCCCCACCCCAACAAAAAGCAAGTCCCAAAACAACATTGTTCTCAGGCATGAGCACAGAGGAGTATTTGTCGTAACGGGAGAAAACAGTAATAGCCCAGAACTGTCTGTTTGTTCAATTCCAAGTTGAATGATACCAAAGATTAAATCTCAGTTTCCAATTGTTTCATGCCAAGGCTGTTATATTTAAGGTCCAAATATGTGCAGCATATGTCATGCTGGAGTTTGACAATTACCTCAACCGGCAGTGTCAGACAGATGGTAAGCATTACTACCAGGCATACGTACATTTAGAATTAGACATTTAAATAAATTCAGGCCTGTCTTAAGCTTATTAGAAGGATTTCAGGCTGTGAAGTCACTTTGAGCGTTGGGAGTAAGAGCATCCCTGAAGAGGCTGTTACATCCTCTGAAGGCAGAGGTAGTCTCTTCCAAACACCTCTGGGCTACAGAAGGCAAGCGACAGGCCCCATCTCTGCAATTAAACCAATGATACCAATTAAATGAAAAGTAAAGATATTTCAATGCTGTTTTTTTTTTTAAGACAACTAGGTACCCCTGTCACCACACTGACAGACAATCAGAGTACCTCAGGATATCCCTGAGACTGTCTTAAAAGCTTCTACACTTCATAGGGAGATAAGAAAGCTAACAAAGGCACCTGCTGCAGGACCAAATCAGAATGTCCCAGGTTGAAAACCTTAGGCTACGAAAGACTTTTTGACGGGATTCTCACAAACCCCTAACAAAGGCAAACGTCCCTGCCTGAGGATTGAAGGAGCATTTCAGATGAACACATCTTAAGGTTTTTTTTCCAAACTACTTAAAAGGCAACTCTTTGCACTCCTTTAGGGTTTTTGAATCATTTTGGCATAACAACAAGCTTTGGAATGGATTGTGATGTGAAACCAAATCAGGTTGCCGACAGGGATTTGGAATTTGCAAGAGGTTCCATGAAGCAGCCAACAATGACAGTTTCCCATGGAGCACGCTGGTCTTTTTAAAGACCCAGCCTCATGTCCATAGGTGTAATTTCCCCTTGTGTGTGTGTGTGTGTGTGTGTGTGTGTGTTTTCTTGCTTATATTTTCTCTTTCTTTCTTCCTTCCTTCCTTTCTTTTTTTCTTTCTTTCTTAACTCTGATTTAAAAATAAGAGAATATTTAGGGAGCTGTAAGATTGTCCATGAAGTCCTTACTCAATGGAAGATGCAAACCTCTTTGCCCGAAGGACAAAACAGTCCTCAGGTGGGGAAGGTGGTAAATGCAGCTTTTCTGGTAAGGGCTTGCTACCATTCTTCGCTTCTGACAAGCCTGTCAACAGCAGCACGCTCTCATTCTGAGTAACCCAATCTTAGCAGTTATTCCTTTCTCTAGTTCAATACTTCTTAAAGAAGGAAAAAAAATATATATCTCAGGATCTTCTGAAATGTTTCCTCACCTATAGAATTCATCCTGAGGGCCAAAGTATTCCTCCAGTACTACAAACTGCCATGTCATGCCTAAGGGAAGACATATTTGGGAGCTGACAGATCTCTGCAGTTGTAAAAATAATAATCAATTAAAATAGCCCTAGACTCTAGCCCATTCAAGACCTCTGTCCTACTCCCTTAGCTGAACTACAGCAATGTAGGCATAGGTTTTATTGCTGTGTTTGTAGAACATGAGCCTTGGTCAATGAGAACTAAATTTTAATTTTGATTGCCCTTAGTAAGAGCAAGCTAGTCTAAAGTGAATAATCAATTCATTTCAGATAAATATGTATTTATTGTACAGCTACCATATGTCTATTGTTGATGCTTATTCATGCATATAAGGTGAGTTTTGTTGTTGTTGTTTTAAGGGGGTGAGGCAAGGAGAATACTTATGATTTTTTCCAGAGTAGAGAATTTCCAGAATGTCCAAACTTTCTCCACTGATACAGATTGGCAAATCGTCTATAACTTGGTCTTAGAGAGTCGGCTGGGAATACTGAGGAATTAAATAATTGCCCATGATTACATAGTTGATATGTGTCAAAGGCAGTATTTGAACCCAGAATTTCCTGACTCCAAGACTAGTCTTCTGACCACTATGCCCACAACCTTTCATATAAATCATATCTCCATCCACTATTAGATTCTAAATTCCCTGATGACAAAGCCTGGGTCCTTTTTCATCTTTTTCTAAGCCCCGATGCCTGGGGGAATTCCCTGGAACATAGAAGATCCTTAATGAATATTTGCTGAATTGGATACAATACCTCATGTTTTTCTAATGCTTTAGAAGGACACAAAACATTTTCCTCACAATCTTGTGGAAGGCAGGCAACAACTATCTGTCAGGCACTGTGCTAATTGACTTATAAATATTTCATTTTATCCTCAAAACAGCTCTGGGAGTTAGGTGTTATCATTAGCCCCATTTAACAGCTGAGGAAACTGAGGCAAATGCCAATTAAGTTACTTGCCCTGGGTCACACAACTAGTAAGTATTTGAGGCCAGATTGGAACCCATCCCTTCTTGACTCCAAGCCCAGCGTTCTATCCATTCTATCTACTCTATTCTATCTACCCATTCTATCTATTCATCACTGCTGCCATAAGGTAGTACCAATATCATGATCCCCAGGGGTTCTAGATAAGTAAACTAATTGCTCAGGAAGCTTGCGTGCTTTCTCTGTGGTTACACAACTGATCAAAGACAGGTTTTGAAGTTTGATCTTTCTTGATACCAAACTCAATCTATTTTCTATGTTGTCTCTTGTTGACTGGGATTAAATGAGATTGCCTTGGATTCTAGCAGTCAGAGATGCTAGTGTGTGATGCCAGCATCTCTAGTATGTGGTATCCTGCCCTCAGAAACCTTAAAATCTACTTAGAATTGGAGAGCAGTACAAGACTGTACATGATTAAAACTAAGTGTAATGTAATTCAGTATCTATGTGTGTGGCACAGTCATCCAGGGGCAGTCAGGCAGGGGAGGAATCTATGGGAGATTTTCATAGAGGAAGGGGATGTGAGGAAAGGGTACACTGTTTATTTGCGTGGGATTGAGAAGACCTAGTCACTGTGTCTTACACATAGCAGATGCTCAGTAAACATTAAACCAAAGTGATTGGAGATCACCAATCATCTTTAGCATCCCCCTCTACATGGTTGCCTTCTGTTCCTGAATGTTCTCCCCCATCACCTCTACTTCTTTTGAATCTTTGCTGTCCTTCAAGACTCAACTGCCATCTTTTGAATGAGGCCTTTGATGCTTTGACCCCTGCCTCCTCTCCAAGGTACTCCATATCTGCTTTTTATAATATTTATGTATACCTATGTATGCATGTTGTATATACCTGTAGATCTATAGCATAGATAATATTATATTGATAAATATAGATAGATAGTGTATTATACACTATTTCCTTCATTAGAATGTAAGCTCCTTGAGGGTAAGAATGACTTCACTTGTGTTCTTCTGTTCCCAGAACCTAGTACAATGTCTGCCATAGAGTATATATTTAATAAGTGATTGTTTAAAGGGGGAATCAAGTCCATAAATATTTTACTTTTATGGCTCATAAATTTGATCTTAATACCTTATCGGATATATACACTTATTTTTACTTCAATACATAAATGGTCTTTTATTTTATTGGTGGTGGGTCTTCCTTCCATTGAAGAAGATCGCAATCCCTATGTAATTTAGTGGATAGTGTATCGGAGTTGCTATGGCCAAAAAAAAAAAAAAAAGAAACCATCCCCCTACAGCCAAGTTGGTAATGGCCCATTCAAACTTAGGGGGCTTTGTGTAGGAGGCACACAGTCTATCCATTAGGTCAGACTTGAAGTTTTGACAACTTGATAGAAATTACAAGAGATTGATTTCACTTGTGCTGTTTTCTAGAACCAACATCAACACAACAAAATGAGGGAAAAGAGGACTATAACAGAAGCATCTATTCAATAAAATTATAAACCTGACTTGTTATATCAGCAACCCACAAGTACTACGTTCTGAACTGATGTAGTATATAATGATTTCCACTTCCCCAAGATGTTTCAAGGATGCCTGTGTAATGGCCCTTCCAATGATGTGTCCTGTTGTTTTATTAACTACCTTACCAATTTTAACTGTATCTACATTCAGGCCCACCCTGTGCAAAATTGTGAAGTTGGTAAACCTTGTTTGGATACCTGTTCCCATCTCCCTCTCTATGTACTCATCTATTCTCATCACTTTAACCCTTGTTTTGCCTCCACCCACATCCAATGGGTTACCAATACCCTGGCACTACCCAGGAACCACCAATGTGGCAATTTACTCAGCCTCACCTTCCTTAGCAGTTCTAACTTCTCCTTAGCCTCATGCATGCCATATTTAATGTTCCCCTACCTCAGAACTCATCCGTCAATTATCCCATCCCTTCTGCTAAATGACTAGCTCCTAAATAATCCAATTTGTTATAATGTGCAATTTAATGAGCATTCACTCTGTGGCTATTATGTGGGAGATACAGTACCAGGTTCTATGAGGAATATAAATATAACTAAGATACCATCCCTGCTTTCACTTATCTTGCCAGGTCTCAAGCCCACAGTGTCATGCCCTGGCCGTCTTCATGCCATGCCATCTCTACCACTGGTCCACACTGACTCTCTTGTTCCTTCCTGGGTTCTGAGTAGGGAACATTCACTTTCTCTGCCCAGTCTCAGCCCAACCTCATCACTCCCTGGCTATCTCTGTGCTGTGGCATCTTCTCTCCAATTCCAACTGCTGACCCAGACTCAATCTCCCACCCTGATCACCTTGGTTTTTGATTGATGAGTGTTTACTCATTTGATTTTGCCTGGTTTCAGATCTACCACACCCACCATACATCTGTATGTCATGCAACAATTTGAATGCTTTTCCAATTCTAACTCTGTGAAGAAATTAAATCAATATTACCATTCCTCAAAGGAACATGTTAATCTTTTGTTCTAGCGCTCCAATAACCATTTTATTGTATTCCCTGATGTATTCCCTGTTTAAAACCCTGCTCCCTGGCTATAACTCTCTTATATGTGCTGTCTTTTCCTACTAGAATGTAAGTTTCTTGAGGGCAGGGACTCTCTTTTTGTATTTGTTTCCCTGCCACATAGCATAGTAACTGGTACATATCAAGTATATAACTCATTATTATTCATTCTAGGAGTTTATAACCCAATAGATAGTTATTTTTCCTAAAAGGAATTTGCTGTGTAAATGTATTAAACCAAATAACTCATAGAATCAAGAAATCTACAAATGTCAGAGTTGGAATGAATCCTGCAGAGGCAGCAATGGTGTAGCAATTCTGTCTCTGGAGTCCCATGAACTGGGTTCAAATCCAGTCTATGACAGTTACTACTTATGTGACCTTGGACAACTTATTTACTCTCCCTGGGTCTCAGTTTCCTTATCTGAGAAAAGAGGGAACTGGATTAGATGATTTAGGAGGTCTCTTCCAGCTTCTAAATCCATGAGCCTATAATCTCAAACCTCTTATTTTGCCATTGAAAACTGACGCCAAAAGAGACCAAAGTACTTGTCCAAGGTTAAACACCTACTTAGCAGCACAGCCAGAATTACAAGTCTCTTGACTCCCAAGTCTAGGATTCTTTCCACTGACACTTAGTAGCTTGTTGATGTGGATTGATTGGGAGACAAGAAAAAACTTTGATGCCATTCACATCATTCACTTGCTTATAGAGGGTTGCTCCTGTCTTTCTTATGGAGAATAATTTTTTGTATCATGAATGGTATCATGAATGCACAACAGGCCTTATTCAAAACAAATTCCAAATGGCCCTACGCCCAAGATATTATAATAATTTTAAAAGAAACCCTAATAGCGAGAGAACATCATGCAACTCTGTCTTCAAATCTGACCTTGATATTATACTCATTTGAAGGTTTGGGACAGTTATATTTAACACATCTAAATTTAGGAGCATCAAAGAGGCTTGTACTGAGCATTATATTATAGATAACCATTTGACTTGCCCCATAGGTAATCCCTCACTTTCATAATGTCAGACACTGGTGGATGTTAATTATTTTTCTTATGCCTTCCTTCTGAGTTAGAGTTATCATTTCCATTGCAGACTTCAAGTGATACATATGATGCTTTGTCAACTAGACTGATGGGACTTGTTACCCCAATAGATGAGTCAGTCTAAAAATATAAATGACTTTCCAAAAGGCATAGATAAATTCACAAATGGTTTTCTTTCTTACTAAGGAAAACCAAGGAGTCTATAGGTATATGTCAAACGCTTTGTGGTTGATGTCAAACAGGACTGTCATGCCTTTTCTTTGTTGCAACCATCAGAAACAAAATAGTGAGGATGAAAAATCATTCTGCTGAATCTAAGGGTTAATCTTTGTTCTTAGGTCATTAATAGTCTGAACTGATATTTGTTCACATGTATGCTGGTACTGGGCCATTTTTTATGAAACCACATGGACATATTAGCTATGGTAGCATAAATATACTTACAGCCTTAACATGTAGAGGGAGAACCAAGTTATTATATACTTACACCAGTCGTTCCAATAAAGATTTAGGCTGTTTTATGCTGTCAGAAAGATAGGAATAATTAATAATAATAATAGTAGCTAATATTTACATAGTGCTTTATAAATATTAGTCCATTTATCCTCACAACAACCTGGGAGGGTTATTATTATATGCTATTGTTATAAAATCCATTTTTACAAATGAGAAAACTGAGGAGGCAGAGCCAAGATGGCGGAGTAAAAGCAGGAACTTGCTTGAGCTCATCCCCCAATCACCTCCAATACCTGTTAAAAATGACTCTAAACAAATTCTAGAGCTATAGAACACACAAAATGACAGAGTGAAATACATCTTCAGCTGAAGACAGTCAAAAGGAGGGTCTATTGGAAAGTCAAAAGGAAGGTCTACTGCACCTGTCTGGGAGTGGAGCACAGTCCTGTATGGGCTGTGTGGTCACAGACTGGTGGCACAGAAGGGGCTGAAGCAGGCCTCAGGAGACTAGATCACTGGCACCTGTGCTGGTTCTCAACCCACAAATGCCAAAGAAAAAGTAAAAAGTCAGTGGGGAAACCCTACTGGACCTGGGTGAGAAAAGATCATGGTCTGGTCCACAGCTCTAAGCCCACAGATGGGGGGAGAGGGGAACCAAGTGGCTGATCATAGGACAACTGCAGAGATCTCTTTGCTGGCATGGGGGCAGGATTCTCTTGCTTTTCCCTGCTTGGATCTGGGTCACAGTCTTGGGTGGTGGTCCTGGGGTGAGGAGGAGTGCTGGCATGGCAGAGCTTGTGGCAGTGATGTAGAGGGAGTCCTCCTCACAGTTCTGAGGCAGGTGCCTAAAAGCAGCTCTGACAACAGCTGTGCAAAATCCCAGAAATTTGGGACATGACACTCTTCACCCTGGAAGAAGAGTTCTACTGTGGCAAAGAGCTCAAAAGTGAAGTAATTGGCCGGCAAGATGAGCAAGCAGAAGAAGCACAATCAGACCATAGAATCCTTTTTTGGAGACAAAAAGGATCAAAACATGGAACCAGAAGAAGTCAACAAAGTCAAAACTCCCACATCAAAAGCCTCCAAGAAAAATATGAATGGGTTACAGGCCATTGGAGGAGCTCAAAAAGAATTTTGAAAATCATGTAAGAGAAGTAAAGGAAAAATTGGGAAGAGAAATGAGAGTGATGCAAGAAAATCTTGAAAAACAAGTCAACAGCTTGCTAAAGGAGACCCAAAAATACTGAAGAAAATAACACCTTAAAAAATAGACTAACTCAAATGGTAAAAGAGGTCCAAAAAATCAATGAGAAGAATGCCTTCAAAAGCAGAATTGTCCACATGGAAAAGGAAGATCAAAAGCTCACTGAAGAAAATAATTCCTTCAAAATTAGAATGAAGCAAACAGAAGCTAATGACTTTATGAGAAATCAAGATATTATAAAACAGATCCAAAAGAATGAAAAAAAACAGAAGACAATGTAAAATATCTCATTGGAAAAACAACTAACCTAGAAAATAGATCCAGGAGAGACAATTTAAAAATTATTGGACTACCTGAAAGCCATGATCAAAAAAAGAACCGAGACATCATCTTTTAAGAAACTATCAAGGAAAACTGCCCTGATATTCTAGAACCAGAGGGTAAAATAGACATGGAAAGAATCCACTAATCACTTCTTGAAAAATATCCCCAAAAGAAAACTCCTAGAAATATTATAGTCAAATTCCAGAATTCCCTGGGTCTAGGAGAAAATATTACAATCAGTCAGGAAGAAATTTAAGTATTATGGAAATACAAGGATAACACAAAATCTCACAGCTTCTACATTAAAGGATCAAAGGGCTTGGAATATGATATTTTGGAGGTCAAAGGAGCTAGGATTAAAACCAAGAGTCATCTACCCAGCAAAACTGCATACAATACTTCAGGGGAAAATATGGACATTCTATGAAATAGAGAATTTCAAGCATTCTTGATGAAAAGACCAGAGCTGAACAGAGAATTTGACTTTCAAATATAAGAAGCAAGAGAAATATGACAAGGTAAACAGGAAAGAGAAGTCATAAGAGACTTATTAAAGTTTAACTGTTTACATTCCTACATTGAAAGATGATATTTGTAACTCATGAGACTTTTCTAAGTATTAGGATAGTTGAAGGGAATATATATGCATTAGTGTGTATGTATATGCAAGTATATGTATGTGTGTGTCTGTGTGTCTGTGTGTCTGTGTGTGTGTGTGTATACATAGAGAGAGGGCACAGGGTGAGTTGAATATGAAGGGATGATATCTAAAAAATAAAATTAAGAGGTGAAAGAGACTATATTGGGAGGATAAATGGAGAGATAGAATAGGGTAAATTATGTCGCATAAAAGAGGCAAGAGAACGTTATTAACAATGGAGGGGAAGAGTAGGGAGGTAAAAGGGAATGAGTCAACCTTACTCTCATTGGACTTGGCTTAAGGAGGGAATAACATATGCACTTAATTGTGTATCTTACCCTACAGGAAAGTGGGGGGAAGGGGATAAGGTGAGGAATGATAGAAGTGAGGGCAGATTGGGGGAGAGGGTAGTAAGAAGCAAACATTTTTCAAAAGGGACAGGGTCAAAGGAGAAGATAGAAAAAAATGGGAGGCAGGATAGGATGGAGGGAAATATAGTTAGTCTTTCACATATGACTACTGTGGAAATGTTTTGCATAACTACACATGTATAACCTATGTTGAATTACTTGTCTTATTGATGGGGGTGGGTGAGGAGGGAAGAAGGGAAAGAATCTGGAACTCAAAGTTTTAAAAACAAATGTTGAAAAAAAATTGTTTCTACATGCAACCAGGAAATGAGATATGTAGGCAATGGAGTATAGCAATCTATCTTGCCCTTCAAGAAAGTAAGGATTAAGGTGGTGAGGGGTGGGGGGGGGAAGAAGAAAGGGCAGACTGGGAGAAGGGGTAATCAGTATGCTGGCCATCTTGGGGTGGGGGTAGGGGAGAGATGGGGAGAAAATTTGGGACTCAAAATCTTGTGGAAATGAATGTTGAAAACTAAAACAAACAAATAAATAAATGAGGAAACCGAGGTTAAGTGACTTTTCCAAGATCACCTTGCTGATAAGTGTCTGAGACCAGATTTGAATGCAGGACTTCCAGACTCCTGGGGTAATAGCGTTGTGCCAATTAGCTGCCTCATTTCCCATCACTCCTAGTACCCCTTATTATAAGGATCACATTGCTTCAAACACAAGTACCCTAGAGGAAATAAAGTCTCAAGAATGTATTATTAAGGATCTAGCTGTGGCTAATCTTATTTCAGAGTCAGCATTGTCCAGCTCATGCACCAGCCACTGCACCCAAGACCTTAACAAGATTGAAGCACAGCCTGGTATGGGTTTTACAACAACACAGAGGAACAAACACATATGGAAAGTCCACCTGGAACACTAAACCTTTGATGTCATGCTGCCATGTCATGAATAGGTCTCACCTGCCTCTCTTGCTTTTCTCCACTCCCAATTAAAGAATCTGAAATTCCAATGTGATAGGACAGCCTATAACACCAGTCCAGAAGCACTGCCTCTTCTAACTTTTATTAGAGAGACAGACAGAGAGACAGAGACAGAGACAGACAGAAACAGAAAGAGACAGAGAGACAGAGACAGAGACAGAAAGAGACAGAGAGACAGAGACAGAGACAGAAAGAGACAGAGACAGTGAAAACTGCTTTAGTTTTCTCAACTGTGAAATGAGGGTAATAATAGCACGTATCTCCCATCATTATTGTGAAACTCAAATGAGATAATATTTATAAAGAGCTTAGTACATTGTCTGGTACATAGCAGGTGCTTAAACAGTGTTGGTGTTGGTAGGTATTAAATACACAAAAATGCTTTTTTTATTCATTCATATTCATTCAATCTCCTTCCTTTCTTACTATCAGGGATTAGAGAAGGCATATTAAAGCATGTTTGGAGAGTACTTTGGGTAAGCTAGTTGAAAAAATATCATGCTTTAAGAATATGAAAATTGAACTTTATGCAAAAAGTTAACTAGGATGATAAATGTTGAATTTAAAGATAGATTCTTTGCTTTACAAAAAAGATTCCAAAGATAAGTGGTATCATAGCATGATGGAGAAAATGCTGGCTGTGGCAACAGGAGAGATTAAGTTTTGAATCCCACCCACATACTCACTTGCCATGTGACTGTGGGAATGTCATTTATCCTTTCTGAGATGCAGTTTTGCTACCTATAAAATGCAGATAACACTCCAGCTCTTTGCACATTTAACAGATTTCTGTTGAACTGAATGCACACTTATTAAATAACCGTGACCTCCTAAAATACAGTGAAATTGGAATAACTGTCTTTACCTATCTTACAAAATTGTGAAAATCAAATCTAATGTTTGGAAAGTACTTTTTAAAACTTAAAATGCTACATAAATATTGTCCATTATCCTTTGAAATAACTATCCTTGGTGTTATTAAAATGCAATTAATTTCAGATAAATTAGCTTTACACACAATTTCTCAGAAGCCTACCTATATACTGTGAAGATATGGCCAATAAGTAATAAATCATTGCAACCAGAGTGTGATATCCTTACATTGTCTACATGACAGATGTGAAGAGAAGGAATTATGGAAAGAAAAAATTGTTTCCTTTTTTTCTTTTTTTAAAATTTATTTTATTTTTAATTTATGAAACAAAACAAGCATTTTCATAATACAGTATAATAAAAATGATGATTGCACATGAAACTGCAAAACAATTGTGTACAACTTGCTATTTCTTTTAAATATATAGTTACCATGTAAATTTCTTTTTTTTTCCTTTTTTCCCCTCCTTCCCACCTTACTCTAGAGATGGCCACCATTAGACACAAATAGACATATAGATATGCATATATATGTATATGTGTGGTTTGTATGTATATATATGTGTGTGCACATATACATATACACATATATGCATATACATATGTATGTATAGATACATATATACATACACATATATCTACATATATACATACATATATACACATAAATTATTCTACATATACTTATATTTATCAGTTTTTCTCTGGATGCAGATAGCTTCTTTCTTCATATGTCCTTTATTTTTAATGTGTATGTTTATAATAGTCAAAATTACTTAGACACTCTTAAAACAATATTGCTGTTACTATATACAGTGTTCTCCTGGTTCTGTTCACTTTACTCTTCATTACTTTGTGCAAGTCTTTCCATGTTTTTCTAAGATCATCGAGCTCACTAGTTCCGATAGTATAGTAGTATTCCATCATAAACTGTAAGCACAAGCAAGGTGAGATTTTTTAAATTTTATTTATTTGTTTGTTTGTTTACTTGTTTATATGGAGTTGAGTTTCCCAGGTTCAAGCTAAATTGTGAACACCTGAAGGATTGATCTCCTTTGAACCCTGATAATCACAGCTGTGCTGAATCACATAGGTTTCATGCCTACTGGCTCTGAGCCAATCAGGGGCCTCTTTGTTATATATTCTGTAAGGTTGGCATTTTGCTTTGGGGGTTTGTTCATGAGAAGGATCTTTGGATTTCTTGGCCGAGACTCTAAGTAGCCATATGTTCAGAGCCCCCTGACCGCTTAGATGTCTGTGCTCTCTCAATCCAGTGATATATGTAAAGCGTATAACGATATTGCTTTACTCAGACAGTTGTAGCCATGTGTGTTGATCTTTGTGCTAACTTCTTTGCTTGTGTTTTCTCTGTTTGTATTTTCTCCATGTTCACAGCGCTAACCTTTCACCTGAACTAGTGAATGTATAAAAGTAGGATTGTTAACCCCTTTTTGAGCAGTCTTCTTTCCTTTAAAAGCATGTCAAAGAATCTGTGCCAGCAGGCCATCCTGAGCACGATAGGGTGCTTGCTAATACACAAGCATATACCACCACTTGATCAGTCATTCCCCAAGTGATGGGAATCCCCACAGTTTCTAGTTCTTTGATCACTGGACCTTGATTTCAGATAGGGGATAATAAAATGGTCATACCCCAGGCCCTCTTTCGTTCCCTAATGTTTAATTCCCTCATTAATGTATAGTTTCCTAATTCCAGGGACCTCTAGTCACCTTGGAGAGCTTTAGTTTCTGCCTGCCTGAACAGAGCGCTGGAGGGCAAAACAGGAATTTTCTAGCACTTGAGCATTTAGCAAGAGAGCAGGATAATAGAAAGCTTCTTCAGTCTCCCAGTCTCCAGTGTGAACAAGGAATCTTCCTTAATTCATAGAGTAAGAACAAGGAATAGAGAGAATCTTGGCCTCCAGAGACAACTTGCTACCATTCAAAATAAATTAGGGATTTATGCAACTACCTTCAACAACATATGTTGTGGAGACTGGGCAAAGCTGGGATATACTCTCAGAATATCATCTTAATAGAACTTCTAGGACAATCTATCCAGGATTCTTTAGTCACCAGGAAGCAGGGGTCATGCTAGTGATGACTTTTTAATGAGACTACATTTTCTAGGTCACTTTAACCCCATGTTCTAGACTTGATACAGAATCCAAAAACAATGTAATTACATTCTAATAAAATAACTTTCCATCTTATAGTAATCCTTTTCATCTTTCTTCTGGGCCAAAAATTTAATGTAGAAAACTCTAAGGAACTTGGAAGGAAAATTATTTTTTGTAAACCAGAAGCTCAGTACACAGGAACTAAATTCCCTGTCATTTTTGTATCCCTGGTACCCAACACAGTGTCTGGAACAAAATAAGGGCTTAACAAATGCTTGTTGATCAATTGATTGACCAAATGAACCTGGAGGTTATGAACTTCTCACTTTTCCTCAAGAATTGACTCCTGACTGAGCTACATTCCCTCTCCTAGCAATTTTGCTGTTCAATCTCTTCAGTCATGTCCAACTCTTCATGATCTTACTTGGGTTTTCTTGGCAGAGATATTGAGTGTTTTACTGTTTCCTTCTCCAGCTCATTTCACAGACCAGAAAACTAAGGCAAACAGAGTGAAGTGACTTACTCAGGGTCACATAGCCAGTAAGTGTCTGAGGAAGTTTTTGAACTCAGATCTTCCTGATGCCAGGTCCAGCACTCTGTCTACTTTACCAACTAACGGCCCTTCATCATAATAATAATCTCTGGCATTATAGAGCAGTCTACAAATGTTTATCTCATCTGAGTCTCCTAACAACTCTATGAGGGAGACATTGCCACTCTTATTATGTCTATTTTATAGATTAGAAAACTGAGGCTCAGAAAGTTGAATGACTTGGCCCCCATCACACAGAGAAAAAGTGGGAGGGGCAGGATTTGAACCAAGGCCTTCCTGACTCCAACTCTTGCTCACTCTAATCTCTGTGCCTCACTGCCTCTCCTGAATGGTGTGGCTGTAATTGGGATCGGATTGTAAGGACAAAGATGCCCCAGGCACTGAGCCCAGCAACCAATATTCCTTTTTTTTTTTTCTTTTAAATGAATGCCTAAGTTAAATTTTGCCCAAGTTCCTCAAAGTAATGTTGGCTTATCATTATGGTTTACCACCCAGTGCCTGATCTCTGTTCTCCTATGTAAGTAGTGAAGTTCTCTCTAAGTAATCCAAATGCAATTACCAAAGGATCCTCCCAAATGAAACAGTGCTTTGTCCATTTGAGGCTTGATACTACTGATGATCTGGTTTCAAATTTAACCATTACCATCAAACTGGGTTGATTTAACAAAAGTCTAATTTATTGTTTCATCAATTTGTTGTGCTTTCCCAGCACACAGAGGAAGGCTCAGAATGCTAACCACTCAGAGCTCCTTCCCCACAGCTGCCAGGACCGTGAAAGTGATTTTCCCAGTATAGGGAGATGGTGCATTCATATAAATCATAAATGTATGCTTTGGGCTGCATCTCAGACATGCTGAGAATGGAACAGTACTTCATTTTCTTAAAAGAAATTAGTCAGAAAAGGGCATCATTAAATTGATAAGTATTGATGAACTGTAAGACTTGTTCATGTAAAATAATTACCAAGTGCCAATTTAGTCTCTAGGCAGCCTGTCTGATGCTGGGAACCTCCAGAACTTCTGAGAGCTGAAGCTCATGGGTGAATAAAGTATCTTTCTTAAATGATTTTTTTTTTTAAAGGAAGAGAGAAAGAAAAAGAAACAATTAAAAGTTTTTCAACTTTTTTGAGCCAATACAGAATGAAGGTTTATGCAGGGATGTGCAGTAATGAAGCAGCTTGGGGGAATAAAGCCTCAGTTTAGATCATGGCCTCCTAAAGAAACACCACTTTCAAGTCTAAGTGTTGTACTCAGAGCTCTAGTCTTCCAGCTACACCCAGGGAGTGTATGGTTCCTAGGGCAATAGAATTTGCACCTCATTTGCAAGTATAATTAAGTAAGAATAAAACTTTTTTTTTTTACCTTCAGAAATATTGGGAGAAAGAGAATTCTAGCAGGAGGATTATATGCCTTTGCTGGAACAGAGCTGGATTTTCTTGTGTGGATTCATTATTTAGAGTTAGAGGTTGAAGGGACCTTTATGGGTGATATAGTCCAACGCTCTCATTTTATAGTCGAGGAAACTGAGGCTCAGAAAGGTCAAGTGATTTCCACAAAGTCCCACACACAGAGGAGTCAGGATTCAAACTTGGGTGTTTTGACGTCAATGCCAGCCCTCTCCCCACAGGAGCACACTGTTTCCTGTCTGGTTACTTACATGGCTGGGGCAACCAGGGTTTTGTAGGGGCATATAAAAATCAGGAGGCAGCTAGGTGGTTCAGTGGATAGAGAAATGGGCCTGGAGTCAAGAAGACCTGATTAAGACCCTGGGTGAGCCATCAAACCTCTGTTTACCTTAATCCACTAGAAAAGGAAATGACAAATCACTCCAGTATCCTTGTCAAGAAAACCTCGTGTACAGGAGGGTCCATGGCATCCCAAAGAGTTGGATACAACAAATAGAACAAAAAGAAAAAGTCCCATTCTAAAATGCTCCTGCTTGTAGGACTCCTGCCTGTCATTTCAGTTACCATTTGCTAGAAAATCTTTTTTGCTACCATTTCTCTCTCTCCCTCTCCCTCTCCCTCTTTCTCTGTGTGTATAACATATATATGTATTTATATATATATATATGTTTTATATATATATACATATATATGTTATACACACATGTTATATTCTGTATATAGAAAGATAGATAAATATACTGACTATAGGTCTTTAAAGAACTGAAATTGCTATGCACCGAAAGGACAATGTAGAGGAACATGAGCAGCCTATAACACAATACAAACAAAAAGAAGAAGCAGTAAAAAGAATATTATCAAGTAAATGTATGACTGGGGTGGGGAAATGGGACAGTCATGGAGAAAACCACTGGTATCTATATGATATCAAGAAAATTTAAGAAAGACCCCCAAAAGTCCATTTTTTCCTTGACCTTACCCAAGCAGCTGTCACATCTAACCTCTTCATTTTACCACCAAACCTCTTAAACACAATTCTTTATTCATTGCCTCTGTTTCCTCGCCCCATTTTTCCTTGACTCTCTACAGTCTGGCTTCTACCACTTTCGTTACTTTTTTTGGGGGGGAGTAAAGCAATCAGGGTTAGGTGACTGGCCCAGGGTCACACAGTTAGTAAGTATGAAGTGACTGAAGCTGCATTTGAGCTCAGATCCTTCTAACTCAAGTGCCTTTGCTTTATCCTCTGCAATACCTAGCTACTCCAACCTTCATTATTCTTAAAAAAAAAAACAAAAAAAAAAACCAACACTGCTCTCCAAAGTCATGGGCTATGGAGAGATGAAAGGGACCTTAGAGGTTATCCAGCCCAACCCCTCTTTTTATAGATAAGGAAACAAGGGACCAAAGATGTTAAGTGATTTGTCTAATGTTACCCAGAGAGTGGTAACAGAGGCAGGATTTGAATTCAGGTCCTCTGATTCCAAATCCATTACTCTTTCCATTGTAAAGTGCTTGTTCTAAGGTCACCAGTGATCTTTTCTTCACCAAATCTAATGTGGCCTTTTCTCTGGACTCATTCAACTCCACCACTCAGCAAGATCTCATTCTGTTGACTGGTTCAGTCATTTTTTTTCCCAATCATGTCTGACTCTTTCTGATCTCATTTGGAGTTTTCTTGGCAAAGATACTGGAGTATCTTGCCATTTCCTTCTCCAGTTCAATTTACAGATGAAGAAGATGAGGCAAATAGGGTTAAGTGACTTGCCCAGGGTCACATAGCTAGCAAGTGTCTGAGGCCGGATTTCAGCTGAGGAAGAGGAGTCTTCCTGACTCATAGCCCAGCACTCTATCTACTGTGCTGCTGTAGCTACCCCAAGTCTGTTGACTATCCATTCCTTGAAATTCTCTCCCTCTTGGTTTCATGGTGATCACTACCCACTTGGCATGAAATGATCACTCTCTCCTCTGAACTACTATAACATTTATTGTCTATATGGCCTTTTTCCATGAACCATCATCAACAAAAACCTTTTAATGTATTTTTTTCTGTCTCCTTTATGGGATTGTAAATTCCTTAAGAATATAGTTTGTGCCTATGAAGCCCCTGTTCCAAGACAATTCACTACCTCAAGAGACAGGAGTTTGTCACTTTTCCCCTAAGATTTGGTTCACTGGTGCTGCCTGATGATTTTTTGTTTGTTTGTTTTTCATTTTGTCTTGTTTTCTTTTGTTTTTTTTACCCAGGGATCACCTCTCCTTTGTGTCTGGATTTCCCATCATTCAGCTTAACGTGTGGAACAAGACACATCCTTTAAACTTTTTTCTTTTACCCTGAACCCTGAAAATAACATGTATCTCTTCTTTAGTTTTTTCTTTTGTTTTTCTTTTATTTTTTTTTTGTTCTTTTTCTTTTTGGTATAAAGAAAGGGAAAATGTATTTGGAGTAGAAAGACTTAGGTTTAGGTCCCAGGGCTGCCAATTACTGTGTGACCTTGGGCGGGCTGCTTAATTTCTCTTCACCTCATAAAATACAGATAGTCATTGTACTACTTATTTCACAGAGTTGTTGGGAAGATTAAGTGAGATAATATGTGGAAAGCACTTTGCAAACTTGAAAGTGATCTATATACACAAGCCTTCAAGCACCATAGAAAAATGATATATCATTATTGCTACACACAATAAAGACCTGTGTACAACATGGTGGAGTTGGTGAAATGCTAGATTTAACAATCAGAAAGAAAAGTTCAAATCTTATCTAAGGAACTAGTCATGTAATTTTGGGCAAGTGATTTAACCTGTTCCTCAGTTTCTTTATTTGTCAAATGGGAATAACAACCCCTTCATAGGGTTGAGGTAAGAATCTTATGAAATAATGAGATGTAGTATGTTCTGCAAGCAACCTTAATACATTATATAAAGGTGAGTTATTATTTTGTTTTGTTCTGGGTTGTTATTCAAATTTTATCTGTGTGGGCACTGTGGTAGGGAGATCCATCCTGCCCTACCGGAAAGTCAGAGGGGCAATGGGGGAGGACATAGGAGAGAATAGATTGGGGGAGGGGTTAAACAATGGGATGGCTGTTTTGGGGTGGTGGGTAGGGGAAAGATGGGGAGAAAATTTGTAACTCAGAATCTCGTGGAAATGAATGATGTAAACTAAAATAAATAAAAGTTTAAAAAAAAGAAAAGAAAACAAGATAAGAAAAAAAAAGAAAACAAATTTTATCTGTGTGGATGTGGAAACGCCAGCCCACCTTATCTGTAATGTGTCGTCTCAGAGGGTTGACTGGGATGCTGCGAAGTTAGACAGCTTGTCCATGGTCCCAGAGCTAGTTGGTGTTATAAGCAAGACCTGAAACCAGTTCCAAGAGGGAGAGGAGAAGGGAAAGACTATGCATCCATTTAGCACCTACTATGTGCCCGGCATTGTGTGAAGTGTTTTACAAATACCCCACAATCCTATGGGGTGGATGATGTCACTATCCTCATGTTACCTTTGAAGAAATTGAGGCCAACACAGGTTAAGTGACTTGTCCAGGGTGGCACAACTAATGCATGGGTAATGTCAGATTTGAACTCGGGCCTTGTTAACTCTGGGGTCAGAATTCTATGCCATCTAGCTTCCAGGTCTAAAGTCCAAGACCACCCCTCTATCCACTGTGCTAATATTCATCTCTATTATTATCATTATTATTAGAAAATAGAATAATAATAATACTAGGAAATTTTAAGCTTACAATGATGTTACAAAATTATTATTTTTCAACAATAATCCTAGTCTTTCATGCTACCTGTGAAAAACTAGGCCTTATTTTTCTCGTGATCGTAGGATCAAGGGTCCTCATAGGCCATAGTTCCTCATTTTATAGATGAGGAAGCTGAGACCCAGGGGGGTGAGTAACTTTTCCAAAGTCATAAAGATAGCAAGTAGCAGAAGCAGGATATATGCCCATGTATTCTGATTTTTCTTTCCACTGGATGATTGTAGCCTCCCTAGATCCTTCTTCCTAAGAAAGTGGAATAGTGGTTAGAGTGCTGGACCTGGAGGCAGGAAGACCTGAGTTCAAATTCTGCCTCTTGCACACTTACACTCTCTGTCATCCCAGGCTTGTCACTTGACCTATAGTTGACTGTAAAAAAGGCTTGGTGATAATACCACCTACCTCCCAAGAATTACTGTGGGGATTAGATAATATTTGCAAAGGGCTTAGGACAGCACCTGGCTCCTAGTAAGTACTTAATAAATATTTGTTTCCATCCCTTCTTCCTCCCACCAGTTCTCTGCCACTTCTTCTTGGCCTCTGTTGCTTCATCCGTCCTGTCCTAATTTTGGTTCAGCTTTGGTTCGGCACCATAATCTTCCTTCCTCAATCCCCAGCCCTAGGAATAAAAACCTAAGGCCTTAGGTTACCAACGTTTTTCTTCAGTTCCCACAATTCATTCTCTTTTGACTTGAAATTTTCTCATCCCAGATTCACCAACCAGGTATCTAGAAGTGTCTCCCATTTTATCCACCACCTATCCTAATTCAGCCTCTTCCCTCATGTGTGAGAATGAAAAGCCAAACTGTAACGTTAATGGGATATAAGATCTTCCCTTTTCCCCCACCATTAACAGGCCTCAACTGGAGCCCTTTAAGGGAAGCTTACTTAGGGGAGGCTTGCTTGTAGGAAGGCTTTCACACCTTTTGTTAATTTCTAATTAGACCATTGAGTCAGGAGGGTTGTGATGCCCTCTGGCTCTAAAAAAAAGGTACATATACTCTAAAGTTAGCACTTTGCTTTGCTGCTCACTCCTTGGAAGAATATTTTTGTGTTTTCACCAGATGAGACTCCAAGTAGGCATTAAGGAGCTCCCTGGTTTTGAAAAACCTAGAGGTTGGTGCTTCTCTCTCTGGTAACTATGTATGTGTTGCCTTGGTCAGACAGTTGCATCTGTCTGTTGATCTGTGCTAATTTCTCATACAGAAGTCCTGTCAGTCATTATTCTTCTGCTTACATTTTCTCTGTTTTCTTTGTTTGGATTTTCTCTGAAGTTCAGGGTGCTGATTTTCCCCTAAACTAATGAATGTAATTTAAAAAAAAAGATTGTTGACCCCTTGAACAGCTATCTTTCCTAATAAAGCAGATCTAAGAACTGCTACCAGTCATGATGGGTATACCAGTGTGGTTTCTTTTACACAAGTTAGCACCATCTATGGTGGTAGTCCGTTAGGAAGCTAAGTGACATGGGTCTCAACTAATTAAGAAGGACATATTGCTTCAGGCACTCCGCAACTGCTTCAGAACCTTCATCTTGACCTACCTGGTTTCCTGTCTTGTAGATTTATCGTCCGAGACCAGGACTACGAGTTCCATCTCCGCTCCTAAATCCCATTGTTGTCAGGTCCTCTGTCCCATTTAACCATGTGATGGGCAAAACCCAATTACCACTCACCTTTCCAACTCAGTTTTGGCTGATCTCTTTGTAGTTGGCAAACTCTAATCCTCCATTCTCTCCCACACTAAGGTGTGTCAGCTGAAACCTTGACAATTTTCATTCCAACCCTCCTTGAGCAAATAGATTTTGGTAGACAGGGCATTTCCCCACTTTGGGCCCTCAGATGATAAGACCTTCTTTCTGTAGTCTTACAAGCTCTCTTCCTCTTTGGGCTTGACTCCTGTCCCTGTCACCCACCTTCTTCACATTGACCTATCTTTTCTTTTTGAAAGGATTGTAAGATGGTTCCACAATTGTTTTTTCCATCTACTTTTCCAGATTTACATCATCCCTTTGGCCCTGACGCTATAGGCTATGCCTGTCTGCTTCTTCCCAGAGCCAGGCTTCCCTCTGCCATTCCACTTTCAGGAAAGAGATTGAGTCCTCTAGCTGGTATTGGCTCAAATTATATCCCCTGGAAGAGCCATCCTCCTCCAGCCCTGTTCCAATTGGTTGAATTGAGAAGACATAATGTCCTTATAGTAAATACACATCAAATTCTTATTCTTGTTCTCATCTTACTGGTTTCAATCCCAATTCTTCCTTGCTCAGCAGATGCTAAACTGCAAAAAAAAAAAAAAAAAAAACCACAATAATAATCATCTTTTATAATAATTAATAAATGTAATATTATAATAATTAGATGAATAGTATATTGTGTTTTATATTACACCTGAACTTATTTATAAAATAAATCAATAGTATTTTAAAATAATTCCTTTAACAAAAAGGATATATTGATGTAAGGAATGTTCTTTAATCCTACTTCCTGAGGGGCATGAGAGTTTCAGGGTACCCAGAGGGTTTTATAGATGTCTCTTTTCTCTAAAGTTAGCTAAAGTACCCATGAGTTATGTTACTTCCTTTTGATAGGGAGCCAGTGACTTTTATCCCAGTTCCATTTAAACACTTATCATTGATTAGCTTTCAAAAAAGGATACTTATTTCAAAGATATAGCAAAAACAAGGGTATAATCATTTCCCCTGACGCTTCTGAAATATACTCTTTCCCTTTCCACCTCAGTCTCCGGGGAAGTAGTCTCAAAAGGTACTTAAGTTCCTATATAGCATTAGTCCCATGCAATTCACATCCAAAGATGCCACAGCTTCCAAGTGAGTCCTTGTTTCAGTTTTTGCCAGCGTAGATACAGAAAGTCACCCTCAAAAATCCCTTCTTGCTCCTAGGGGCACCAAGACTGAGCTGGCTATAAAACCTAGCCTAGACTTTAACTCTCCTGCGCCTAGTTCTCCCCAGTAAGAAAGCGATTTCACTCTCTATACCTAGAAAAGAACAGGACAAATGAAAAGGGCAAGGCCCCTCACCTGTTTCTCTGGGACTTTATGGCCTCAGAGGCTGAGTCTTTAACTGGAGGGTGTGAGTGAAGAAGTCCCTGAAATCCATCAGATGTAAATGAGGTAAAGTCAGAGAGCGCCAAAGCTGCCTCAAGCCCTTCTGAAGATACTGACTGGTGCCAGCTCCATAGCCAATGGAAAAAACCTTTCCCTAATCGTGTGTGGTAGGCCAATCAAACCAGGTAGAGGACGTCCATGCATACTCTGCCATTTCTCCAACATACTTCCCTTATATCACAATTCTTATGGAAGCCATCTCTAGAACCTTTCCATGTGGAGAGGTTGTACTGGCCAAGCAAACATAAGCTGATAGGCCCCTGTACTTGTGCCAGACATCCATTGCCTCAGCAAAATTACTTCATCCATAGGCTACCATTAGGTACCACAATGGCTTATATCTGGGTGTATCTCTAGCTGGATATATCTCTAGTTCAGGGCTTACCTCTTACTAAATGTGTAGCTTAGTAGATGTTTGCTGGTAATGCTGATGCAATAAAGTTACGGCTGCTTTTGAGTTGTTGTTAACTATGTTAACAGTTGACTGTTAACAGTTGCCTGTTTGTTAACAACTTCGTGTTATTAACTATGGAAAAATGAAATGTCAGTCATGTGATGACTTATTTTTGTAAACTTAAAACGGAGTTGGAATTGGAATTAGAAGAGGGTATGGTGATTTTTTTAAAAGAGAAGAAAAAGGGAGATGAAAGGAGGAAAAGGAGAAGGAAAGATAAAGAAAAAAGCAAAGGAAGAGAAACTTTCTTGGTTAGTTTAAGATCAGAAGAATACATGGGAAAAATATGAGTGATGTAGACCAGAAGATTTTTGCCTAATTTCATTTTATGGCTGAATGTGGGGGGCTGAATTTATGGCTGAGAATTTTTTAAAATTATTTTTGTTGTTTCTTTTTTAGCTGGCAACAAGACAAGAGAGGATTAGGAAAAAGCCTTCCGAAGTCAGAATAGTAGGAGTCTATCTCAAGCTCTGTCACTAATCAGCTGTGTGGTCTTAGGTAAGTCCCTTTTCCCTCTCTGGGTCAAATTTTTCTTATCCGTACAATGAGGAGGGCTGGGTTGTATGATCACCAACGCCCCTTCCAGCTCTAAATTCTATAAACTCGATGAACTCTTTCCAGCTCGGAAATTCAGTGGGTCTAGTGAATTCTGGTGACAGAAAGTTCAAAAGTAATGAAGCAAAGTGTTACAGGTGACAATCAAGAGGTTAGAGGGAAAATGAAACAATCACTGGTGTGGAGAGAACAGGGTTTTATGTAGTAAAAAATACTGGGAGAGCAAAAATGACTCTCAAAATAACAGTCCCGACATGTGCTAATCAGTGACAGATGGCTGTCCAAAATACCATTTATGAAAAATGCATGCTCTAGCAAGCCTAGAGGTCTCCAAGGTGATGTAAGTCAGAGGGCTGGATGTAACTCAGAGCCCATGTCTCTTTCCCTGCTTTCATTGTAGCTGCCATTTGGTTAAAAGGAGCAGTGAACAATTTAGGTATCTCTAGTTCAAGATGATGGCTTGCTAGGCTATTGCCATTTGGAGTGCCTGCAATCTTTCTTCCTCTTGGGGAGGTGCTGAGAACGGATGATAGGGTGCCTACAATATACTTGCTACTCCTTGGAAAAAATACAAGATGCTGTCATTATCATGAAATACACAAACATTTCCTCTTCCCCACCACTCTATTATTTTGTATTATACCAGATCTTTCTTTCTGTATTAGTACACTTTATTTCCACAGTAGTACACTTTCTTTCTGTACTAGTCATAGGTTCATTTACATGTTTTATGTCTGTTTAGGCTGTTTGCCCTTCTAGGACTTTTTAAAATTGAGTTTTATTGATATATTTTGGTTTTACATCACCCAGATCAGTGTGTCAAATTCAAATAGGAATGGGTAACACTAAACCATGCATAAAGATCCCTGAAGATTGCATATTGACTCAGTTTCAAAAGGTAATATTATCTGTTTTATTATATTTTTATTTATTTTGTTAAATACTTCTTAGTTACATTTTAATCTGGTTGGCAGTATTTGGGAGTGTTACGGGCTGTGTGTTTGACATCTCTGACCTAGATTACCCTCTGTAGCCTTCCCCCTCTGCCTCCCAAGAAATCATCCCTTATAACAATTTTTGTTTCTTAAAGTAAATGAGAAAGAAGGAAAATTTTCAGCAAAACAAATCAATACATTTTTTAAAAATCTGACATTATATTCAGTGTTCCATACTTATGTATCCCTACTCCTCTTACCTCTACCAAAGATCAGGGGAGGAATAGAAATGTAGGATACTTTCTAATGGAATTTCTGATAGGAGGAAAAAAAGCATTTTCCCTTCAGCTGAGAGGCAGCTTGGCATAGTAGACAGTGGTATCAGAAAGATTTGAGTTCAGATCTCTCCTCTGAGACATCTATGTGACCATGGACATCACTTAAACTCTCTGGACCTCAGTTTCCTCATCTGCAAAGTGAGAGAATTGAACTTGGTGATATCTTAGGTCCCTTTCATCTTAATATGTTTGTTCCTAAAACCATATTAAATGAAAATCTGCTTTTACTTTCAGAGGTCATATGTAGAGAAGATGTTCCATTGCTTATCTCTCTAGCACCCTCCACCTCTCTCTTTGGGATAACTGAAGTTAGAGTGTCTTCACCATACTGTCCTCCTTAAAACCAAATATAAACTTTGCCTACTATACAATTTTGTCCAAGGTTGATAGCTCTAATCCCAAAATTATAACAAAATCATTAATTGCTTGCTATGTGCTTTTGGATTGTGAGACCCAAAAATCTGAGAACTTTGCCTTATTCTCAGAGCTATCCCTAAAGAAACAGAAGGACAGCAGGGGCCAAGCAAATCCTTGTAGCCACCTCCCTTACATGCATGCACACATACACACACACACACACACACACACACACACACACACACACACTCCACCACCTCCACCACCACCACCACCCACCATCACCAATATCAGTTAACTATGACCAAGAGAATGAAAGTTAAAAGGAACAGTAAGGGCAACCTTGAAAAGGAGAAGTCAACAAAAGACAACATGCAGCTTGAAGGCTAATGGCATGTTCTTGAGTTGCAGACTTTTTTTTTTTTTTTAGCACCTCAGAGGATCATAGATGTAGGACTAGCTGAGCCTTTAGAGGTGAGGCCCAGTGAGGAGACATGAATTACCCAGAGTTATTCAGGGTCTTGATAACAGACCCAGGATTCTAACCCAAGTCCTCTGATTCCAGATCCAAAATTCTTTCCCCTATATCCAACCATTTCCTTCTCTGCCACCCCCATCCCCATCCCAGACTATGTCCTCTAAGATTGTACAGAATTCAGGCTCCCATAATAAAATGGGAGTCCTCCAAAGCTCAGGGCCTTGAGCAACTTCTACCAGTGACCATGCAGTAGCAACCATGCATTAGTACTACAAAGAATATGACACATGTGTGAGCTCTCCTCTTGGACTATTGCCCAACACTAGCCCAAGAGGAACTGGGATCACTCTGTAAATATCAGTCTTTTTACTGCAGACCTTCCTTGGAATTGTGGGAAATGATGAAATAAGTTGATTTAAAGGACTTTTTTGGAATGATACTCAAATATACCACAATTCATCTACAATGCAAATCACTTTCTTACCCTTGCCTAATGAGGTTTGTCACCTGGGATGAGATTGCTGGTTAAGTAATATCAGTGCATGAAATAGATTTTTGTTTGAACACTAGACAAAGTACACATTGAGTCAAAAGCACATCTAAGTTAGGGGAAGGTCCACAATTCCCTTTAATGTCCAAGGTCTAAGCAGATTGCCTATAACAAATACATGCAAATTTTAAACTATAGTTTATCTCACAGGTCAGCAATCTCTTAAAAGGAGACCAAGATTCTAATCCCTATTTTACCAACCTCTTGAGAGACAGGGAAATGGGGAGAGGTTACTCCAGCAAGTTAATCCACCAAGGTTACTCAAGAGTCTGGAGTGCGGGGTGAATGGCAATCAGCAGGATTTTCCTTGAAAGTGACCTTTCTGTCAAAGATTGTATACCCTGGGCTATTTTTTCTCTGTCCTTCTCTCCACCTCATTGGACTGACCAGTTGGATATTGTAAAACATTAGTATAAACACATATAGGTACACTTAATATATTTGTATGCAGGAGAGGGACAGTAGGAAAACAAGATCACTGTTCTCCCACCATGCTTGAGGCCTGTAGTGTTATGACTGCCATACCCATAGAATTTAAGTTCAGTAAGGGCAGGCACTAATTTCTGCCTTTCTATCCCTAATGTCATCAGCTAGGGGGCACAATGGATAGACGGCTGGGCCTGCAATCAGTAAGACTTATCTTCCTGAGTCCAAATCTGACCTCAGACAATTGCTAGTTGTGTGGCCCTGGGCAAGTCACTTATTCCCTATTTGCCTCAGTTTTCTCATCTGTAAAAGGAGCTGGTGAAGGAAATAGCAAACTATTCCAGTATCTCTGCCAAGAAAACCCCAAGCAGGGTTGCAAAGAGTCAAGCAATACTGAACAACAACATCCCTAATGCCTAGCATTGTGCCTTGTGCATGGTAGACACTTAAAGATATTTATCGTTTTTCCACTATTGGCAGCACTGGGAACACACACTGTGAGCAAAGCAGGCTTTGGGTAGGCTGAAGCTGATGAAGGTTTGGGGGTGTCCTCTTTGAACCTAATAGATACTTAGTGAATTTTTATTGCATTGAATTGATTGTGAAGTTACCCTGCGTTTCCTCCAACTCTACTATTGTGTAATCTTTCTCTACCCCTTTCCCAGTTACCATTCAGCAGCACTGGGCTATGGGTGATGGATGACTAGTGGAGGTGGAAACCTGTGGCCCTCTGGGTCTGGGTGTGGCCTTTTGATGGAGCCCAAGTTTTACAGGACAAATCCTTTTATTAAGGGGATTTGTTCTGTGAAGTTTGGATTCAGTCAAAGGACAGCACTTGAGGACCTAGAGGTCCACATGTGGCCTCCAGGCCACAGGTTCCCCACCCCTGGGCTAAAGTATTCTGTATAATATCTGACTAGTAGAGAATGGGGGGAGAGAGAGGAGAGAAGAGAAAGGAGAGAGAAGAGAAAAGAGAGGGTACCCTTATGGAGACTGTTTTTCATTAACAAAGTAAAAGCTCACTTTTTTTTAGCTTCCCCATGAAGAGATACCATGACTTAGTTACAATACCTCGGCAGGCCTCTGTTTCTTTCATTTACTCCATAAAACACCCACCCCTTTTGCCCATAGGAGAAGTGTCTATACAATACCTTTAGTGGGCTCATCTAAAAGCAGTTCCCCTTAAAAGCAGAGTCCCTTCAATGGGCCTCCTCTTCCGTGGGCCAACTTAGATCGTTCCCAGGCACCCCTTCACTGATGACTGTCATCTACTCTCCAGGATGAAAAAAGTCCCAATTTCTGTATATTATTTTCAAATTGCTTCCTCTGCAGGAAATTGTGTCAATTCATTTGGACTTTTGTACTTGCAACGTACTCCCCAGGCCATTACATCATTATGTGGTAACTCAGAACACCGGTGGCACATTATCAGGCAGCAGTTTATTTCTGGAAGCCAGGAGATAACAAACCATGAGCGTCTTCATTTGGCCCATAAGCATGCTAAACATCTGAGATAGAGGAAACCGGAATACAAATAGGCCTTCCTACTGACTTTTTATCAAGGAGAGACGAGGGACGCAGGAAAGATATAAATTGTGTGTGCCCCGCTTCTGTGTTGTATCTATCATAAAATCTATTGCCACAGATACCAACTGGAGTTGGCATATAATTTAGCGGCAGCTTTGTGCGTTATGTCTCATGGCTGACAAGATTTTCACCCAGCAAAGGCTGCCCTATCTGTGCACCCGTAGAATCGCCTGAAGACTTAAGCCATTTTATTCCATTCTGAATTAACATGCTCAACATAATCCTCAGCACCCCAGGAGACTGAGAATTGTGCTGCCAAGAAGGGGACATAACTCTCTTGGTGCAGGTGGCTGAGTCCCGTGTTTCCACTTGCCTGCATACCATTCCCTCTTGTGCTGCTGAAGATTGTGAAACTTACTCTTAGATTAATAATTTGAGCCATATCGAGGAGGGAGGGAAAAAAAAAAAAACAAATTAATGAGGCTTCTGCTGATAAAGGAAATATAATAGGCTTACTTTCCTAAAGATGCCTGATACTGGGGATAAATCACAGGCAAATAGAAAGCCCATTGTAGTTTCTGACTAATTATAAATTGCTTAATACCTAGGTAGACCCAAAAGATTTGGAGGTGTGATCCTTATAAAACTTAATTAGTTATATAGTGGCTTCGTGTTGTGGTACCCAGATGATTACGTATGCTAAGAAGTCTTGTCTTCCCCACATATTTAACTATGCACTGATGATCAATAAGAGAACTGATCATAGATCACACATTTACAGGTCACCTAGTCCAACACCCTCATTTTACAGATAAGGAAACTGAGGCCCAGGAAGGTAAAACAACTTGCTTTACAGCAAATTGTAAGTAATGGAGGCAGGATCTTGTTTAAGAGATGATTCAGACCTACATTACCAAAGTACATTGGTTAATAATTCCTTAATATTTGCTTTATTCCTCTATGATACTATGAACCAAATCAAGCCAGAAAGTTAGACAGTCACGGAATCATAGTTCTAGAATTGGGAAAGAATACTAAAGACCAACTTTTACAGGTCAGGAAACTGAGTCACAGACAGGTTAAACAAACGACCAAGGTCACGCAGGAATTAAATATCAGAAGCAGGATTTGAACTGAAATCTGGTGTCACTCTTCCTAGAATATCTGCTGAAGGTCAATCCATCCTTTAAATTCAAATGTTATCTCTTCCAGAAAATCTTCCTAAATCACTCTAGTAATCACCACTGGTCATTAGTGGTCTTTTTCCCTCGGACTTCACACACGATTGTACCTCTCAATGAATTTATATTTTATTGTAGCTTATAATCTTCAGCATATGTGTCATATATTCCTAATAAACTGGGATCTCTATGAAGGTAGTGATTATGTCTTTTCTATGCTTGTTCTCTCCTGTAATACCTTGCACAGATAGTGTTTGCTGAATCATCCAGTTCAGTTTTATAGAATAGGCAACTAAGATTTAGATCAAAGGCAATCCTAGGATTTTATATCCATGTGAAATGCTGAGGGTTACCACCTTCCATAAATGCCTCTGACTTCACTGGCAAACTAAGTAATAGACAGAAATTGTCTTTGTTATCTTCTCAGCTCTGCCTCTGCATCCCTTCCCTGATATGATACCACCCATTTTACACCTCCATCCTAGATCCCATTCCAACAAAACTATGCTCTTAAGTAGGCATCAGCTGATAATGTACTAAATGATTATACTTAGTAGTATTTGTATTCTACTAAAAATGTAGCATTCGTTCTCATTCTTCTGTACAACATGACTAATGTGAAAATATGTTTAATAGGAATATATATGTAGAGCCTATATCAGAATGTATGTTGTCTTGGGGAGAAGGGAGGGAGAGAGAGAAAATTTCAAACTTATGGAAGTGAATGTTGAAAACTAAAAAGAAATTAACTTTTAAAAAAAGGACATAGGCATCCTCTAAACTGCCAGGGCTTCCTGAAGCCCTGCACTTTATCCATTGTGCTAGCTGTCTTCATCTAAATGTCATCTAAGGTTCACTATGACTCTACCAGTTTATCAGGCTACCTTAAATGCAAAAAGTGGAAACTTATTTTTATGGAAGCAGAAAGAATAATTAATTGATCTTTTCTGAGTAGTCTGGTAGTTAACATTAAGCATGGTTCATTTATGCACTAATTCAATAAGCCTTTATTAAGTACCTATTTAATAAATTTAAGGACTACATTCAAGGCACCAGGCCAGATGTTGGCAAGGCAAAGGGCAAAAACTACATGGGCCCTGCCCTCAAGAGGTTTATAATCAATGAAACTCCATTTTCCTCATAGCAGATTAGGAATAGAGAATGTTCATTTGCTTCTACTACATTCAGGGCCTCATGATTTTACTCAGTCACATGCTTTTGAAAGGAAATGTCATTTTCTTCAACTCCTTAAAAGCCTGTGATATAAAGAAGATAGAAATTATGCCTAAACAGAACTAATTTTGGCTTTCTTTTAAAATACTGGAGGAGGAATAAGCAGTTGAAAGGACTCTAATTGTTGATACATGGGCGATGACATTCTCGATACTAGGTTTTATTGAGAGGGGATCCTAAGAAGAACAAACAGCAAGTCTTTCTTTTTAAATTTATTTTTTAATAATTTTATAGACTCCTACCTGAGAAAAATGTAGAAAAATACTAGAAATGGATTTTGGCAAAAGAAATTATTAACTAAAAAGTTTCTGGAAATTCCCCAAAACAGAAAATACCATGAATAATTTAGTACTACATATATGTGTATAAATATAAATAATGTGGTTTTATATACATGTCATATATGTATACCTGTCTGCCTAGGTATGTGCTGTATTTTCTGCACATGTACATACATATGCATGTATATAATGTGTGTATACATTCATACTTATATATAAATTGCGTATATGGAGTCACCCATGGCCCAGGCTCTCCTCTCCCAAAGTGGGTCCTGGCTCTAGACTAAATAAGACTTAGAGTTTAGTCATAGGAGAACCTGACCTCTAAAGGAGCTCATGATGACCCTGCTCAGGAGTTCCAAGGAAAATCTCTTTTTAAAAAAAATTAATTTAATTTTAAAATTAAATTTTTAATTTAAATTTTTTTTAATTTTTAATTTAAAAAAAATTTAGTTATGCCCCATGTCTAAAGTCTTCCCAAAAGATGCTAACGGTGTCCCTTTTAGAAGAGTTACTCAATGAGCAAAGTAATAGATATCAGATATAGGACAGCTATTTATTTCTTCTATCATAAAAAAGGAACTTTTAAAGCATTAAAAGATTCCTAAACATATATTTAAATATTAAACCATAAATTATACCCCACCACCTCTATTACACTCTCCTGGGAGGTAGGAAATATTCTTGAGAGCCTTGTCAGACTGCTGAACAGACTTCACTTGCCTCTCAGTCTGCACTATCTAAGCAGTAATTCAAGGTATATATTTGGGCATAGCTCATCCTCTTAGAGCTAGTTATCTTCTCCTTTGAGAGGAGTGTTCTTGCAGGAAATACTTCCCATTAAGTAAACAGCATCTAATTCAAGAACTCTGCCCCTCTCAGAATCAAGCTCACACAAGGTAGCCCCTGACACCGGAAATGTCTATTTCTCAGGATTACCATTTGATACCCTGTGTTCAGGAGGGAAATAAAAAGCAGAAGAGGCAGTCAAGGACATAAGATCTAATTTCAAGCTCACCTAGGCAAGCTCATAGTCTCGTTGTTTTATGTGTGTAGTTGTGTTAGTTGCTGCTGGAGAAGGGGAGGAGAGAGTCAGTACAACTTGTATCTACAAAAAGGCCACTTCAAAAGAAATTAGAAATTACCTTTCCTCACTTATTATAAAATCCATAGAATAAGTAGTTCTTTCTGCCTCAGTAACCAATCCTATTTGAACTAGACCTCTCCCATACCATGGGGATCAAGGGACTAATCAGGAGATGCTGGTCATACATATGCAAGGAACCAAAGTATATATATAGCTGACCAGAAGGACAATTTATCCTGGGTGTAACTTACTTTGTATATATTTCTTCATGTGGTGTCTCCCTCTTAGACTGGAAGCTCCTTGAGGGCAAATACTCTTTTGCCTCTTTTTGCATCGCCAGTAATTGGTGCTTAAGAACTGTTTACTAACTGATCCATTGATTGATTAAGACACAAGCCTACCCTATATATATTCTTCTCCATTACTATATATATCTACACATACATACATACACATATGTATATATGCATATATGTATATGTACATGTGTGCATCTTTTGACAATATTCTGACATTTCTTCCATTACCAGTTGCAGTGGGACGCTGTGGAAAACATCCTCTTAAAAATTTTCCGTAGAAATGATTGATAAATGGTATAACATCTTTTTCTTCAGAAAGTAGGGTTTAATTAAATTCACTTACACAAGATGGAGAAGGCAATCTTGTAATGTTAATCCTTCCAAAAGTCATTGCCTCTTAAGTATTTTGCCATTGTGTTATTACCACGAAGGGCATAATTTTTTTAATTTAAAAACATTCACCTTAAAAAAAGAAATCTGTTAGTTTCATAAATACTTTCTGAGAAAAAAAATGTCTGAGAAAATAAAATCATGGAAAATGTGTGTGATTTTTCTAATGAGAATTTCTGTCTAGTGACCCAATGATAGAAAAAAAAAATAGCATCTGTTTTGCTAGGTTTTTTTTTTCTTCACACTCTATAATCCTCAGCAGGTAGGAAATCGCCTGTAGATTTAAAATGATGTTACATGTCATTGTAGTAAAGTACAAGCTTTTTAAAATTATTATTATTATTTGAAGACCAATTTTCCATATTATTGCAACAAGAAAAATTCCTCTACCATGTAAGTGAGTAACTATTTCCCAGATGACAAAAGGTAGTGTCTTCCCAGCAGCAGCAAGACCTTGGGGGTGGGAGGTTGACCATGTAGATTGCTCTGTTATGTTTCTGTGTGAAGCCTGGGTGACTTATTCCTGAGCTTCTATTAAAATCTTTAATGAGGACATCAGCCTTGAAAGGCTGATTTTTCTGAGCCTGCTGCACTAATTCACTGGCAATAGCTCCTGTTGCTTCCTTCCATTCAATAAATAACTGGTGAGACATCTTGTTTCCCTCTCAATCTGTCTCTTCCAATAACACCAAAAGTTCTGCTTTCCAATTCTTTGTCAGAAACCCCTACCAAGAAACAGCCATTTGAAAGAAAGAGGGAGGAAAGACTCCCTTTTGTTTTCTCTCTACACTCTTTCCTCCCTTCTACTGTTTTCCACCCAAAGCTCTTCCAAATCCTGGGTCAAAACCTGCAAGTGACAAAGAATTGGGCAGTGGTGTGTTTACATTTTAATATGAATTTAAGTCAGATTGCATGTTTGAAGGTAAATTTGCATTTTTGAGTCTAATCTTTTAAGTGTAAAATAAGACTTATTGCCTGTGAAAGGAACTTCTGGCATCACCAGTTGGGTAGGGGAAGTCAGTCTATCAGTCAGCCAGCCTTTATTAAGCGCCTACTATAATGTCCGAAACTAATTGGGTCTCTTGTGTTGATGGTGGTGGTGATGGTAGGTTTTGCTTTTTGTTTGTTTGTTTTTTTAAAGCAGGGCTATAGAATAGGAACAAAATGGATCAAGGAAACAAAGAAAGGCAAAAATAAACCTATAATCATGTCCCTTTATTTATTACTCTCCACCTCTAAGCATCTGCTAAGGCTTATACTTATTAAAACCACTGAGATCTCTCTAGGTTCTTCCATTTCTAAATCATAGTTTCCTTGAAGGTGACATACACACACACACACACACACACACACACACACAGAGAGAGAGATATGCATATATATGTGTGTGTATGTATATATGTGTATATATTAATTTATCTTTGTATGATGTATCTTACACAAAATTAATGTTAATTGAATTGAAATTATTTGAATCGGGGTCCTTTGAACTTAAAGAGTTTGAGGGTCATAAGCCTCTCTCTGGAGTATACCTTTAATATTTTTACTAATGTACTTTATCTCCATGTCTTCCTTTGAGAATCCTTACCTTGCTGCAGAATTCGGTTCATGCGTCCTCACTCCTGTATACTTTTCCTGATCCCCTTAGCTGATGGTTTTCTACCCCTTCTCAAATATGGCTAAAACGTTTAGTCTAGATCTCTCCTCTATTTATATCGGCCCTCATCTTTCATTATAGCATTCAGTCTCTACTGAAAAGAGCACAACTCTGACGGGCTGGGCCATGTTTTTTGACCACAGAATATTTGCCTAAAAGTTTAATTTACAGAGAACTGACACAAGGCAAGTGCTCACACAGAGGTCAGAAGAAACTATACAAGGACACTCTCAAGGTCTCTGAAGAATTTTGAAATAAACTGCAAGACATGGAAGACATTGGCACAAGACTACCCTCATTGGCATGGCATACTCTCATTAAAGAGGGCACTGTATTCCGTGAGCAAAAAAGAATTGCAATAATTAAAATGAAATATGAGATGCACAAATTTAGACCCATCTCCACTCCAAATGTTCATGTGGACTGTTTGTGCCCAGCTTGTAGAGTGCTCCGAGTTCTTGTTTTGATCAGCCACAGTCAGACACAGTATCTTGACCTCAACATAGTGATGGCCTTTTGGTCTCCTTCAAGAATGAAGGAGAACAGCCAGATATCTATGTACATATCTCATCCCCACCCTCTACCCCACACATCCTATTCAATGTAAGTATGGGAAAGGACTGTTTTATATTCTTCTTAAATTTCCCTATGCCAATTACTTAGCAAAGTACTAAATAAGTACTTAATATATCTATCGTAATTTGAAATGAATGACAACCTCAGCACCTCACATAATAACTTCTTTTTTATAAAGAAATGTTGCTCTAAAAAGTTATTCTAGGGGGGCGGAGCCAAGATGGCGGCGTAGCAGCAGCAACATATCGCAGCTCTCACATAGCCACCCCAAAATACCCATAAAATAGGACTCTAAACCAATCCTAGAACTCCAAAACACACACAAAGATACTTCCCACTAAAGTCAGCTCGGCTACGAGGAACCATATCAGCACTGCGAACCGAAACCAGCCTGGCCTGAAGCCGTGGCTGTGCCCCAGAGGCGGCTGGGCGGGAGGAGCCCCTCTGGTGAGTGGATTAGCCAGCTGCAAGTGGGGATTCCGAAAGGGGGAGATAAGCAGTCCGGCCGAAAGGTCTCCAGAGCGGAAAAGCGAAAGGCAGAGGTTTTGCACCCGCCTCCGCGTTACAGCTTCCCGCCCGCAGCCTGCAGACAGCAGGGGGACTGAGCGATTGTTCTCAGGCCAAGAGCTCTCGTGTTGAGTGCCCTGGATCTGGATAGCCGTCTTAGGCCTCAGTTCTGGAGTCTTCACTATCCAGTCAGCCGGAAGTAAATAGAAAGAGTTCCCAGCCTCTTCCTGAGAGGTACGGCAGCCAGGAGGACCCCAGCGATTTGGGACAGAGCTTTTTCTTCTGGAAGCAGAGCCCCACAGAGATTCAAAAAAAAAAATCACGGTCTGATCAACCACGAGTAAGAATAAGCATAAGAAGCAAAGTAAGAACAGCTCCCAAACCCTAGACTCCTTCTTTGGGGAAAAGAAAGATCATGGGAGAGAGAGGGAGGAGGAGAGCACAGCCAGAGCGCCCCCACCAGAGGCCTCCAATAAACATGAAGAATGC
>CM053589.1:26936969-26954362 GCA_028646515.1 Pseudochirops corinnae | reverse complement strand
CACTGTGGTCGGGAGATCCATCCTGCCCTACTGAGAAGTGACATAGGAGAGAATAGACTGGGGGAGGGGGGACACACTGGGTTGGCTGTTTTGGGGCGGTGGGTAGGGGGAAGAGGGGGAGAAAATATGTAACTCAAAATCTTGTGGAAATGAATGATGCAAACTATAATAAAATTTAAAAAAAAAAAAAAAGAAAAAAAAAAGAAAAATGCAAATAAATGCAATACTAAAATTCCACCTTATACCTATCTTGTTGAAAAAGATGACTAAAAATGAAAATGATGATATTAGAGGGGCTCTGGGAAAATAGGGTAAATGTGTTAGTGGTAAAGGTGCAAAGCCCTCCTAGGAAGGAATTTGAAACTATACACAGTTACCAAACAGTACATGCTCTTTTTACCTAGTCATACATACCGCTACTACACCCATACCCCACAAAAAAAAAAAGAAAATAGATAGATAGATAGATAGATAGATAGATAGATAGATAGAGATAGAGATATATAGTTCTTTCTGTGGCAAAAAAAAAAAAACAATCCTAGCCACTATATGATGCCCAACACTTAATGTGCGGCTAAACAAATTATGATACATGAGTAAGATGATATACTATACTGCTATAAGAAATTAGGAAATAGGTGAATTCAAAGAGACATGGAAAGACTTATGTGAACTGATTCAGAATAAAGGGAACAGAACCAAAAGAAGGATTTCTATTCTAACATCAATTTTATAAAAATAAACAATTTAGAAGACTTTCATAAGCTGAAGAATGAAATAGGCAGACCCAAGAGAATTGTGTATGCAGTAACAATACTCTAAAGACAAACTTTGAAATCTATAAGAGTTCTAATCAATATAATGACCATACAGGATTCCCAAGGCAAGTGATGAAACTTGCTTTCCATCTCCGGAGAGAAGTACTTGATTTAAGATACCGAATGAGGCATATATTTTACGTATGAAATATTATTTTGTGTCTTTTATTTATCACATTATTTATTTTCTATTTATCCAACATATTTATATCTGATATAAAGTTATAATACTTATAACAGTGATATTTTAAAATAGTGTATATTTATTCCTTATTGTAATGAAAACGGGAAAGTAGGGTAATGGATATATTAGTGGTAAATGTGTATAGCCCTTCAAGAAAGGAATTTGAAATTATACAGTTACCAAACAGGACATGCTCTTTTTACCTAGTCATACATACCACTACTACACTCATATTCCACAAAAATAAAAAATATGTAAATGTAAAAACAAAGCTTATCAACAAAATGTTTTAAAAAGGCGTTAATCTATCAGTCATTTAGTAAACATTTGTTAAGTGCTTAATGTATACCAGACCCTGGTTAAATGCTTTGAACAGAAGGGAGAAAAAAGCAAAAATAATCCCTGCTTTCAAGATTCTTACATGGTAATGGAGGAGAAAGCATGTACGTGAATAGGTACATAATTGTAAGAGTACATACAGAATAGATGGAAAGTAGCCTTAGCAGTAAAGGCACAAGCAGAACTGAGAAATCTCTGCTACAGAAAGTCATTTGGGATTTTAAGCAGCAGAGAGAAGTTAGGGGAAAAACACAGAGATGGGAAATTGAACATCATGTATGAGTAACAACCAAAAGGCCAGTATGACCAGACCACAATACATGTGGGGAGTTCTATATATAGAAAGACTGGAAAGATGGGGAGGGACCATTAGCCCAGAAACCAGGGTTTTACCTTATAGATACATAAATGTAAGGTAAGAAAATCAATGATTCCTCCTTCCACCCCACCCAAATTATAAATTTTCCCAGACCCCCTTTACCAATACCTGAAATTTCTGCACCAATCTAAAGTGACTAAATTTTAAGTCTTGGTCTTTGTTGAAATTCATATACTTCTAGAAGGGGGCAATACTTTAAGTTGCTCAGAGTTATTTTTTTTAAGATACAAATGAAAGATCTTAGAGGTTTTTACTAAAATGCTGATATTCAGTACTGGGCATCTGGGAGTGAGAGAAAGGTTGTCATTGAGGGGGTGAAAAATGAGAAATGGGAGGCTGTGGGAAACACAGACAAATTTTACCCATCTCATGACTTAGCCCAAGGAAAGCCAGTTCTTAGCAAAAACCATCTTTCCTTGTAATTATCAGTTATGCTTAAAAAAGACAACTTCCTCCTGCCTAAAATGTCTTAGCGGGTCAAAGTAACATCACTCCTAGAAGAGTCTACAAAGGCAGAACCTAACTGGTCTGCTGATTTGTGTAGTTGTGGACATGACCTAAATTGAGAGTCATCAAAACACTGCAGGAGAATTTGGTTGTTTAAAACAATAATTAATAACTTATGTCAGCCAAGTTTTAATTTAATGTTCTAATAAATAAGGCTCTTTGTAATTGAGCTTCATATAAGATTCATAAAAATCCTTTCCAAACTTTTCAAGTCATCATAAAAACTACATAAAATCATTCTTTGAAGTCAGAACTTTGATGAATGTAAAACTATTAGCAAAAATTAAGAATGTGGAGCTTGGCTATTTGAAAATTAGGGAAGGGATAGTATAATAACCCCCTAGAATTATGCAGAGAATTATAACACATTTATAAGATACTGTAAGGTTTACAAAGCAAATTCCCCACAACACTACAAGGCACAGATATTATTATGTATTATTAGTCAATTTTACAGATGAAGACTGAGTCTCAAAACTGAGTCACACAGCTAGTAAATGAGAGAGCCAGGACTCATACTCAGCTTTCCATAAGTCTGATTCCAATGTTTTTTTTTCTTCCCTCCTCATCCTCCTTACTCCCCACCCCAGTTCCCTCCCAATGTTCTTTTCATGACACGCTAGGCCCCTTATGTAAACATTCATGAAGAAAAGACATTATTTCCCTAGTACAAGAAGATCTAGTTCTAAAGACCTAGCTAGGACCCTAGGGATAAAATTAAGGGAAAGAACATGAAGGCTGAAATTCAGGCAAAACCCTCAGTGAAAACCATAAAACTGTGGCTAAAGCTTTAGGGAAACTGCTAAGTACTCCCTTCTTAGACAAGGTGCTGGAAAACATACTGCAGGAAAAAATTCCTGCCTTGGTTAATTACATGATATAGCAAGATGATTTAGAACACAAGACTCATCATTTCACATTTTCCTCTGTATTGTGATATTCTTGTCATCACCTTCTACTACCATGGAAACTTCTAATAATATCATAACAGGGCTTAACAGATACCTACTAGATAGCTAAGTGACAATTAGCACATAGTGAATTTATTCTTCAAAGAGGATTTGGCTGTATTTTTTTTTTTTTACTATTTTCTGAAGATCTTATTATTCATTCATTTACTGGTTCATTCATTGAACATTAATTTATCAATCATGTGTCAAGCACCATGCTAGGTTCAAGAGATTACAAAAACAGAAGCAAAAATAGTCTTGGCCCTCAAGGATCTTGCATTCAACTGGGGAAAGTAATATGTACCACAAAAGATAATACAAAAAATATAAAAGTATAAACGTATGTATATATGTATATGTACTATATGTATACACATATGCAAATGTATTGTATATATCTATTGTGTGTGTGATTAACATAGTGAGACAGCGTGGCCTAATGGATTGAAAACAGATTTTAGAGTCAAGATGGTCCAACATACATTTGTTATTCGTGCTTCTCACATATATCTGGTTTTGTGTCTATAGGAGAGTTGGTCAGCCTCTCAGTGTCCCACACAATTTCTGGACAGGGAACCTGTGGCCTAATATGACTGATATCACAGGTTCAGGTTACTTTTTGTCATTAACTAGCACTATGATTTTAAGCAAGTCCAATGTTATCCAGCAAGCACTTTCCACATGAAAATCACTGTCCTAGGCAGTGGAGACATAAAAAGAATAACAAAGCAGTCTCTCCCCTCAGTGACCTTACCTTCCAGTAGGGGGATAAAATCCATAAAGGGAAGAAGTGGTCTGGGAAGGGAGTTTTGACCTTGCCAGACACTGGGACTACAAACAGAGCAATAGTAAGCACCCTTCCGAGGAGCAAGGACACTGGATTACAAAGACACTGTGAATTGCTAAGTACATACCAGACGGTTTGAAAAGGGAGGAAGCCAAAAAAGTAGACATTCAGGAAAGATTCCTCATTCCATTGGGTAAGTGAACTGAATTGTGAAAGAAAGCTAGCAATTACAAGTTACTTAAGTGTTCCTTGCCTCAGTTTCTCCAACTATAAAATGGGACTAATAAGAACTTCCCCATCTGTTTTATAGAGCTGTTGTGTGACCCTATCTATTCTGTAAAACAGGTAGGGAAGTTAGTATTAGGGCCATTTTTCTTTCATGGCTCAGCTCACCTCCCCACTAGAATGGGAAGCCCTTTCTGAATGCCCTAGTTTTTGAGAGAAATAATATAGCTAAAAGCATTTTAAATATATATGTATGTATACATAAAAATAAAGACTTAACCTGCATTTCATTAGTTTAAGAAACTCATCAGGTAAAGAAACTCCTTCTATCAATGCAGGTGAACACCTTCTCTGAGATATAGGATGTCCCAAAAGCCCTCGGGCTTTAACAGTGTTGTTACCTAGAACATTGAGAGGTTAAGGGGCTTTGCCAAATGTCAAAGATGGAACTTTGATGTCGTCTTCTCTATTCTTTATGCCAAGCTACTTCTCAAGAAATAGAAAGGGTTGGGGTGGCTAGGTGGTGCAGTGAACAGAGCACAGGCCCTGGAGTCAGGAGGACCTGAGTTCAAATGTGACATCAGACACTTCACACACACACACACACACACACACATACACCTACCCATGTGACCTTGGGCAAGTCACTTAACCCCAACTGCCCTACCTTCCCCCCTCAAAAAAAAAAAAAAGAAATAGAAAGAGTTATAAAAGTGAAGAGATTATTTTATGAATGATTCCCCCCCCAAAAAAATCATTTCTGTTTGGCTCTGAAATGTGTTTTTATGCTTATATTTGCATATGGATATATCCAGTGCTCTGAGAATTCACAACACTTCAAACAACATAATGAAGCCATACTGTGAAGACTTAATTAGTTTAGATTAGGTGCTAACTCTTAATAAGAACTTAAAATGGGACTTGTAATGAATAATCCATCATTTCAGAAATTCACTCATAGGTAGCTGAGATTTGTATGTGGTCTGACTCTCTCTCGTCCCTCCCCCCCTTCACAAAAAGAACATTTGAAGGGCACTCCTTTGGGTTCTAACACATTTTAGGGGAAACTTTGTAACCCCATTTTCAGTTGCTGTTTTCCTTCTGGTTTGTGAAAGAAAACTTTTAAAACAAAGATGGATCCTGCTAAATTACTGGGACAGGAAAAGCAGGTCAGTCAACCAAGCATTTATTGCCTAGTCCTCTTTGGGATTCTAAAGGGTGGAGATGGGAGAGGCCAAACAAAAGAAGTAATTAAGCTATTGATAAAAATCAGCATTTATTAGGCACCCACGTGCCAGTCCCAGCTCTAGGTGCTCAAGGTATAAGCTACTGACCCTAGGGAGGTTCCAAGAAGGGAGTGATCAAAAGAGGCTCCATTGATTCCAACACATCATCTATTATAATAATAGATTCATAACTGTTTGAGCTGGAAGAGACCTTAGAGACCAGCCAGTCCAACCTCCTCATTTCACAGATGAGGAAACTGATAATAATTGCTGGAGCCATAAGTGGCGATTTTTGCATGCAGCATAAGAAACGCTCTCAGTTCAATTGGGGTTTGAGAGGAGGGGGAAAGGACAGATCTAGGAAATCTGGGAGGGGGAAGTAGTAAGCAGGGAAGGGCCCAAGACTGAGAAAAACTGGGGAAAGGTGACAAAATAACCATTTAGTAACTTTTAATTTTAAGTAATTATCCTTCTTAACTAAGTACTAAATTCGGTTGTTTCTATGGGGCTAAAGGACCGAAAATACTGTCAGCAACCTCTTTATAATTTGGTGCCCTGGATAAAATCTCCATTTCCTCACCCTTGTTACATTTTAATAATACTTCATAGATAAAAGGAAGGCAGCTAGGTGGCATAATGGATAGAGCAAAGGGCCTAGAGTCAGGAAGACATGAGTTCAAATGTAACCTCAACACTAGTTGTGTGACCCTGAGTAAGTCACTTAACCCCGTTTGCCTCAGTTTCTTCATCTGTAAAATGAGCTGGAAAAGGGAATGGCAAACCACTTCAGTGTCTTTGCCAAGAAAATCCCAAAAAGGGGTCACAAAGAGTCAGATGTGACTAAAAACACTGAAAAAGAACAGCAGATACAAGGTATTTTTATACATTATTCAGATAAATTCAAGAAACATTCATTAAATACCTACTATGTGCAAAATGCATCATCGCATTTGCTAGGTTGGCTGTGAAATATTCTTATTGGTGATTTAGATGTCATGCCTATAAGATCTGCAGATAATACAAAGCTAAAGGGAATAGTTAACACATGGGATCCAAAAAAAGACTTCTTAAAAGTCACTGGACTAAACTGAAGAAGATCCCAATTAATAAGGAAAATTGAAACATCATACATTTGAGTTCAAATCAATTCAACTTCCTGGGTATAAAATAGAGTGACATGGTTACAGAAAAATTTATCTGAAGAAAATGTGGGGGTCATAGTGGACCACAAGCTCAATATAAGTCAGTAGTGTGATGTGTTGGCCAAAAATAGTCAATGCAATGTCAGGCTGTATTTAAGGAGGTATAGTTTCTAGGAACAAGGTGGTGTGTTCTGGCCAGATTGTATTTGGAGAATTATGTTCAGTTCTGGGTGCTGCTGTGTAAGTATTTATAAATTAATTGAAGTTTCCAGAAGAGGGCAAACATGATATTGTTATCGTTGCTCAGTAGTGTTCAACTCTTGTTGACCCCATCTGGGGTTCTCTTGGCAGAGATGCTGGAGTGGTTTGCCATTTTCTTCTGCAGCTCATTTTACAGATGGGAAAACTGAGGCAAACAGGGTTAAGTGACTTGCCCAGCATCACACAGCTAGTGTCTGAGGACAGATTTGAGCTGACTCCAGCCCCAGTGCTTGATCCACTACACCACATAGCATAGTAACAAAGATCTTTGATTCTGTGTTACATGAAGAGAGAGGTTGAAGAAACTGAGCATGTGTAGCTAGACATAAAAGAAAAACTGCAGGAATAACAGAATAGTTGTCTTCAGGGGTTTTAAGGTCTGTCATGTGAAAGAATTAGTCTTATTATTCTGTTTGATCCCGGAGGGCAAAACTAGAAGCTTTGGGTGACAGTGGGAAAGAAGTGAATTTAGGTTTGATGTCAGGAAAATCTTCTAACAATGAGCACTGTCCAAAAGTGCGATGGATTGTCTCAGGAGGCTGCCCCTCATTTAAGGTTCTCAAATGGAGAGACTGGATGACCTCTTGCTGAGTATGCTAGAGTAAGGATTCCATTGTGCATTGGATTAACTATAATGACTTCTGGGGTCCATGACATCTCTAAAACACAGTACTTCTGTAACCAGGATAGAACGTCTAGGAAGCGATTTCTGGTTCCAAATTAACCATATCACATGCTCTCTTTCCCATGCAAAATAACTCTATTATTTAAAGCGATCCTTTGCCCATATCCTCTGAAAGCATGCCCAGAGAGGCAGTATAAAGCCAAACTACTATGCAGAAAATTCAGAACCAATGCATTCCTATTGTTGCTTCAAGGGATTCTTCCTTCCCAGAATCATCCAGGTTACCTGTTATGACTGAGCAGATCAATGCACCAGCTGCCCTTAACTTCGGCCATGTTGGGATGCTCCCAACAGTGACTCCTATGGAGAACTGTCTAGAAATGCCAAAGTCAGGAGAGAAATGTCCATGGAGGGAGGCCCAGTGTAATTCTGGCTTTTCTGCTGGGATAGGCATGGTCTTTTCCCCTTTGCAAAATCTCATCCAAAAACAGAAACACATCAGCGGATGATCCAGGGGAGTAAGCCAGCTGTGCTCTTCATGTATGCACCTAACTTATTTCAAGGGTGTTTTTGTTGTGTTTTTACAGCTGCATAGTGTTAGCTCTCCTGAGAGCTAGCCAAGAGTACTATCAGAAGAATTAGCTTAGGGCTGGTTTTCATGGTATATTCAGGGTTGTTCTAAATGAGTTCCCTGTGTAGTTTCTGAATACTCTGAGCGATAAGAACTGTTTCCCAAACATAGTCAGGATAGTTATTCCTCCATTTTGCAGCTGGTTATTTCATAAAAAGGCCCTTCATGAGATTTTTGCATTCCTTAAAATATTATTGTATATGCTGATTGTATGGTGAGAAGAGTAACATGATTGTTTTGAGCAAGGCTACTGTAGATGGCACCATTCAGTGCAGTCCACAATGAATGGTCACAGGGCACAACTATAGATCTTTCTCATTTTGTGGAATGGGAATTTCAAACACATTTCTGTAAAATAAATCTTCAGTCTCCCCATCTCCCAGTCCCATCCATTTAGAATCTTTTGATGACTAAATTACTAAAATAATGATCATAACCTGGCTATTAAGGTAGATTGCTTTGCCACAGAAGCTGCTTCATAAATGCTTGTTGAATTTGAATTGGGAGTTTTATAAAGCTTCAAAAACCTATTAGCACTTTCCCAACTCTGGGATTTCCTCTCTTCTATTTTTCTATCACTCTTGTTCCTGATGTTGGACCTACAGGTTCCAACAATAATAATATCTCACATTTATTTAAGGATTGAACATATGTCATCTAATTTGTTACTTATAATCACCCAATCTGGGGGGGCCCTACTATTGTACCCATTTTACAGATGAAGAAACTGAGCTTTGGGGACATTTGAATGCCTCAGTCAGGGCCACAAAACTAATCAGTATCTGGGATGAGATTTGAGCAGAGGTAGGAAGTGTCTGAGATAAAATTCTTCCTGACTCCAAGTCCACATCATCAGATCTCAGCTCTTGTTCTTTTTCCCTTTTATTTATTTATTATTTTATTTATTTAATCCAACTAGCAGATGAGTCCAGAAGTTACCAATAGGTCCTGACATTTAACACCCAATGTATTCATTCTACCTTGAAAATTCCCTAAGTCCGAGGCTTACGTTTTTGTAAGGTGAGATAGTATCGCGTTTTACTGGCTTCCTAAGTTCAAAATTCCACTTGATTAGAAAAGGCAAGTATTGGCATACTCAGTCCCTTAACCTCCCTTGGCTTCAGTTTCTCCATCTGTAGAATGAGGGAGTTGAACTAGATGGTCTCTGGCATCCCTGCCAGCTCTGTATCTCCAATCAAATGAGAACATCTTCATTTGTGGTTAGTTCATAACATTGTCCCTCGTTACCTCTGTCCACAAAGCAAAAATGATGAGAGAAATAGAAATTTTCCAGTTGCTCTAGTCAATGTAGTTAGACAAATTAAATAATATATGCCTTAGGGTTTATGTTTTAGACTGAGCTATTAAGTTGAGCTGGCCAGCTGATCAATTTAACTAAGTAATTTCTAAATATCTGCTTTTCTTGGTGGAATATAGTCCACTTATTTCATTAAAGTGACTGTTTATCCATTGCAATCATAGGCTAGGGCTCTAGGCTCATGAGACTAACGTTAAGGGTTATTTGAGGTGATTAGGCTCTCCGCTTCACTCCCCAACATTTAGCAGCAAAAGCTCTCTAAATGAATAGTTAATGTAGCAAGCAGTGCCCCAAACCCACTAAAACTGGAAAGCAAAATCCAACACGAAACTCACATATTCTGGTGAAATTTATTAAAGGAGGTGAGTTATTATAGATGTTATTGTAACTATAGGAGCAAGGTAAATGAATGGTGAGTACTGGGAGTATGTGTGCTACCAGGGCTCCTTCACTGGGTACTTCCAAATGAGGAACAAAAACTTTAAGGCCTGTAGTGATTTGGGCCGTCTTCCAGACTATTGCCTGATGAAACAAGTACTACTACCCATATAAAGGTCACAGGACAAATCTTTAGAAACAATGGGCAGGCATTCTAAGAAAATAAAAGATGTTTCGTAACTTTAGCATGCAAACTCGTGAGGCCAAAAGATTTGTGCTTAAAATATACCTTTTAACTCAGCATACAACCAATAAGGATTACAACAAATCAGATTAAATACAAAAATGTCTCCTACTTAGAAAAGGAGTCTCCAAAAATAAGGATTGCACTGGCAATCTCAGCAGACAAGTAACAATAATAGTAATAGTGATCATTGTAATTGTGCGATAGCAGTAGAAGCAGTACCAACAATGATCATAATTTAAAAAGATAACAGTGAACCCAGACATAGCAATCAATGAAGATTATTCAAGAATGAATATTCACGAAGAAAAGAAAAATCACTGTAGGCTGTCAAAGTTTAACATCTAACAAAACATAGCCTAGTGGCCGATATTATCCATCAAAAGCTCACTGTCTTTCATAAACTGACAGATGATGTATCCCCCTGCTACAAATATAGTCCTCAAAATATACTGAGGAACACAATCAATATATTATACTTGGGCCAAACCATTATCCCAGACTAGACATTTTGCCCACAATCTCCTGAAGATAATATTGATTCATTAAAAACTTAAGAACGTTTGAAATAGATGTCTTCATGCTAATATTCATAATCTCCGAACTACATGAGCGAAAAAGTTCACAAAATACACTGGGGCAAATTCATATTACATAAAAATCTCTCTGCAGAATGATCTTCTTAAATAAAGCAAGCACTGTCTATAACAACAACAATAGATAGTAATAATAACTTGATCCATCTTTTAGCCTCATTTCTAAAGGTAGAAAATAGAAGTTGCCTTGAACTGTGAGGTTGCTCAGAGCAGTCAAAATAAAGCAATGACTAAAAAAGAAGAAGAAAAAAAATAGACTAGGGAATTTTATTTTTTTTTTTGCTTTTCTTTTTTTGGAGGGCAGTTGGGGTTAAGTGACTTACCCAAGGTCACACGGCTAATTTTTGTGTTAAGTGTCTGAGGTCATATCTGAACTCAGGTCCTCTTGACTCCAAGGCTGGTGGTCTATTCACCGCACCACCTAGCCACCCCCAAAATAGACTACCTAGGAAAGATTCCTGTAACTACAGTACCTATTTGTTATGACTTGTGGGGTTCCAAAAGGGTTCCCTACACAAAACTATAATCCCCACAGCCATAATGATTAAAATTATTATCAGGAAAGAGAAGGAATTTAATAAGAATCAAAATTGAAATAATTCATTTATATAATACTTGAAGATTTATAAAGTACTTCCTGACAATCCTTCAGGGCAGACAGAGCAAATATTATTGTGTCCATTTTATGGATGAAGAAATTAAGGTTCCAAAGGTTAAGTAATTGGTCCATGATCACACAGCTGGTAAATTTCAGAGGCAAGATTCAAATCCTGGTTTCTGCAGGCATTTGTGCTAGGTGGTACAGTGGATAGAGTGCTAGGCCTTGAGTCAGGAAGATTCTTCTTCCTGAGTTCAAATCTGGGCTGACACTTGCTAACTGTATGACCCTGTGTGCTTCTGTTTCCTCATCTGTAAAATGAACTGGAGAAGGAAATGGCAAACCACTCCAGTATCTTTACCAAGAAAACCCCAAAGGGAGTCACAAAGAGTTGGACGTGACTAAACAACAAAATATATTCTCAACCATGATTACTCAATAATCCCATTGCTCAAATTAAAGATTGGCAACCGTTATCTATCAAAACCCCAAGGGATTGGAAAGCTGGATAGGTAAGCTCCCATTAGTAGCAAGGAGGTCAGGAAAGGTTCAGAGTATAAATTATGCACTTCCAGGAAGAGAGAGCTGGTTAGGATACTGCTGACACTTAGCCCTGACCAACCAGAGACATTGGTCCCCTAGGATGGAGCTTATGAAAAAAAGGAGGAGACTATTGGAAAGGGGTTTTGAGGGAGTGTTAGCTTCCCTCTCGTTCTCTGATCAGGAATATAGGAATTCTGTATCACAGAATCTCAAAATTAGAAGGGAGCTTAGAGATTGTCTAGTCCAACCTGTTCCTGATGGAGAATCTTGATTTGGTTTGATTTTACTTCCTCAGTCATAACTCACTAAGGGAGTAGGTTGGCATGGGCTCTAAGACTGGCATAATTCTGCTGATGCTTGCAAGTGTCTGATAATATTAAACAGCACCCACAGGCACATATTAAACACCACCACCTCATCAAGGGCATGACTAATAAATATGGCACCTGGAGCAATTTGGGATGAGGGGAAGCAGCGGTGTGATCACCAGGGGTAGATGACACAACCTGGGAAAGTTTCCATGCTGCTGAAGGACTGGTCACTCAGGCAGGGATAAGGCAAGGCTGGATGTGTAGCTGTAGGGGAGGAGAGGGCTTCAAGGCCACTCCCCAAAGGCACCATTAGCTCCCTCTAAATTCCACACCCTATCTACCTCCCTCTAGTCATGACTCAGGCCACCATTATTTCTTCTACCCTCTCTCCATGCCCGAGTTAGACCTGAATCCTTTAGTTTTCTTAAATTAGCAGCAATAGAGTTAGATTCTGTTGCAAAAGTGAAGTTTCTAGGTAATTAATGAATACTAATGATTTACGTATAAGCCCTCTGTAGGTGTCCTTAAAATTACTGATCAATTGCCTTTCATATATTTTCTGTTGGAAACTCATGTATAACCAGCAAAGTTCTGGTCCCATCCCAACATTTATTACTTCATTCCTTTGCTTTGGGCCAGCATTAGGCGCAACCACAGCCTAAAGAAAATGCCTCTTGTCTTACCAATTTGGATCTAGTGGTTATTAAATTATGTAAATAGTGGTATGAGACTGAGAATTTCATAAGAGAAAAGTTGATATCTTCATATCTCAGGGTAAAAATTAAAACTCAGACAATAGCAAATTGTCAGGAAGAGCGATTTACCTATAGCTATCCTAAGCATTCTGTCTGAACCAGTTTCTTCAAGAGACATAGAAATGTTTACTTGTACGTTGTCATTTAAGCACATTTGTATATCATCAGACCAACAAATCCATAACTGAAATGTACCAAGGATAGGCCTACATTTATCAAAAGATTGAGTTTTATTTCCAAAATAAATGGTGTTTTGGGACTCTAGAGAGAGAACCAGGGTGAGGCTTCAGTCGACTTTGACTCAAAATTGATTAGTGCTTTGGGGGAAAATGTGTAGCCAATTGAATTATAAATTAAGGTGAATTAAACCAAGCTGCAATGTTATCCATCACTAGGAGAAGAGAGTGGACACTTATTGATGGGCTCTCTACCTACCAATACCTATTCTGGATTGACTGTTCAATAGTCAAGGTATTAAGTGACCTGACCTTAAAGAGATATCATTTAGGTTTTAATACCTAGTCATATTAGGATTGCCTAACACTACATCAACTGATGTTACATCAACTCATTTGCCAATATGATGGAAGGTCAGAGATACAATATTATGAAGGACAGTGGGAAGAAATTGCCTCTGCTTGAAAGCAATCACTGAGAGTGCAGAAAGTCAGCCTCCATTCATAGTTTGGTCATGCTCCACAATGAATTCAGTCGGGTAATTTTCTTTAAGCATGTCAAGGTTCAATTATTTAAGCTCAAATGAACATGTTCTATTTTTCAATTGAGCAAAAATTGTTACATATTTACATAAAAGAAGAAAATGTAGCTGAACAAAAAGATAATAATGTAAACTCAACTTCTATAGGCTCAATGAAAGCATCTTTAGTAAAACTCTAGTAGGAGAAAGGATAGATAGGTACCCAATCCTGTTCCCATATGATTTGAATTCTTCTGCTAAACTGGTATATTTTATGAGATTTTAGCTTCATGAAGTTTAGAGAATTTAAATATTTGGTATGGTAACAACACAGTACCTGATATTTAGTAGATGCTCTGAAATGTTTATTGATTTGATTTGAAAAAATATGCTACTTTTTTTTTTGGAGGGGGGAAGGCAGGGCAATTGGGGTTAAGTGACTTGCCTAAGGTCACACAGCTAGTAAGTGTCTCAAGTGTCTGAGCTCGGATTTGTACTCAGATCCTCCTGACTCCAGGGCTTGTGCTCTATTCAATGTGCCACCTAGCTGCCCCTACTTTTTATTAAGGATCAATGTTACAAAGGGGTAATTGTGAAAAACAGTCCAGACTGAGATAATAGTCTGATTCTAATACAATTTGTTAGTTGAGTGCTCTGGGACACTTTGAGTTTTGAATTTACAGTATGGAGATTCATCATCTGTCAGTCCATGAAGGATAACAAGCTTCTGATGTAATATAGTTCTACCCTGGTTGTTGTTGTTGCTGCTTTTGTAAATTCCCTATATCAATGACATCACAGGTCTACTCCTTATCCCTATTTCTAGATGTACAACTCAAGGATTTTTCTGGTTGGAGAGATGAAAGAAGAATGGGAGACAGGAATTCTGTATGGAGAGGGGTATGCACAGGGTACTATGAACCGTTGGAGAAAGGCAGAGTATTAGGGATAGGTAATACAAGTAGCTTGTGAATTGGCTGTGGGTGTTTTGTCTTTTTATTAGTGTCAATATCAATGTGTCTTTGTTACTCAGTTCTATATGGAATCAGAGTAAATAATCAACATTGATGAGAGAATATATTTGACTACATAAATATAATGCTAATTCCAGTTTTTCCCATTTGTGGCCAAGTGTCATGTATAGAATAACTATTATACCTATCATTAATATGTCAGATCATTTCTGTTGTAAGTTTTATCTAATTATAACACTAAATTGTTCATGTGTAGCATTCTCTTCTTCCTCACAAAATATTATCATTTGAACAAAAATTTTAAGAATTTAAACACTGGTCATTATATCTAACCATAAACCAAAAAGGGATAGTGTATCATGGGATGTAAATAAAGTGCTAGTAGTAAACACACTCCTGAAAGTATATAACACACTCCTGTCCCCGTCCAGACCCCGACTACAATTTACAAACAAGCTGTTGAATGTTGGACAGAGGCATGTCATCATTTTTATTCACGAAATGTCTTGCTATTTTAAAAAGTGCTTTCCTCATCAAAAACAAAACCAAATAATAATACTAACCCTCTGATGTTGATAATATAAAGGCTTTTTCTTCATATTTTACAAAAAGAAGAAACTGAGGGCCAAGAGACTTTAAGTAACTGCCCTATGTCCCACAGATAGCAAACTAATGAGTCAGAATGCCAACTCAGGGCTTCCAACTCTGAAAAGATTCTTGTTTCCCCAATAGCTTAATAAACCATTAAAAAAAAAAACTTGTTCTGATTAGATCGGAAAATATAAGACTTAGACAGATAGGCATCCTTTTCTCTCCTAAGCATCTAAGGAAGGGGTCTAGCCCAGCACTTCTTAAATTGTGAGTCACAACCCCACAAGTGGTCGCAAAAAATTTGGCTGAAAAAGGTTTCTGAAGCACAACCAAAAATTAATTAAAAACCAAATACATAATGAATGTGAAGTGTTTCTGATAGCACTTCCCCCATGATGCATCATGCAACTTCACTGAGGCCTTGGTTCTGAACAGAAAGCATGGGCACTTTGTACTGTGCATGTCCTCAGGCCACGTAACACCAACTAATGCTGCCAAAACACAAAAAGGGTCCACAAGAGGGAAAAAAAAACCCCTCATCTGGCCAACCTATACTTCCAAAAGAAATGAAAAGAATGGTGAATTTGGAGTCAGAATTTCTAGTTTCAAACCCCATCCCCACCACTTTCTACCTGTTTGACCAGAGGCAAGTTTTTAACCTTAAACTCTCTGGTCCCTAGTTTCTCATTTGTAAATTAAAGGATTTTGGCTAGACGACTTTTAAGGCCCCTTGCATTTCAAAAACCTATGGTCTTGTGCTCATGTGTCCTTCAGTCATGCATGTGCATCAACATTTTTTTCCTCAGTAGTCATAGATTACTATGAACCATCTATATTTTTTCCCAGCTTCCTCTTACAAACAGCAGCAGATGTGTTCCAGACAAGATTATCAGAGTCCAGGAACATGCCCTGTGGCTGCAGGACAGGGATCTTTACTGCCAAATTATCTGGGCTGCAACCTGCTACTTTGGCCTCTCCAAACCCTGTGGTTTCACCCAGCCCCAAAGAATTCATGAATGATAGAGGAACAGAAGTTTATCTGCCAAATAATATTCCACTCCCAACTCAATCTTCTTTTGGGAAGAATCAAGTGACGGGTCATTGCCATTTTGAAAATGATATACAAAAATCGCAGTAATTGTACTGTGTAGGTCTGGATTCTTTTTTCTCTGAGTAGCCTGATATGTAAGCCTGAGGAGCCATCCCAGTCTCAAAATTCAGAAGAGATGATTAAAACGCACCTGCCAAAGTGGGGTTCCACTAGAGCCCATAAAAGCTTCAAGTACAAAAGCACCCAAAGACCGCCAGGAAACAGCAGCAACAAAAAAAGTTTGGAGACTGAATTATTGTTATGCACACTACTTGATCTCATGAACACTGAGCTTTAAAAAGACCTTTTTGCAGAATGAAATGTCTGTCTATCTGTCTAGTTTATCTCTCTCCCCCTGCTCCCTTTCAGTACTTTGCAAATGGTTTCTACCGTGCCCAGCAAGCCTGCTTTTTAATAGATTTTTTAAAGGCATATTAAATAATATTGCTTGACTTCTATTGTTGTACGTGTTTTTAACTTTTTTGCTACTTGAATTCAGTAAGTTCCAACAAAATGAAACAAAGTATGTTCTTCTATGTTTGCACTTTCTTAAGATATTCTCTTAAGTCACAGGCCTAGCAGTAGATGAAAAAAATCAGACCTCAAGAATATATTAAACAAAATGTAGAGAAATAATAATAAACCAACCAGATTGATCTCAGATACTATAAAATCCTCATAGAAACTTATGTTGGGACTATTATTAAAGTCCGTCACCTACCAACATAGAAGCAATAAAAATGGATTCCGTGCTCCCCTCAAATGTATCCCACATGCATTAGAGAGGCACCATGCATAGTGGGAAGAGCATGAGGCAAGGATCGTGGGAACCTCAATTCAAATGCTGGGTTTGGGCAAATCATTTTAATCCCCTTACCTTCAGTTTCCTCACCTGTGTAATGGGCATAATTATACTTGGACTACTTAACTCAGAGGTAAACTTTAAAGCATTGTATAAATGTGGACTGTTATTTTGCGTGTCCTTTTTAAGTTATAGATTCATTTTACTTGGCTACAATAAAAACTTCTCAATGAGCATCCAAGCAAACACCTCTGAAAATGTATCTTCCTCCAAAACAGTTAAACAAAGCCTCTCACAATTTTGATTTTGTAGTAGATTGTCAGTTTCCACATTTGTAGTTTACTAGTTGTTCACAGGGAGAGAATATATATATATATATATATATATATATATATATATATATATATATATATATATATATA